>SJYO01026388.1:76723906-76791216 GCA_006410555.1 Capra ibex
AAAATGAAATAAAATGAAATGTTATGACATAACCAAAACGGTATGTAACTGTACTTAAGTGGTACCCACATGTACGCAAGGGTTTGTACTTGGGGGGAGAGTGGAGGGAGGGGTATTGTAGAGAGACCCAGTAGGGGCACGTGGTCGGGGTTCGTAGGACATAGGACGTAGCCTGTATCTGACCGCTAAGTAAAGAATGTACTATCATATGTACAAAGTTACGGTAAGAGGGTTTTGTAGGGTGGGAGAGGGAGAGGGAGACTCAGGTTTTCAGACGAGATGTGTAGACACAGAGAAAACGACAGAACGTAAGTCCCAGTAGTAACGGTAGAAAAATTTAAGGTATATATACACAATCATATGACATAACCACAAAAAGAAAGACCGAATGAAGTGAGACATATTAGCCGAGGTCAAAGTAGGTAGAGTAGTCTTGACTAAGTTTACTTAAGAAAAATTGCCGACTCATTATGAGGTAACACATATACATGGTGTCGAAAGAATAGGTAAGTAGACGACTACCTGTAGATCCAACAAAGGTACAGGACCGATAATATTTGTCACGACGCTACTTGTAACCCCATGTACACAGAGAAAGTTAAGACCAAAGGAGCCACACATACGGGTCGTCACCCTAACGATCCAGTATTCCGTCAAGATAAGCGTTAAAAAATTCCTTAGAGGTGTGACAAGAGGTATCACCGACATCATCAAACGTAAGGGTACCTACAGAGACGAAAATTATGTAATAGACCCAAACAGTATCGAAAGTAAGGTTCCTCGTTCACAGAAAATTAAAGTAACGTCACCAGTGACAGACGTCACTAAAACCTCGGGTTCTTTTATTTTTACTAATATTCTGAAGTTTTATACCAAAATTATGTTTCCTTCTTTCTTTCTCAATCCTTCCGTTCGCCACTTTTGGCGTGAATTGAAGATACTGAGTAAACAACCTGGTAGTCTGAAAGTCTAGACCAGAGCAGAGAACCTTTCTGAGTGTGTAAGAACTTGTGTACCTAATGATCTGTAGAGTTCTCACTGTCACAAGGAGTGTACAGCAATTATAAAGACTGATGGGTGAACAATTTCGTCTCGGAACTTGTGATGTCCTGTACTCAAAGAGGACTCAGAGGGAGGGAACCAGTGAGTAGACTATCGTCAGATGGAGACTCTCGACTAGTGGATCCACGTCTCCCTTTTTGGTTTGCCCGAGTTAGTGACGAAACGTGAGGTGACAGGACTCTGGTTCAGGATTCTTTACTACCACCTAGAAGTGTGTGTTTTCGACTGTGAACTTACTGAAGTACGGGACCTTAATTCGTCGTCCAAGGATGTAAAAGACCCTCTCCCCTTCGTCGTCCTCCCAATAAATAGGTTTTTGTAAAACATCCTTGTAAAAAAAAAAGTCAGATAGGTAGTCGGTTGTGGTAACCTGTAGATGAACAGAGGTCGTTACGGGACCCGTGATATTTCATCAAGTTTCTTTGCAGATTCTGTACCGGGGCACGTCGTCCGAGTTTCTAATAGACCCTCCCAACCTACCACATGGTCAGTTCCAAGTTACTCTTTTCGTTTCGGTCCAAAATCCCTATTCCGTAAATTACACTTAGTCTGGAGTGTAATCTCCAGATTAATCTGAAGGGACCACTAAGTCTGTCATCTCGCAGACGGACGTTGCAGCCTCTGGGTCCAAGGTAGGGACCCAGGTCTTCTAGACCTCTTCCTTTACCGGTGGACCAGGTCATAAGAACGGACCTCTTAAGGTACTTGTCTCCTCGGACCATCCGATATCAGGTACTCCAACGTTTCTAAGCCTGTACTGACTCGCTGAAGTGAAGTCTGAAGTGTATTTAGATCCTCACCGAATTCTTCACTTCTGAACCTTCCGTTTCAAACTTCCTAGTCTCTTCTTAGTGAGTGATCCGGTGGACACCGAGATTGTCTTTTCAGTCTCGAACAACCCTTTAGACTCGTCGACCCCACCCGTCGGGAGTTCACTCTGTTATTTCCCCAGAATACCTCCCCCTAAACCCCGGTACGGAGTCACCGAGGATGGAGGCTCCCAGATACCGGACTATGACCCGAACCTGGGTGATACCAGTCGGTTCGGTCGTCGACCCGTCTTCTCGACCTGTGTCTCGTCTCTCCTGGACCCTGTTCGACCCTCGGTGACCCGTCGAGACTCAGGTAGGTAGCGATCTGTACTGGTGGTCCTTGAAGACGCTCACTACCAGTGGAAGTGAGGACGGAAGGTTCCGAGTGTGTTTAGCGAAAGTCAAGTCAAGGTAAATCAGCGAGTCAACATAGGTTGAGAAACGATGGGGTGCTTGGCGTCGTGTGGTCCGAAGGGACAGGTAGTGGTTGAGGGTCTCAAATGGGTTTGAGTACAGGTAACTCAACCACTACGGTAGGTTTAGAGTTAAGGTTTAGAGAAACCGGTTGAGATTGGGTCCCTTCCTTTACATTCCTTAGCATCACGTGGGTCGAACTGGTGCAACCGGGTCTTGTTGGATCGTGTCGACCGTTACCTCTTGTCAAGGACTCACTTCTTGTATCGAACTTCTTCTGTCTCTTTTCCACCCATCTCACATACATTTTGTAGGTACTTCTTTCCTTTCTATACTAATCTTATACCCCTTTCCTCTCTTGTTCGTTTAGTTAAGTCAAGTCAGCGAGTCAAGTCAACACAGGTTGAGAAACGTCGGGGTACCTGACGTCGTACGGTCCGAAGGAACAAGTAATGGTTGAGAGCATCAAGTGGGTTTGGGTACAGGTAACTCAGTCACTACGGTAGGTTGGCAGAGTAGGAGACAGCAGGGGAAGAGGAAGACGGGAGTTAGAAAGGGTCGTAGTCCCAGAAAAGGTTACTCAGCCAAGAAGCGTAGTCCACCGGTTTCATAACCTCAAAGTCGAAGTCGTAGTCAGGAAGGTTTCTTATAAGTCCTAACTAAAGGAAAGCCTACCTGACCAACCTAGAGGAATGTCAGGTTCCCTGAGAGTTCTCAGAAGAGGTTGTGGCGTCAAGTTTTCGTAGTTAAGAAGCCGCGAGTCGAAAGAAATACCCGGTTGAGAGTGTAGGTATACACTGATGACCTTTTGGTTGCACCGACGAAAAAATAAAGTCACAACCAGGGCCCACATATGTCGAAGACGTCTTGTGACTGTCCTTGGTACCCGAGGACTGGACCCCACACTGCACCCCTGTGTCTCTGTTTGCTTCTCGTAACAGACCGTGAACTGAGACAGGACCCCCCTCTGACTCGGTCCCAGGACGACGGGTCTGGACCTCTTTGCGCACACAGGGCGCCGGAGTAGAAGCGTAGGGTGACGAAGACACAGAGGAGCCGTTGATGAACCGTCCGGACGGGTTTTTCCCTTCAGACGAAGCTCTTATTACTTAAGACAGACCGACGAAAAATTCCCGTTTAAAATTTTATTTCTGTCGTAACTTTCGTTCATCACAAAACAAGAGACCACTGGTGTCACTCCACAGACGGTCATGGTCCCGGGTTATCAGACCTAATGTCCAGGTCACTCGGCCACCGGGTCTCGTGTCTCGCTTGTCACGTCTCTTCCCTGGGGCTCGACAGTCGAACGTGGTACCGTCCTCCTTTTCGTCGGTGAAGGATTTCCCAGGGTGGTCCCTCCCCGACGTCTCCACCGGGACCCATGGAGTGTCCCCTCCTCCCACCCCATTACGAATTTCCCACTGACCACGAGTCTTCCTTTCTTCAAGACTCTCCTTCCTCCAACATGGTTACTTCTGTACCCGAGGGGTTTCTACTTGAAGTTTAGAGTTGGACAACGACACATCGGGTTTTGGAGTCCTCGGAAGTCTCTCGGTTTGTCATTGTATCCTCGTATTCTGCGGAGACCAAGGTAGTAGGACATTTGACACAGAGGAGCAAAGTCCTCTTCTAAACGTTCGTTCACAAGAGGACGCCAAAGGAAATCCTTGTTATCGTCTACAAAAGCTTCGATAGACAAGTAATAAAAGTCCAGGAGAGGAGGTCTAACAGTTATAAAGTTATCTGAGAAGTGGAACGGTCGAGGTGCACATACAATGACATACGTACCGTCTTATAAAACTAACCCTACGATATAACGATTGACCCTTGTAATTACAATTGTCCGAATTTTAAAAAAAATTAACTTCTTATTAACGAAACGTCTTAAAAAAACAAAAGACAATTTTGAGTTGTACTTAGTGGGTATCCATATGTATATAGGGGAGGGAAAACTTGGAGGGAGGGTAGAGGGTGGAGTAGGGTGGGGAGATCTAACTATGTCTCGGGGACAAACTCAAAGGACTCGGTATGTCGTTTAAGGGTAATCGCTAGATAAAATGTGTGCTATAACATTCAAAGGTATAATGAGAGAGGTGCGTAGAGCGGGAGAGGAGGGGACAGGGGCACAGGTATTCAGATAAGAGACAGACAAAGAGGTAACTACGGGACTTTTAGTTAAGAAGTCACGGTAGAAAGATCTAAGGTATGTATATACGCAATCGTATACCATAAATAGAAAGTGAAAGACTGAGTGAAGTGAGACATATTATCATTGCAATTGTCTGAAAAATTTACCGTAACTCCTCATGACTCCACGAAAGACAGGGTAATCCAGTGATTCACTCACAGTCATAGAGTCAGTATAGACTGACAAACACTGGGGTAGGTACTTGACATCGGGTGGTCCGAGGAGGTAGGTACCCTAAGAGGTCGTTCTTATGACCTCACCCAACGGTAAGGGAAGAGGTCCCTATAGAAGGGTTGGATCCCTAGTTTGGGTCCAGAGCGTCGTAACGTCCGCCTAGGAAATGAAGACGCGGTGGACCCTTCCCACTCTTCCACGGTTAAGTGTAAAAGAGTCAAATGTAGATGAGTCACCCCACCAAGGAAGTGGATGACGACCTCATTTCTGTGAGGGAGACATCTCTTCAGTAAGCGGACTTCGACAGTGCCGCGAGTACTCCCCGAGAAGAGGCTCGGGGTAGAGTCCCCCTGGTCACGTCCTCCTATTACTTACAGAGTCTACTTCTCTCGACTACCTTTGCCCCTTCGGTTCCGGTGACCAAAACTGGTGGACCTTCCCGTCGGAGGGTGGACCTGGCAGGGCGAACCGGAGTGACGGAAGAGGTGTGGGGAGACACAGGTCGGTCGGGGTGGGTGAGAGGTTCGACGACGTTAATATAGAAAGGTCACGCCCTCCCACCCGCCTCCTCCCCAACAATGAAAGGACGACTGTTGGTGGGAGACCGAAGGTGACAGACCAGATTTTCGAAAAAGTCCGAAGGTCGGGGGAGAGAAGGGTCGGGGTGAGGGACCGGACTTGAAGGAATCCAAGAAGGGACGACAGTGTCGTTGCGGTGCGGAGACCAAGGGTGGACGAGGGAGGGACGACCCGGTCACGGGATCGGGAGAGGGGACAGGAAGACCGGTTACGGAGACGGAGGTCTCCTGAAACACTGGAGATTGGGGACACGGACTTTGGAGGACGTACCTAAAATAAGAAGTAAATCAGAAGTAAACGGATCAAAAAGATTGGAGGTAAAGAGGGTTACCTTGTCTTCAAAGTTCGTAGGTCTCTGACATGGACAAAAAGGGTGGTACCAAATAAATCTCGGCTCATGTTACGGGTGGTACGACTTTCTCGAGTTACTAGTGAACGACTCACTCACTTACTCATTTACCTGTTTACCACACCGACTCTAAAGGTGTAGGACGAGGTGGGCACGGGGACCCACGTGTCCCTCCGGGGTCCGGACCGGTAAGGAAGGACCTGAACCCGGACCACAGACACCAATACAATCTAGGTAGGTGGTCGTCCTTTACACGGGGAAGTGAAGGTGGGCGTCGTTTTTCGTACTCTCTAGAGATGCAAGACCTTGAGGTCTTCGAGGTTCCTTGAGGTCGAAGATTGGGTGGTGGGACGAGGGGAACAGCTTCAATTGCAGTGGTCGTGATCTGGACGTTCCAGGGGGACACCATAAAGGGGAAACAGAGAGGGCGGGAACAAATGACTACTCGTTTTCTGGGCCCTGTCAGAGTCTCCTTCATTGATCTATCAGACAAGATTTTAGGATCCTATACGATCTTAAGGGTCTTCAAAATGACGACACTTTACTTTATAAAAGACGAGATGGTGGTCAGTTGTTCGGAAAAGGATTATGTTTAAAGACTCGGGTCCACTTTGTTTCGGTCGACAAACCTTCGGTAGTCGATGAAGGAGGGTCATTCACGACTCCTGGACCTCCCTGCACTCTCCACCGGTACACGGTGTAGGTGGTAGAGAATACCATTTGTTCCTTAATCCTACGCTTGCTATTTCTTTCGCCCCTGACCGGGGTCTATCGATCTACGTATACCTTCTTTACTAAAGTCGTTCGGACCTACGGACGTAGAAGGGTATGGACACTCTCTAAATCAAAAAGAATTAGTTGTCATTAGAAAAGTATAAGTCTAATGGACGGGGAACGATGTTGGAACAAATATCGGACCGAAGAGGGGACGGAGGAACCTCAGTCGAGAGACCCCCAGAGGGCCCTAGTTCAGGATTGTAAGAGTGGCTTATTTTAGATTGAAAATTGAAAATCCAACGCCCATAAATAAAAAGTCAGGTGTGACGTACACGTGACTGCTAGAGCGAGTGTACCAGTCGTAGCAGGGGGAGGGTAAGAAACCCAGTCTCGACGTCTAGGGTCCTCGCCCAATAAGAATAAAAGGTTCCTGAAGAAGTGGCAGTCGAGACTAAAGTCTTACTGAAACTCTGTATTGTTCTAAATTTGGTTATAACTATCTCAGATTGGTTTGTTACGAAAGCGGTCGAGAGGACATCTTTGTTACAGAGGAGGTAAAAGTGAAATTTATAAAGTAAAGACCTCGTGGTCAGGATGTCCTTTTGAACTGTGAACACAAGTATCCACACGGACTTGTGTGTGAACTTATTAGACTCATAGAGAAGGTTCCCTGAGGTGCAGACTCCCTACTTTAGACTGACTCCTTCTTCCTAAGAGTTACTGGTGTCATTCAGTCATTTACTAGACTCCTGGTGCTTTCCTCATTCATCTTAAGACTCGGTGTTCTATTCCCTTTCCTCAAATGACAATCTGTACACGTGTCTTTCCACACAGAATTATTATTGTGACAAGGTTTTACTTTAAGTAGATTATATTTGTCGGACTCTACAAAAGTGTACGTTATTGTTTTACTTCTAATAACCGGGGATATCGAGGAAGCCCTAATAAACAGACACTCGTCGTATACTTCTTTGGAAACCTTGGTGTAGGTATATTGTCTTTTGTAGACAAACCCGTAGAAAGTTAATATTATACAATGTCTCTTCTTTTTTGACCCTAAGTCTTTATGGTCAGACTGTACATTTGACCGGTAAGGACTAAATTTGTAAAGTATCTGAAGGAACCGTCTTTGTCGATACTACTAGGAAATTTAAAAGGAGAAAACGTTAAGAATTTTTTAAACAGAGGGGTAGGAGAATACACCATTTATTTCATTGATCGCACGAACGTACGGGTCAATGCAGGTTGAGAATCACTAGGGTACCTAACGTCGGGCGGTCCGAGGAGACAGGCAACTTTAAAGGTCCGTTCTTATGACCTCACCCAACGGTAAAGGAGGAGGTCCCCTGGAAGGGTTGGGTCCCTACCTTGGTCTCGGAGAACGCCGTCCGCCTAAGATGGTGACGCGGTGGATCCTTCGATTCTATTTCATTGATCTGTTTCTGTATATTTGTTTCTCATTAGTTCTCCAAGTTTTTGTGAAGGAATACTTATACATTATTCTCCCTCCTTTATCCTGTTGGACCTGTCTGTATCAACCTTTTAGAATCAGTATATTACACTCAGTGACTAAAAGTAAAGAGTCCACCTCCTACCGTTCGTCAATTCCCCCTTTCTCGATGTAGAAGGTTGAAAATTTTTTACAGACACTAGGGTGTTCCGACAGGTTACGACACAAGAGAGGGTCGGTATAAGAGTGGTCCTACTGTGGTCGAAGAACCCGAGGTCTTCGATCTGAGAAGGAACTTCAGAAGGTTCTCAGTGGCCACCGCAGGACTACCCATTTATACTACGGACATTATGTATTCCCCGAAGGGACCACCGAGTCTACCAATTCGGTGGACCCAAGTTGGGGACCCAATCCTTCTAGGTGACCTCTTCCCTTACCGTTACGTGAAGTTATAAGAAAGGACCTCTTAAGGTACCTGTCTTCCTGGGACCGTCCTATGTCAGCCACCCCACCGTTTCTCAACCCGTGTTGACTCCCTGATTGTGATCCTGAAGGGGACTGAGAGGTTTATGAGAAGTGGAACCGTCAACTAAGGAGAAGAGGTGCGATAAACGATAAACGTGTATGACCACTAAGGATTTCGATACAGGACACTGTCGTCGATGGTCGGGTCCCACAAAGATTCGGACGAGGTAACGGTCGAAGAGGTGGACCCAGGTCCGGGAACAGAAAGAGTGGACCTGGTGCCGTAGATAGACGAGTGACCGGAGGGGGTGAGAGCCAACCGTAGAGGTGGTGTAGCATGGAGGATTAGTAACGGGTGCACATCGGTCCTACCGGTCGGATTTACCGAAAAAGAAAGAGAAAGAATTTTAGAAGGTCACCACGGAGGACCGGGAGTTCTATTTCGGGTCTGAGGAGTCGAACGGGGAGGGTCAGACCCGGTAGGACCGGACGGGACGGAGGACCGGACGGATGGGAATGTTGGTAGGTTGACGAGACCGGCCACTCATTGACTCCGGAGTCAGGGTCAAGTCCAACAAGGGTGACGGGTTCTGCGGGGAAGGGAAAGTAGTGGAGGACTACGTAGGGGTAGGAGATTCGGAGTCGGATATACGGAGGAAAGAAGTACAGATCGTAACCAATGAAGATACAAGAAAGGTAAAAAAGTAACTAGTCAGAGTGGGTTCAATTATTAAAAATAAGTAGAAAAGTTTTTCGTGTTGAAAACTGAAACAACTAGAAAAAATAAGACGAAAAAGTCATGAAAGACGAGAACAAAAATAATAAAGAAGAAAGAAACGTAAATAAAACGAAAGGAAAACCGTTAAAGAACTCTATTTATGAACCGAGTAACTCAAAAAAATCGGATGTCAGAAAGGATTATATTGTAAAATTTCACTTCTAGAGGGATTTCCCTCAATGAAAGTGTACAAAACTTTTTTTCGTCATATAAACAAATCTAAACCCCCCCGATGACTCAATTTATGAACAGAATTGTATATACGACTAAAAAAATTATACACGACTAAAAGGTCAATAGAAAAACAAAAAATTAACACTAGTATCTGTATGGAACAATAAAATTTTAGGAAACTTTAACAACTCTGAACGAGACACCGGGTACNAAATTTCACTTCTAGAGGGATTTCCCTCAATGAAAGTGTACAAAACTTTTTTTCGTCATATAAACAAATCTAAACCCCCCCGATGACTCAATTTATGAACAGAATTGTATATACGACTAAAAAAATTATACACGACTAAAAGGTCAATAGAAAAACAAAAAATTAACACTAGTATCTATATGGAACAATAAAATTTTAGGAAACTTTAACAACTCTGAACGAGACACCGGGTACGACTCCAAAGTCGTAGAGTCAAAAAATGAGTACGTAAACTTTAGAAAAAAAAAATTGTCTAATAAAAAAAAAACGGACGAACAGGAGAAAGACTCCTTCTAAACAATATTTTAAGGTCGTACGGATGTCTAAATAAGTATGGGGGAATGTTCAGAAAGACAGAGAAAAACGAAGTTTATAAAGTTCCTGTATTTTAATCTACGTATATTTAAAATTTAATAAAATAGAAGGGTTACCTAACTTAGGGATCAGTTATTTTTTACTGAGTTAGAGGTTTAAAAAAAACGAAATTCTAGTTCAAACAGACTACAGGTATATCTAAATGGTCGTAAGGAAACCGATGATAACCGTTCCCATTAAATAAGGTGAGAAAATAAAAGTTTAAGAAAAATAGAAATGTAAAATTGAACACGGAAATTTTCTGGTATTTTAAACCGAAACTAAATATTACACAGTCTTACAGAAACAGAAAATTGACTTCATAAAATAAATATAAATTATATGAACAATTATATAAACTGAAATTTGGATGGTAGAAAGTCATACAAAAGATAAACGAAGTAAGTGAGGTACAAAAAAAGAGAAAAGAGCGGAAAAAAACCTAACTGGTAAAAATAATAAAGTAAAAATATCGAAGTAAAATAGTGAAATAAATAAACTTTCAAAATGTGAAAGATAAAACGTAAATACCAATGGAACCTTTAAAATTGTACTGAGGAACTGAATAGTTTGAAATTTGCATGAACCATGAAAATGACGGAGAACCTGTTATTTTCCTGGAATCTTGTGAATTTTCAAGAAATTACAGGGAGGGTTGAATTTCTAAAAAAACAGAATACAGAAATTTATCTATCTAATATGTGACAATAACAAGTCAACGATTCAGTACAGATTGAGAAACGTTAAGGTACCTGACACCATGTGGTCAGAAGGGACAGGAAGTTATAAAGGGTCTCAAACGAGTTTGGGTACAGGTAGTTCAGTCACTACGGTAGGTAGGTAGAGGAGGAGACAGCGGGGGAAGAGGAGGACGGAAGTTAGAAAGGGTCGTAATCCCAGAAAAGGTTACTCAGTCAAGAAGGGTAGTCCACCGCTTTCATAACCTCAAAGTCGAAGTCGTAGTCAGGAAGGTCACTTATAAGTCCTGACTAAGGGAAATCCGAACTGACTAAACTAGAAGAACGTCAGGTTCTCTGAGAGTTCTCAGAAGAGGTCGTGGTGTTAAACTTTCCTAGTTAATAAGTTACGAGTCGGAAGAAATACTAGGTTTAGAGTATAGACGTGTAACCTTCCTGACTACGACTTCGACTTTGAGGTTATGAAACCGGTGGAGTACGCTTCTCAACTGAGTAACCTTTTCTGGGACTACGACCCTCCCTAACCCCCGTCCTCCTCTTCCCCTACTGTCTCCTACTCTACCGACCTTCCGTAGTGGCTGAGCTACCTGTACCTAAACTCACTTGAGGTCCTCAACCACTACCTGTCCCTCCGGACCGCACGACACTAAGTACCCCAACGTTCCTCAGCCTGTGCTGACTCGTTGACTTGACTTGACTTGTCCTTTTTGGCATCGAAACTGATATGAATGGAAACCACCGTTTTACTACAAAGACGAATCTACTATGTATTTATCTATCTATTATTGAATGTGTGTATACATGGGCTAAATGAGTATGTAAATATGAAATGAAACGAGAACTAAATAAGACATAGGATTGGAATGTAGATCCTAATGAAAGACAGACGGATTTGTTGAGAAGAATTACAAAGGAAATGATTTCCAGATCACCATTGTTGAGAGAGACTAAAACAGACTTTTACAGAAATAAAGTGGAAATATAAATTTTCTGTAAAAATAATTGTCAGATATAACCACTGAGTAAAAAAAAATTAGTCATGTAATTTCTATAAGGTGATAGAAGACTAAAGGTGACAACGAAAGTTATTGAGATAATAGTCAGATTGATAACATGGAAAATTTTCATTAGAGAAAAAGAGAGACCGTCGAAATACATAAACTAACAGATGTTAAAGTGATATTATATAGGAAATACAAATAGGACTGATTCTTTAAAACCCTTAAAAGGATCCTGTAACAGTGAGTAAAAACAAAATACGAATTCTGAAAAGTCGAGACGAGGAAGACTCATCGGGAAACCTATATACGACCTAGAAAATTAATATAGGAGATACCCAAAGTTCGACCAAAATCTTTTCCGTCTCCTTGGTCTCTAGTTTAACGGTTGTAGGCGACCTAGTACCTTTTTCGTTCTCTCAAGGTCTTTTTGTAGAGGAAGACGAAATAACTGATACGGTTTCGGAAACTGACACACCTAGTGTTAGTTGACACCTTTTAAGACTTTCTTATGGCCTGGTGGACTGGACGGAGAACTCTTTAGACATACGTCCAGTCCTTCGTTGTCACTCTTGACCTGTACCTTGTTGTCTGACCAAGGTTTATCCTTTTCCTCAGACAGTTCCGACATATAACAGTGGGACGAATAAATTGAATATACGTCTCATGTAGTACTCTTTGCGACCTGACCTTCTTTGTGTTCGACCTTAGTTCTAACGGTCCTCTTTATAGTTATTCGAGTCTATACGTCTACTGTTAGTGGGAATACCGTCTTTCACTTCTCCTCGATTTTTCGGAGAACTACTTTCACTTTCTCCTCTCGCTTTTTCAACCGGATTTCGAGTTGTAAGTCTTTTACTTCTAGTACCGTAGGCCAGGGTAGTGAAGTACACTTTATCTGTCCCTTTGTCACCTTTGTCACAGTCTGAAATAAAACCCCCCGAGGTCTTAGTGACGTCTACCACTGACTTCGGTACTTTAATTTTCTGCGAATGAGGAACCTTCTTTTCAATACTGGTTGGATCTATCGTATAAGTTTTCGTCTCTGTAATGAAACGGTTGATTCCAGGTAGATCAGTTCCGATACCAAAAAGGACACCAGTACATACCTACACTCTCAACCTGACACTTCTTCCGACTCTCGGCTTCTTAACTACGAAAACTTGACACCACAACCTCTTCTGAGAACTCTCAGGGAACCTGACGTTCCTCTAGGTTGGTCAGGTAAGACTTCCTCTAGTTGGGACCTTAAAGAAACCTTCCTCACTAGACTTCGACTTTGAGGTCATGAAACCGGTGGAGTACGCTTCTCAACTGAGTAACCTTTTCTGACTACGACCCTAACCCCCGTCCTCCTCTTCCCCTGCTGACTCCTACTCTACCGACCTACCGTAGTGTCTGAGCTACCTGCACTCAGACTCACTTGAGGCCCTCTACCACTACCTGTCCCTCCGGACCGCACGACGCTAAGTTCCCCAGCGTTTCTCAGTCTGTGCTGACTCGCTGACTTGACTTGACTACCCAAAATACAAAAGAGTACTGGAATAACGGAAATGTACGAATGAAAACGTATAAAAAGATATTGGTTCCAATATCAAATGATATCGAAAGAGAAGTTGACATAGATTAAACGGTAACTTGGATATGTAACTTAAAAATTAAGTCAGTCTAAAAGTTTAAGATCGTAAATGGAACGAGAATACATTCAGACGAAACGGTGAAAGATACCAAAAGTTATTAGATGGTTTAAAAGGGGACCCACCCCTTCTAGGGGACCTCTTCCTTTACCGTTGGGCGAGGTCATAAGAACGGACCTCTTAAGGTACCTGTCTCCTCGGATCACCCGATATCAGGTACTCCAGTGTTTCTCAGTCTGTACTGACTTCCTGATTGTGAAAGTGGTTTAAAAAGTTAGAAGGGAAAGAGAAGAACTTTCATCATTTATGTCAACGATCCATCAGAGAACGATAATCAAGGGTATGAAATATAAGAATACTCACACACACACAATAAAGAATAAAACTCACACACACACAATAAAGAGTAAAAGTGACCAAGGAAGTATCCACTTACACATGGTGTACGGATCGAAAAACAAAACAATATCAACTAAAATTGATACACGAACTGTAACAGAAAAAATTAAATGTCTTTATAAAACTTCGGAGTCTACTACGATAAAAAGAAATATCTATCAAAAGCAAACGAAAACGGATCAGGACCCCGTGTTAGTTTGGTTAGTTAATAGTAAATCAGGTTGAAGTCCGTTATTTTAAAAGAACCAGTGGGTCTACTGGATATTTACCCGTTGTAAAGTACCTCCTTGACAAAGTGAAGGTAAAGTGGGAATAAAGATCCTCTTCGTTGAGGTGACTTTGACTCTGGTGCCGTATCCTTCAAAATAGGACCCCTCGGGAGCCGAGTTTAAAGTACGAGAGGACTAGAATGTCCTGATCTTCGTATAAAGAGTGAGAGGATCTGTACATAAAGTCTAAGAGTCAACGGGAAACCAGTTTCATCAGGGTTTACGGTTGGAGTGAAGATACTTAAAAATAGAAGGAAACTTAGACCTAAGGAGTGATGGAAATATCGAAGAACTACGATAATTTCTTGAAAAAAATTACAAACGACGGTTTCAGACATATCAGTTTCGATACCAAAAAGGTCATCAGTACATACCTACACTTTCAATCTGGTATTTCTTCCGACTCGTGATTTCTTAACTACGAAAGTTTAACAACAAGACCTTTTCTGAGAATTCTCAGGGAACCTGACGTTCCTCTAGTTTGGTCAGTTAGGAGTTCCTTCAGTTGGGATTTATAAGTAACCTTCCTGACTACGACTTCAACTTCGAGGTGATCAAACCGGTGTACTACGTCTCTCGGCTTAGTAACCTTTTCTGGGACTACGACCCTTTCTAACTCCCGTCCTCCTCTTGACTGAGTTACCCGCACTTAAACTCGTTTGAGACCCTCTCTCACTTCCTGTCTTCTGGGAGCACACGACGTCAAGTACTCCAGCCTTTCTCAGTCTGTGCTAAATCACCGACCTCTTGTTAATAAACCACCAATAAAAGTCACTCTACTAACTGGATTTAATGAGGTAGTGATAGTGATTTTTTGCTTCTGATAGAACACTGTGAAAGTTCGTTGTAATATTAGAAGTGTAGTAAAGATACGTCATAGTTCATTATCACGTCGTGACCAGGTACCATAACACTCTGATACTATTGGGACTCGTGATTTAGTTATTAAATAAGTTATAACCCGTTTTCCGATCGTTTCTTTTTTGTAGGTCGAAGAGGTCAGTTGAACACAGGGGAAGGACCCGGAGTAGGAGAAGACAGGTGAATCAAGGAGTAGTCACTATAAGGGTGAAAGGGAACCGAGGGGATAGAGGACGGGGACATAGAAATATTTTCGTTAAGTAGGATCTTTACCGAAAACTTAGGTAAGAGTGAAAAATACTAAGGGTAGGATTTTTTAGTTTTCACCAAAACAAGGACATCCTTAAGTCTTACTGAGAAGTAAAATTTTTTTCTTTCTTTCCAGGTCAACGTAATTTGATTTTCTCTGAAATTCTTCGTTTCAATTTATTCACTAAGTAGTACGACTGTAACTGACCCTCTCGGAGGTTTCGTGTGTCTTCTCATTTATGGTGAATCTTTCTGCCGAAAAGTACAAATTTTAGTATTATTAGTACAATGGGTTCAGAAGAAACAACTCCGAATTTCACGGTCCGATTTTCATTAATTCAAAGTGTGAGTTATGTCTTTATATAAGTCTTTCGGTAACACAGAGTTGAAACAAAAATAAAAATACTAAGAAATTGGTCCTGACCGACACTACATTTCCTCCACTGGGACGTAACATTTGGGACGGTAAGGTGTGCACGAGTCGAAGGGAGGTGAGAGTCTTTTCGGAGTTTCCTACATTTTGGGTGTTCTAACTCGAATAATTTCTTTTTGGGGTTTGTTTTAGGGGTGTAAGGAGGGAAAAATGTATAGAGGTTTTCTTGGTTGTCGCGAGTCGGGACGTTTACTGGTGTCATAAAGGAAAGGTTACTTTTGTTTGTACGAAAGTGACTCTTTAGAGTTTTAGGTACCGTTAGTTATTCAGTCTATTGAGGGGAGTTCTTTCTGTGTATGAACATTTATTGCTTCGTTTCGTCTAAAACCCCCCGTAAGTATGAGGTACTAAAAGTAGTCGACAAGGGAGGTCACAATGGGTACGACGGATTGTAAGAAGGGGTCGGTTATTTGTTGGATTAATTTTGGTCGACAAACGGCACCTTTACATATACACATATCGATCTTTCTCTGTCTTATACTACATCGACCTCTATGTCCATTTCTATCTCTACTGTCTGGCTCCTTCATCCCTCTACCTCTTGTTATTCTTTACACTTTTTCACAAGTGTAAACCCACTAGACCCACTTCCTATCAACCTTTAAAAAAGACATTCAGTTTTTAGTAAGGTTTTATCTTTCATTTTTGTTGTTGTTTTAAGGTCCGGAAGTGGGAGGTAAGTACTCGATTTTGCGTGTAGAGGTAAGAGATCGGGGAACAATTTATTCAGTGGTGTTTGTCGTAGTGTAGGATGTCCACTCCACGTTTCGTCAGTGGACACACTCCTCGAAGAAAATGGAGCAACGACAGTTACTAGGAGGGATTTCGGAACGGAACAACGGTACTAGTTTGGACCCGCGGAACGACCAGAGACGATCTCTATCCAATCGTGTGGTAGAGGTCCGTCTCTGGAAGACGTCTACGAGGGTTGGTTTTTCTTTTTTTTTTTCAACTCCTACTTGTTCCAATCAAACATTTCTTCTTTGGTTTAAATGACTATCGAGTGTCGTCTGTTCCAGACTTCATTGGAGATAACTGCAAACCACCTAGGCACGGTTCCATATTTTCTTTCTTGCTTCGTTTCTCCGTCTGTGTTTGACGTGTTTCGTGCGTATCCACAGGTACCTCCCCGAACGTGTGACTGAGGAGGCCGGACCAGGACGAGTTGTAACTCTGGCAGATGGCTCGAGGCGTAAGACCGAGACGAGGTAGGACGCCGGTGCAGTCAAAGGAGTCTGGGACCTTCGAAGTCTTGTCGGTACAATTGACGTCTCTCTCGTCAAGGAATGGATGTTTAAGAGTACAACGTCAGAAATTACGTGTTTGTAATTTGTGTTGAATTCGTGTTTGTTTTAATTCGTGTTTGTAGAGAGTCGGAGTTGATGTCTCTGAAGTATTTGTAAGAAAACGAGGTCCAGAAAGGTGGCTTGTTTAAGTAATTAAGGTTCTTGACCACCTCCGTCTTGGGAGAGGTTCAGTTTGTGTGAGTCGTTTTACGGTATTCGAACGATTCAGGAGACCTCACACCGATCCCCGAATGTCTGTAAGGACCAAATCCATCCTTGTTGGCATAGGAGGTACGACTCCCGAGAGACACACTAGTAAGAGGCAAAGAGTGAAAGGGAGACATAAACGGAGGGTAGAAAGAAGATCAACACAATTTTTGGGTAGGTGGACGATTTATAAACGGAGTAACCTGGAAACTCTAAAGTACAAAATACATGAGTGTGAGCACCCAATGTTAATAAGTCGTTTTGGACAGTTACCCCACCTGGTGTTTGTTCCATAACAAGGACGACTGGATGTTACGTACACGAGAGTCTTTAGTATAAAGTCTATACTCATAAACTGTCACATAGTACATAGGTGTACTCTTCATAGTCGAGTCTATTGCGACGAATTGGGAGATACGGGTGGAGTGTGATCCGTCGAAAATTTTATTACTTACTTTTACATCATTTGTAGATGTTTCACTGGAGGGACCACCGAGTCTACCATTTCGTACACGGATGTTAACGTCCTCGGGGTCCACGTTAGGGACCCAACCCTTCTAGGGGACCTCTTCCTTTACCGTTGGGTGAGATGATGAGAACGGACCTTTTGGGGTGCCTGTCTCCTCGGACCATCCGATGTCAGGTATCCCAGAGTTTCTCAACCTGTGCTGACTCACTAAGTGAAAGAAAGAAAATCTGGGTTTTTTCCCTATCTCTTCTCCACACTCTACCGCGAAGAATTGGACGTCCTCACCCTCTCAAGTTTACGAAGAATCTCCTCTGTTCTGCATTTACACGCCTTGTCGTTGGTAAATACTCTGGGTTCTCGGTCCCTCGGGGTGAAGAAATTTTCTTTCTACCTCAGTTCCGTGGACGGGACCGCCCCAAGGTCTGTGGCACTTTCGCTGCGCTCTTTCCAAAGGTTCGGCTGAAAGGCCTACGAGAAGGTGAGTCCAATGTGCCCTATGACAGATATCGCGTAGGGAGGTTGCCACGTCTTGCCCCATGGGGTGGACGAGTGTCGTCGACGGCGCGTCGAGTTCAATCTCGCCCAGGTCCCCCGCGCGTCCTCTGGTGGCCCATACCCTCGACGCGTGTGCGTGCCGGTGGGGCACACGACCGGCAAGGGTCCGCGGGGTCCGCCACCTTCCTTCCAGACACGCGCAGAACGAGGGGCACATGAGTCCTCCGTGCAGGATAGTAGGGCCTGTCAGAGTCTACAGACGTGAGGAGAGGGGTCGTTTTCCCCGTCTGCTACGGTCGGACTATGTGCCAGCGTAGGGACTCAGGAGGTCCGTAGTCCGATGGACCGGACTTACCAGACCGGCTCCGGAGATCACGGACGACACCTTACCCGACCTGGTGTCCCGTGAACTCTTTGTGTGGGCTCACACCTACCATGTCGGATGGGCACCCCGGGCCCGGCCCAACACCCCTCTCCCCGCCTCCACCAACAGCCCGACAACGGTGATTTGGTGCGCCCAGTGGAAGTAAGTAAGGAAGGAACCCTACTTCGAAACGACTCCCGTAAGGACCAGCGAAGCTTGTCACTGTGGACCCAATTTCGTCGTTTCTGAGGTTTCCCTGGGGAGGTAGCGGGTACTCCGGTCACCAGACGACAGCACGGGGGCAATTAAGTGTCCTGTGGCGTCTCCCGGTCGAGACCCCAGGCCCTGTGACTGCGACCTACGAGCAGACTCTACACCCCTGTCTCTGTGCAGACCCTCTCGACCCCAAGTGGAAGGACGACCTCTTAGAGGCCGGGACTAAGAAGGAATCCCTTCTCCAATGGTTCGACTAATTTAGAGGGTAGCGCGGTCCTGCGTCCGAGGTACTCGAGGGACGGTGGTCAGTCGAGTCTGCAGACCTTTCCTCTGCGGTTCGGTCGTTCTTTTCGTTTGCGAAGGGAGGTGGAGGTGGGTTGGGGGAGGGGTCACTACTTCGGGTGGACGGGGTGGAGGACTCACCGGGTCCTCTGCGTTACACCACCCGACATCTCAGGACCCACCAGACGGGGAGGGAGGTCGGAGGGGTTGGAGGGGTGGTGGGAGGAGTGGGGTGGAGTGGGGGGTCACGAGTGAAACCTTTCACGGTGCGTCCGTCGAGGACTCACACGGAAAGACTTCGACGGCAGTGTCAGGTCTTGAGAGAGGAACCCCAGGAAGGACCGGTGTCCGACCTTGTCTTCCACGTCTCGGGTACAAGGGGCCGTCTCGTCCCGCGCCACTCCTGAAAGTCTCCGACGGACCACGGAGACTTACCACGAAAAAGGAGGTCCTTCCGTCTGAGAGGACCTTATTGACTCGGTCGGACTCGAGGACGAGACGGGAGGACGTAGACCGGTCCGCCGGTTCGGGTCACGGGTGTCGCGGGAGCAACTGGTACTGGGGTAGGGGTTTACGGTGTCTGGTCCGGAGGGCCTCCTCGCCCTCGTCGCTCTACCTTTCCTCACATTTCAGACACCTACACCCGTCTGTCTCGAAGTGTCTTGAGGGTCGGGGAGAGCTGAGGACGTGAGTGGAGGAACGTGTGTCACTTCGGAGGGACCTCCCGAAGGCCCGTCTCCCCCTCCCACCTCGACTCACACCACCCCTCCACTACCCGTTCCTCCCCCTCGGTACTACGGCCCCACTGCTCCGAAGAGAGTCCAACCCAATCCTTGGGAGACTGCCGAGCCCCGTGGAGGAGAGGTTCTCTTTCCGTTGGATCTGTCTGCAGTCCCCGGTAGGGTCTTCGGACGTCTGTGTTACCCCTGTGTCCTCCGGTTTGACCCCTTCCGCCAACACACTGTATGAGAGCACCGTGGACCGTTTCCCCGGAACTCCAGAGTTCCAAGGGGGATGAACCGGGTCGGATCTGGGAACAGAGGGGTGAAGGGGAGGGCTGGTGGCGGGGGAACCAGCGACGGCCAGTTCCAGTCTTACGAGAAGTGGAACTGAGGGCAAGACGCAGTCGACGAGTCTCAAGATCCCCGAGGTCTCCTTTGTTCCTTAACGACCCCGGTGGGAAAGGGGCCCTCGGGAGAAAGACGAGTCGGATCAGCAATAATTTGATTAGGATTTAAAAGACGAAACAGGCCTTGAAACCCGATGCTCCCTTTAGGTAGTCCCAGGGTTCTTCCCTGTCAGAAAAGGACCGGTGTATCCGTCTCTTCAGACCTATTGAGCCTCAAACGTAGTCTACGGTGCATGTGGGTGGTATCACTGCCAAGGGGTCGGAAACGGACAGTTGGGGCACTTCTAAGTGCCGTTGTGAACTCCATTTGTGTCTGTAGTGTCGAAACTTCCCTTCCTTTACTCTCCAGTCCCAAGAGTCGACATTGTCCAGGACACTTTAAGGTGGAGTATCATAACAAGACTTTTAATTTACTCTACCCTTCTCTTTACTTATCCATCTTGAGTCCTTTTAAAATCTGACAAAATTTGATAAGATACGCCCACCGAGGCAGTCATTGGTTAGACAGACGGTACGTCCTCTGGGTCCAATCAGGGACCCACCCCTTCTAGGGAACTCTTCCCTCACTGTCGGGTGAGGTCACAAGAACGGACCTCTTAGCGTACCTGTCACCTCGGACCACCCGACGACAGATGTCCCAGTGTGTCGCAGCCTGTGTTGACTTCGTTGAATCGGCGTCGTCGTCGCATATAACTCGACATCTTACAGAATCAAAGAACAAAAAGGTGTTGTGTGTGTTGGTGTCGGAGGGTACAACTCCTTTCGTAACATATTACCTTAATGACCCTGAAGGGACTACCAGATCACCAATTCTGAAACGGAAAGTTACGTCCTCCACACCCAAGTTTAGGAACCAACCCCTCGACTCTTGTACGTACGGGGAAACCGGTTTTTCGTTTTGTGCTTTGTTTAAGTTATTTCTGAACTTTTTACCAGGTGGAGGTTTTTCAGAAATTTATTTTCTATTTTAATTCTCAAAAATTTTACCTTAATTGTAGAGTACCCCATTCACTTTTTAACTAGTATTTTGTAGTATCAATGTCGATCACTAGAGGAAGTACCATAGTTACTACTGAGTGTCGGCCCTCTCTTCTGTGTCGACGGAGACCGAAGGAAAAATGGTGAGTCCTTAGTGGACGATACTTCGTCTGTGGTCCGGTGTACGACGCTGGCCGGACGTCTCCAGTGGTACGTCACTCATGTCTCCAAGGGTTCGTGACCGGGGGATGGTTACTTTCCCGCAGGGTCCACTGAGTCACCATTTCTTAGGTGGACGTTCGTCCTCTGTACTCAAACTAGGGACCCAGTCTTTCTCGGGGACCTCTTCCTTTATCGTTGGGTGAGGTCATAAGAACGGACTCTTTAGGGTATCTGTCTCCTGGGACCACCCGATGTCAGGGACTCCAGCGTTTCTCAGTCTGTGCTGGTTCGCTGATTTATCGTCATTGTAAGAAGGTAGTCACTTACGGTTTCGGTCGCCCACTTTCGCAGCTCTAAGATCCTTGGTTATAAAAGAGTTTTAGAGAGAGGTGTCCGGACCACCGAGTCTACCATTTCTTAGAACAGACATTACGGTCTCTGGGACCAAGCTAGGGACCCAGTCCTTCTAGGGGACCTCTTCCCGTACCGATGGGTGGGTGAGGTCACAAGAACGGATCTCTTAGAGTACCTGTCTCCTCGGGCCACCCGACGTCAAGTTCCTCGGTGTTTCTTAGTCTGTGCTGACTCGCTGATTGTGAAAGTGTGAAAGAGGGGTGTTTTAGGAATAATTAATGTTCTATATTTCAGTGAAAAGTCACCTCTTTGGACCGTCCCTGGTGGAATTGGTTAGTGGATTAATGGTAAAGGTCTTTGTCTTGACTAGTTGACGGTCCCGGAGACCTGATCTCCGTGTTTCTGTGTAGTAGTGAGGGAACGATACTGCCTACCGGGGTTCACGTGTTGGGGTTGGACTAGTGCTCCTCAGTCAGCTGTGTGGGTCCCACTCCCTGCTCAACGTGTTAGTCACTGGACATGAGAAGTTTTCACGGTTACAATACTCTTTGTTTGTTTCGGAGTCCGGCACGAGGTCTACTTCTTTCTGATTACCCTGTTCCGTTACCTTACGTTCCGGAACCCAAAGGAAAAAGACATTTCTTGTGACAACTAGGTAACCGTTAAATTTCAAAAGTCTAATTTATCACAATAACATAACCACGACTAAAGGTAAAAAACTATATTAATATGAGATATAATATTAAGGACCTAAAATCCTTTGTTTCTGTAAATCCTTATTTTCCCTTGGTACAGAGTACAGATATTGAAAGAGAATGTAATAAGTCTTTTTTTGGATGTGTATATATTATTATTTGGAGACACATAGACACGTACCACACACACACACACACACACACACACACACACACATCTCTTTCTCTCTCGTTTGCTTATATCATTAAACAATGGTAAATCCAGGAGACCCACTTTAACAAGTCTTTAAGGAACATACTAAGAACGTGGAAAAGACATTGAAAGTGTAATACAGTTTTTAAAATTTTTAAATGTAACTCCATGAACCCGAGACGGGACCCTTTAAAACTGAGACAACCAGACCCTACTCAACCACAAAAGTAAAAATTGTTCATGGATCCACCAAGGCTACGTCGCCGGACGTCCTTTCCTACTCCCTTGGTCATACGGGACTCTGAAGGGATGCTAGTATGTCGATCAGTCCCTGGTGCGGTTCTGGTCTTCGAGAGAAAGGAAGGGTAGGTCCCGAGGAGGGTGGTGTGACGTATGAAACAATTTCGTTTAATCCGTGTAAAATTTCTACTAAAGGTCAGTTATCAAAAGTTTTAACGTTTTGATCCTCATTTTTCCTCTTCCGTTACCGTGGGGTGAGGTCATGAGCACGGATCTTTTAGGATACCTACCTCCTCGGACCACCCGAGGTCAGCGATTCTCAGCCCGTGCTGACTCGCTGAAGTGAAAGTGCGTGACCTTTTCCTTTACCGTTGGGTGAGGTCACAAGAACGGACCTCTTAGGGTCCCTGCCCTCTCGGAGTACCCGACGCCAGACACCCCAGCGTGTCTCAGTCTGTGCTGACCTCGCTGCATCGTCGTCGTCGTCGTCCTCATTTTTTCTTTCTTACTGGGTAAGTCCAGTTGAGGAGAGTTACAAACATAGTTTTAATTTGATAGGTAGGAGATAATTGGGGTCTTTTGGAGAGTTACCGATATAAAGGATGATCAGTTGAGTGAGTGGACTCGGTCTTTGGCCTTCGTTGGACTGTTAAGACAAAGGTAGTCAAAGGTTTGGGAGGACGGGATTCTCAATTTAAGGCAACAGAAAGAGAATGAAGTCCCCACCAAAAAAACGAAACGATATAGTTCAAGTAATTGGAAAGGAAGACGTCACAGAAGAGACGACAATCAAGACAGGTCCTTCGAAACATAGATTTTCAGCAATCTTCAAGTTATACCTATAAAATATATAGAAAATGAAGAGATCAATTATAAATGAATGAATTATAAAGAGGTGAATTATGAGTTCATAATGAGATACAAGAATTTATGTTCCTTAACGATAACAAAACAAGTAAACGAGTCAACACAGACTGAGAACCGGTGGGCTATCTGGCGTCGTGCAGTCCGGAGGGACAGGAAGTGGTTGAGGACCTTAAATGAGTTTGAGTACAGTTAACTCAGTCACTACGGTAGGTTGGTAGAGTAGGAGACGACAGGGGAAGAGGGCAGAAGTTAGAAAGGGTCGTAGTCCCAGAAAGGGTCACTCAGTCGAGAAGCGTGGTCCACCGGTTTCATCGCCTTAAAGTCGAAGTCGTCGTTAGGAAGGTTACTTATAAGTCCTGACTAGAGGAAATCCTACCTGACTAAACTCGAGGAGCGTCAGATTCCCTGAGAGTTCTCAGAAGAGGTCACGGTGTCAAGCTTCCGTAGTTAAAAAGCCACGTGTCGGAAAAAATAACAGGTCGAAAGTTTAGGTATGTACTGACGACCTTTTGGTACCGAAACTGATCTACCTGGAAACATTACGTTTCATTATAGAGACGAAAAATTATGTGATGTAAACAGTAACGAAAAGAAGGTTCCTCACTCGTAAAAATTAAAGTACTAACGTCAGTGACAGGTGTCACTAAAACCTCGGGTCCTTTTATTTTAGACAGTGACAAAGGTAACAAATGGGTAGATAAACGGTACTTCACTACCCTGACCTACGGTACTAGAAACAAAAGACTTACAACTCAAAATTCGGTCGAAAAAGTGAGAGGAGAATGGTAATTTTAATAAAATTCTAGGCACAGATGATTAACTTTACTTGGTAGACACAGTAAAAGTCCAACCGAAGGTAACTAACTGAAAAAAAGAGTATCCAACATGAAGAGACAAAAGAACATCGAACTATCAAATAAATAATCTATTACCTCACTCACTTAAAACAGAATGACTCACGACTTATGAAAACTTAAAGATATTTATAAGATCTCGAAACAAGACCCGACGTCAATTTGATGAAAGGTTATCAAATTAGTAAAACTCCGAACAGCAGTTCGAAAGGATTCCCTCTGGTCTTGTCGGAAATCAGAGTCCGTTTAAAGATTGGGTGGGGAGAGGACCACTCGGTTTTGAGTCGATACATGAGATGGGTAACAGGGTACTTAAGGTTCCGAAAAGGAGAGACCGACTTCCCTTGTGTTTAATAAGGACGGGAACACACTCAAGACTGTAAACGAGGAAGACACGAAGAAGTCACCAAGACAGGGGTCGTGAAGCATCTTGTTACGAGTCCTTTTAAACACACGACTACCTTGTTACACAATGGACACTTTGGGTTGTGTTCCATTGTAAGTTGTACAAGGCTCCCTCCCTCTTAGGACCTCTTCGACCCGGAACCGTCGTACCCTCGCGAGTCACGTCGTCCACCTGACGTGCCCGACTCGTAAGACAAAACGTAAGATAAAGATGAAACACGAGAAGTCTTCCGTATCTGCGCGACCAAGTGTCCGAGTCTTCGAAGGGTCACTTTGTTCTTTGATCGGGAGTATGAACCTCCCGTTCCTCTCTGGTTTCCTTCTCCATCTGGCGAGATCTGACCATCCACCTTCCGAATTATTCGTCTCTTGAATGTGTCATCCACACAGAACCCGTCGGAGCTCTACCCATCTAGACACAGTGACGGATAGTGTTTATAACTTATAACTTATAAATCTCTGGACTTACCGAAAGTCCATATATGTGGGAGACCTACCAGAGTTTTGTGTAACAAGAAAGTTGAAACACGGAAACTTTTACCGAGGTCCATACCACTGTCAATATAGATGATGACAACCGTCCTTAGGGAATCTCCTTTACCTCATCGGTAGTGTCAGTTATTTTCTCAGGTTTTACGTCATGAACCTACGTTAGAGTTTTAGTTGTCTTACTAGAGACAAGTAAAGGTCCCGTTTGGTAAGTTTTAGTACCATTAGGTTCAGAAACGGGGTTGGTCATTACGACTTCTTCGACTTCAACTTACCAAGATACTTCTGGATGTTCTGGAAAATCTTGATTGTGGGTTTTTTCTACAGATAAAGTAATATCCTCTTACCTTACATTTTCGTCCTTCAGTTCTTTGTGGACCTCATTCTCCGTTTAAACCGGAACCTCATGTCTTATTTCTTCCCGTTTCCGATTGTCTCAAAAGGGTTCTCTTACACGACCAGTATCTTTTGTGGGAGAAGGTTGTTGTGTTCTCTTCTGAGCTGTGTACCTGTAGTGGTCTACCAGTTGTGGCTTTATTCTGACTAATATAAGAAATGTCGGTTTCTACCTCTTCGGGATATGTCAGTCGTTTTTGTTCTGACCCTCGACTGACACCGAGTCTAGTACTTGAGGAATAACGGTTTAAGTCTGAATTTAACTTCTTTCTTCCCTTTTGGTAATCTGGTAAGTCCATACTGGATTTAGTTAGGGAATACTAATATGTCACCTTCACTCTTTATCTAAATTCCCTGATCTAGACTATCTGTCTCACGGACTACTTGTTACTTACCTCCAAACACTGTAACATGTTCTCTGTCCCTCGTTCTAGTAGGAGTTCTTTTTATTTACGTTTTTTCGTTTTTACC
This sequence comes from Capra ibex, assembly GCA_006410555.1. Taxonomy (NCBI): domain Eukaryota; kingdom Metazoa; phylum Chordata; class Mammalia; order Artiodactyla; family Bovidae; genus Capra; species Capra ibex. The sequence goes on from SJYO01026388.1 coordinate 76,749,769, forward strand.
GACAGATTCCTCCTCGATAAACAGAATTTTTATCGACTCTTTTCTTCCCTTCGTTTTTCGTTTCCTCTTTTCCTTTCTATATGGGTAAACTTACGTCTCAAGGTTTCTTATCGTTCCTCTCTATACTTTCGGAAGGAGTCACTAGTCACGTTTCTTTATCTCCTTTTATTATCTTACCCTTTCTGATCTCTAGAGAAGTTCTTTTAATCTCGATGGTTCCCTTGTAAAGTACGTTTCTACTCGAGTTATTTCCTGTCTTTACCATACCTGGATTGTCTTCGTCTTCTATCATTCTTCTCCACCGTTCTTATGTGTTTTCTTCTTGACATGTTTTTTCTAGAAGTACTGGGTCCATTAGTGAACTGACCTTACACTTCAGTTCACCCGGATTCCGGGTGAAACTTCGTAGTGATGTTTGTTTCGATCTCCTCCACTGTCTTAAGGTCAACTCGGTAAAGTTTAGGATTTTCTACTACGACACTTTCACGACGTGAGTTATACGGTCTTTTAAACCTTTGGAGTCGTCACCGGTGTCCTGACCTTTTCCAGTCAAAAGTAAGGTTAGGGTTTCTTTTCGTTACGGTTTCTTACGAGTTTGATGGTGTGTTAACGTGAGTAGAGTGTACGATCATTTCATTACGATTTTTAAGAGGTTCGGTCCGAAGTTGTCACTTGGTGTTCGAAGGTCTACAAGTTCGACTTAAATCTTTTCCGTCTCCTTGGTCTCTGGTTTAACGGTCGTAGGTGACCTAGTACCTTTTTCGTTCTCTCAAGGTCTTTTTGTAGATAAAGACGAAATAACTGATACGGTTTCGGAAACTGACACACCTAGTGTTATTTGACACCTTTTAAGACGTTCTCTACCCTTATGGTCTTGTGGACTGGACTGAGAACTCTTTGGACATACGTCCAGTCCTTCGTTGTCACTCTTGACCTGTACCTTGTTGTCTGACCAAGGTTTATCCTTTTCCTCATGCAGTTCCGACATATAACAGTGGTACGAATAAATTGAATATACGTCTCATGTAGTATTCTTTTAGACCCGACCTACTTCGTGTTCGACCTTAGTTTTAACGACCCTCTTTATAGTTATTCGAGTCTATACGTCTACTGTAGTGGGAATACCGTCTTTCACTTCTTCTTGATTTCTCGAGAACTACTTATACTTTCTCATCACACTTTTTCAACTGAATTTCGAGTTATAAGTCTTTTGATTCTAGCACCGTAGACCAGGATAGTGAAGTACCGTTTATCTATCCCTTTGTCACCTTTGTCACCGACTGAAATAAAACCCCCGAGGTTTTAGTGACGTCTACCACTGACGACGGTACTTTAATTTTCTGTGAACGAGGAACCTTCCTTTCAATACTGGTTGGATCTGTCGTATGATTTTTGGTCTCTGTAATGGAACGGTTGTTTCCAGATAGATCAGTTCCGATACCAAAAAGGTAATCAGTACATACCTAAACTCTCAACCTGACATTTCTTTCGACTCGTGGCTTCTTAACTACGAAAACATGACACTACAACCTCTTCTGAGAACTGTCAGGGAACCTGACGTTCCTCTAGGTTGGTCAGGTAGGATTTCCTCTAGTTAGGACCCACAAGTAACCTTCCTGACTACAACTTTGACTTGAGGTTATGAAACCGGTGGACTACACTTCTTGACTGAGTAACCTTTTCTGGGACTACGACCTTTTCTAACTCTCGTCCTCCTCTTCGCCTACTGTCTCCTACTCTACCAACCTACCGTAGTGGCTGAGTTATTTGAACTCAAATAAACCATTTGAGGCCCTCAACCACTACCTGTCCCTCCGGACCGAACGACGTCAAGGACCCCAGTGTTTCTCAACCTGTACTGACTCACTGACTTGAATTGACTACCCCTGTCACCTGTCTCGGATGTAAGGTTCCAGTCCCCACCCCCTACTCGTCAGAAACACGTGGGTCCAGGTCAAGAGTCCAGTTGTTGTCAGTGAAGGAAGGTTAATGGAGGAGGTTGTCCTTCAGTCTCAAGTGTTGACGTCTACCAGTCCGGGGGTGACGTTACTTGTTATCAGTGGTTCGGTCCCCAGTACATGAGTGGTGTATCGATACTCAAGTGTGAACGGGACTTTGTTATTAATAAAGGGTCACTACACATATACATACACACACACGTGTGCGTGTCCTTAAGAACCTAGGTTCGTCATGAACCACGATATATTTTATGTCGAGTCTCTTGTAATCTCAGAAGTCAAGGATCTTACTTTCTGAGAAAGGTTTTCTTTCACTTCACTTCAGCGAGTCAGTAGGCTGAGAAAGTTGGGGTACCTGACATTGGATAGTCCGAGGAGGTAGGTACCCTAAAAGGTCCGTTCTCACGACCTCACCTAACGGTAAAGGAAGAGGTCCCCCAGAAGGATTGGGTCCCTAGTTTGGACCCAGAGGGCGTAACGTCCGTCTATGAAATGATAGACTTGGTGGTCCCTTTAGGTTTTCTTGTACAAGGGTTTATAGTGGTTAAAAGTATTTCTCTCTCTTGACAAGACCCTTAACTACTTTAAGAGTCATTCCCATAACAAATCTACTTACAAGATTATAGTTGGGACGGGTTATACGAGAGTCCTTGTTGTACCGTTCTTTTGTATCTATTCGGTAGTTGTTTCATTCTCCTATAAAGAAGTAGGAGCTTTTCTTTTTCTCCCTATACTAACAAAAACTTGAACCCGTAGGATTGGTCACGTCCCACTCAGTTCAAGACACTTCAACTAAACATCGATCACTACTGTTCACCTCTTCTCTTACTGCAAACTAACTTCTTCTTTATCTTTTTTTTTCACTAACAGGAGTCCGCGTTCTAGCACACTACTTGACAATGAAGGGGTACTCGTATGTAAAAGGAAGGAATCTGGTCTCCTCATCCGTCCAGACGAAGGGCTGCTGCGACCTAGCCCCTCCACGCCGAGAACGGAAACCAAACTCTTCAGGTCTCTAGTCCACTCGCCGCGAAGGTCACGTTCTCCTCTCACCATGTTGGTGGTCCCACAAAGGAGACGGAAGAGGGTGAGGAGACTAGGTTTAGTGGAGGTCGCGTCCCCTTCTCGTCCCTTCGTTCGTACTTTTCACCTTTTTTCACAGTCAGCGAGTCATCACGGGCTGAGACACTGAGGTACCTGCCATCGGGTGGTCCGACGAGACAGGTACCTTAAGAGGTCCGTTCTCATGACCTCACCCAACGGTAAAGGAAGAGGTCCCTTAGAAGGACTGGGTCCCTAGGTTGGGTCGGAAGGACGTAACGTCCACCTGAGAATTGGTAGACTCGGTGGTCCCTTCGGGAACTTCTTCCCAAAGTGTAGGGAATTACGGACCTAACATTCGACTTAACTCTTTTTGGAGTCGAAAATCACGTGCGGAACGTCTCTTACGTCCCTGTTTGGTTCCCCGCTTGTGTCGTCAGTCGGACCTTCTTGCCTTCCTTCTGTGGTGGACCTGACTGGAAGGTGGTACGGGTACCTCCTCCCCCCCGAGACGTACACGTGGAGTGGACTGGAGACCCCGGAATGTCGATAGTCATTTTCCTACCGGTGAGAGTCTGTGTACGCGGTTTCCGGACCTACTTCAGTAACAATAATACGAGTAAAAGTTTCCCTTGTAAAGGAGAGATCTCACCCCTAGAAACGGTTTGACGAATCAATGGTTCATACACAAACGTCAACATAAATGTTTGAGTCGGGAAGGGAGGGGACAAAGTTAGTGGTCCTTGGGGTAACCAAATGCAGGGTTACGGACCGAAACTCTGGGCGACGGTCGTCTCGAGGAAAGATTATCGACGTGGTTCTCCCGACAAGGGGGTCGTGTCGGTGGCAGTCTCCGGTTCAAGTGAGTAGAGATCGACATGTAGGTAGCGGAGTGAGGGAGGCACAGGGGTCAGCTACGCCGATGACGTGGTCGGTGAGACGACCCGTAGCTCCCGTGGACCTGTTACGTACCATTTCGAGAATGACGTGTACTCCGAATTGAGGTCCCTGAACTGTATAGGACTGTATATACATTGGGAGTGTTGTCGCCATCCCTCTTCTACACTTACAAGGGTAAAATGTCTTCTCGTTTATCTCCGTGTCTCGTGACATTCGTTGTACCGGTCACAGTGTCATACTGGTTCACAACCTCGGTGTCAAACCGGGTCCTTAAGACGTCTGTCTCAAGGACATTATTCCGGAGTCCTGAGTCGTAGTCCTAGTTCTGTGAGAGCGTCCAGCGGTCACACCCCGTCGTCCGACCCACTGTAGGATCTCCCCCTGAGCCCCTTGGTGCCCCGGGACCTCCCACAGGCTGAACTGGACCCCAGGAGGCGTGACTTCTGCGTTACGGACGTTAAAGAGAGTGACCGGAACCTCGGGGTTTTAGTAGTACCGTTGTAGAGTCTACAAGTGGAGTCCCGAAGTTCTGGTTGAATTCTGTATTTCAGTGCCCGCTTACTTTCCACCGGAGGTCACACACACCTGTATCGCAGGTGCCAAGTCACCGAGGTGTAGAGGGAAGGACGCCGTTATCTCCCGTACATAGTAGATTTTCCTCGTAACAAATTCCGACATCGGGACCTGTCGAGTAACGGAGGCTCCCCGACGGTCCGGACCGAGGGAATCGTGCACCCTGAAAGAGTAGAATCGGACAAAGTCCCGACGACGAGAGGCGGACGGGAGACCTGGCGTCCCAGACGACGACGACACCTGTGTGTCTGGAAGTGAGTGTCCGTAAGGAGTCGTGGGTGGGGCACGGTCCGCGACCAGGTCTGCGACCGTTATGGCGTCACTTGCTTGTCCTCTCATTAACGGGAGCACCTCCGTCACCTCCTGTCTACCTGTCTCACTCGCGTACGTACGAGTCCCCGAAGTCAGCACAGGTCGAGAAACGCTGGGGTACCTGACATCGGACGGTCCGAGGAGACAGGTACCCTAAGAGGTCCGTTCTTATAACCTCACCCAACGGTAAAGGGAGAGGTTTTACTCCCTCACTCCGTACGTTTATTGGTCCCGTTCATAAGATCCGTAGTCAGAACCTTTCCAGGACTCCGCCCGTACGTAGACTGGGTGGTTTGCAAGGTTCCGACTACCTCGTCCCGAGTGTTTGTTTACAGTGGTTGTTTACAGTGGTAGGGTGACAGGGGACTTTCTTGTCCCCACCCCCACTAATCCCCTCGTCCCGAGTGTTTGTTTATTTTAAGTTTATTTTGGTGGAGAACGGATTGAAATTTCAGTTAGAGGGACACCAGTCGACTCTGAAGATTAAACCAATCGACCAAAACAAAACAGCGATAAGTCAATGAGTCAACACAGACTGAGAAACACTGGGGTACCTGACGTCGTGAGGTCCGAAGGGACAGGTAGTGATTGAGGGTCTCGAACGAGTTTGAGTTCAGGTAACTCAGTTACTACGGTAGGTCGGTAGAGTAGGAGACAACAGGGGAAAAAGAGGACGAAAATTAGAAAGGGTCGTAGTTCCAGAAAAGGTTACTCAGTCAAGAAGGGTAGTCCACCGGTTTCACAACCTCAAAGTCGAAGTCGTAGTCAGGAAGGTTACTTGTAAGTCCCAACTAAAGGAGATCCAAAACAAAATTAGAACAAAGTATCAAATAGAAGTTTGACGGAAGGACCCCGATACATCAGGATAGATATCTCAGTCTTTAGTGTCTTAAAAGTTCAATCTTTACGACAAACTCTAGGGAGTCCGACAAGGGGTAAAATGTCTATTGTTATGGTTCCAGGTTCCTCCAAACCAGTGTTCAAGTTCAAGGGAGAAGATGGACACATCTTCACTTCACTCCAGCTAGTCAACACAGGCTGAGAAACACTGGGGTACCTGACACCGGATGGTCCGAAAAGGCAGGTACCCTAAGAGGTCCGTTCTTATGACCTCACCCAACGGTAAAGGAAGAGGTCCTCTAGAAGGGTTGGGTCCCTGACTTGGACCCAGAGGGTGTAACATCCGGCAACGAAATGGTAGACTCGGTGGTGTACCCATCTCGTCCCCAATTTTACGGAGACGACAGAGAATCGGATTTGACGATGACGGGTTTCGGAGTCCTAAGAGAAGAGATTACAGTATCGAAAAAGACATGATTTGTATTGTCCGAGTCTCTATTTTAAAGACTTTTAGGATTTGAGCCAAGTCATCAAAATTAGTTTTGTAGGATACGAGAAGACGGAAGGACCAAAGAGACGAACGAAGACACTGAGGAAGTGGGAGTATAAAAAAAATGACGGAAAATAAGAGTAAAGATGTATTTTCTTAGGGTAGATGAAGATTTACACGGAAGACACAAGTCACCGTAGACAAAGGTTGGTAGAATCATGGACTGTCAGGTGTCACATTGGAGATCTGACGGCACACAGAGTTCTCCCGTATACCGTGGTTCAAAATATCTCTAAACTTACTTCTCGCCTCAACTCTTATCTCATTAATACTAACACGCATCGGAGAGTCAGTACAGGTTGAGAAGTGTTGGAGTACCTGACATCAGGCGGTCCCAGGAGACAGGTACCCTAAGAGGTCCGTTCTTATGATCTTACTCATCAGTAAAGAAAGAGGTCCCCTAGAAGAACTAGGTCCTTAGTTTGGATATAGAGGACACCGAGGACGTAACATCCGTCTAAGAAATGTCAGACTTGGGGGTCCCTTCGGGCATTAATACTAATGTGTACGAAATAAGTGGAAGTACAAGTAAACGATTCCTATTACAACTTTATTTTAGAAGGTCCTATCCTTCAACGGACACTTACTTTGAAACCGCAGTTGGAAAACTTCCCGGGAGAGGGTGTTGAGTGTCTAGATACGTGAAAAGAATATGTATGTATGTATGTATGTATGTATGTATGTATGTATATATATATCTGACAAGATCCACAATCAACGTATCCAGATCAAAGGACTGGTCCCTAGTTTGGGTCCGGGGGATACAACCCTCGTGTCTTAGTATCGGTGACCTGGTGGTCCTTTCAGAGACTTTAAAAGATGAACCCATTGATCAGTGTATATTAAACCATTTCGTTCACGTCTGGTTTTTTCTCTGTCTCTAGACTTCCGAATCTCGGAAGAAAATAAACAGGGGTGACGGCTGTTGAGGTCTCCTCCGACCAGAACAGTGACCCCAAGAAAACAATTCCCGTCTTTCTTATGAAGAAGGAAACATTCGTCATTACATTTTCGGTCGAGAAATAATGAAACTCACTGAGGATTCACAGGATGTCGACACAGGAAAATAAACAAGACTTCAGAGTCTCCTCCGTGCTACTTGAGCCGGTTCTCTCATCCCCACCACTCCCTCCCCCCTCAGCTCCTTCCGTAGGTCTTCCTCGACTCGGAACTTCTTGACGGGAGAGGGGTGGGGGCCGTTTGTCCCGTTCCTCGTCCCCTACCCGAGAGGTTCGTCTTCGTCGACACCCCCCCAACGCTCCCTCCGACACACAATCCCCCGGCGGGTCCAAACCACCTACGCCGGGTTCCACCCGAAAAGTATGGTTCGTTTCCCTGGCGGACATCGTACTCCAGGAGTAAACCCCAGATCTCTCATTCAAAAACCTTTAAAAACAATAACAGAACTTTGACAGACACACAGACAAATAAAAAGTATTTGAAAAGTTTCTGTGTACACTGGGGGTCATCAAATTTTTGTTGACGACCTCTCCTACTCTCGGTGTCCTCCCTAAAATTCCTGTTCTCGTTGGACCAGTACAAAAACGTCCAGAGACATTACTCTTACACCTCTTACCTGCGGTCCCCTCGGTCCACCCGTCGTACCTTGATCACTCTTCGTACTACTCCCCCGGACCCATCTCCCTTACCACCCGTGACTCGGTCTACGGAGGACGTCCCGTCCCCCGTCCCCTGGTTCAAAATTTGTAGTCCTCCCGTGGTACCTTCTAAAATCTTGGAAGGTGCCCATCTCCTCCACCTTTTTCTCTCCTTAGACTGTCCTCCGGGACCTAAAGTTCGTATCCATTACTGTACTACAATAGTTGTTTGTTCCGTCCCTTTGGTGACACTTCACTCCCACTACCTAAGTCGGAATCTGTGAACTATGAACTCGAAGGGTACCGTTTCTACGAGTCTCTACCAATTTTTGTGTAGGTTTCGACACCCCACTAGTCTGTATCTATCTTTTATAGTAATTGCACGGAAATCCGCAGTTTCCAGGCAGATCAGTTTCGATACCAAAAAGGTCATCAGTACATAACCACACTCTCGACCCGGTGTTTCTTTCGACTTGCGGCTTCTTAATGACGAAAACTTGACACCACGACCTCTTCTGAGAGCACTCAGGGAACCTGACGTTCTAGTTTGGTCAGTTAGGATTTCATTTAGTTGGGACTTGTAAGTAACCTTCTGACTACGACTTCGACTTCGAGGTTATGAAACCGGTGGACTACACTTCTCGACTGAGTAATCTTTTTTGGAACTACGACCCTTTCTGACTTCCGTCCTCCTCTTCCCCTACTGTCTCCGTCTACCGACAGTACGACGTCAGGTACCCCAGAGTTTCTCAACCTGTGTTGAACGGCCGACTTGTTGTTGTTCCACTGTCAAACTTAGCACTTTATTAGTTAGAATAGACGTCTCTTTTACTCAGTCCTCCTACCTCTGTCCGTCCTCTGTCTTCGGACACTGTGCAGTTGTAAATTTCTCCTTTCTCTTCCCGTTCAGTACTTCCTCCGTTCCCTTTACTGACCACCTCCCACTTCCTCCCAGTGTCCCATGTGTTCAGTCGTTCTGTTCGGGATCCTCGGTAAGTGACCTGAAACGTTCATCTTGTGATAACCAATGGACTCGACGTTGTTAGTGTGAGGGAACTAGATCCCTTCTTCCTTCTTTTTACCAATGACTAAAATTTACAAACTTTTCATTACTTCTTCTTTGTTGATCACGTAACTAGGTAAGTCCTAAGACATTGTTTTATGGTGTCTGGCCCACTGAATATTGAAGAGTGTCAAGACCTCCGACCTTCGGGTTTCTAAATCCCAGACCACTCTCGTGTGATGATCTAACGTCTGGCGACTGAAGGACTACACAGGAGTGACCCTCCTTCCCCGTTTTCTTGAGAGACCCCAGAAAAACAACGACGACGACGATTCAGTGAAGTCAGCACAGACTGAGTCACACTGGGGTATCTGTCGTCGGGTGATCCGAGGAGACAGGGACCCTAAGAGGTCCGTCCTTATGACCTCACCCAACGGTAAAGGAAGAGGTTACGTACTTTCACTTTTCATTTTCACTTCGGCAAGTCAGTACGGGTTGAGAATCGTTGGATGGTCCGAGGAGGCAGGTACCCTAAAAGGTCCGTTCTCATGACCTCACCCAACGGTAACGGAAGAGGACCCCAGAGAAATTTTCCCGTGATTAGGGTAAGTACTCACGAGGTGGGAGGACTGGCTTAGTTGGAGGGTGACCGGGGTGAAGGATTCTGGTAGTGTAATCTCTGATCCAAAGTTGTACACTTAAACCCGTCTACGTTTATGAGTCTGACCTCCAATCACATTTAGTGGTGTACCTCTTACACTTTACTCTTTCTTTCTCTCGTTCACAATCTCACCATCGATCTCTACCTCATCTCGGGTCCCCTGACCTCACACGATTGTGAACCTCTCCTGTCACTTTCTACCTCTCCCTTCACGTTTGAGTCCTTCCTCCCCCTTCGACCACCCGTACCCGGAGACTCCTCTGTCACTGGAAACACCGTACCCAGTCGAAAGAAAAGAGAAAAGATAACATATATAAGTATGAATTATATGTGAGTCATACAGTCGTTTGAACCTTTTGAGTCGTCACCGGTGTCCTGACCTTTTCCAGTCAAAAGTAAGGTTAGGGTTTCTTTCCGTTACGGTTTCTTACGAGTTTGATGGCGTGTCAACGTGAGTAAAGTGTACGATCGTTTCATTACGAGTTTTAAGAGGTTCGGTCCGAAGTTGTCACTTGGTGTTTGAAGGTCTACAAGTTCGACTTAAATCTTTTCCGTCTCCTTGGTCTCTAGTTTAACGGTTGTAGGCGACCTAGTAGTTTTTTCGTTCTCTCAAGGTCTTTTTGTAGAGGAAGACGAAATAACTGATACGGTTGTGGAAACTGAGACACCTGGTGTTGTTTGACCTTTTAAGACTTTCTCTACCCTTATGATCTGGTGGACTGGACGGAAAACTCTTTGTACATACGTCCAGTCCTTCGTTATCAATCTTGACCTGTGTCTTGTTGTCTGACCAAGGTTTATCCTTTTTCTCATGTAGTTCCGACATATAACAGTGGGACGAATAAATTGAAGATACGTCTCATGTAGTACTCTTTACGACCCGACCTCCTTCGTGTTCGACCTTAGTCCTAAAGACCCTCTTTATAGTTATTGAAGTCTATATGTCTACTGTGGTGGGAAAACCGTCTTTCACTTCTTCTGGATTTCTCTGAGAACTACTTACACTTTCTCCTCTTACTTTTTCAACCAAATTTTAAGTTGTAAGTCTTTTTCTTCTAGTACCGTAGACCAGGGTAGTGAAGTACCGTTTATCTATCTCTTTGTCATCTTTGTCACTGTCTGATAAAACCCCCCGAGGTTTTAGTGACGTCAACCACTGACGTCGGTATTTCACTTTTCTGTGAATGAGGAACCTTCCTATTAACACTGGTTGGATCTGTCGTATAATTTTTCGTCTCTGTAATGAAACAATTGTTTCAGGTAGATCAGTTTCGATACCAAAAAGGTCACCAGTACATACCTACACTCTCAACCTGATATATCTTTCGACTCGTGGTTTCTTAACTTTAAAACTTGACACCACGACCTATTCCGAGAACTCACAGGGAACCTGATGTTCCTCTAGGTTGGTCGGGTAGGAGTTCCTTTAGTCAGGACTTATATAAGTAACCTTCCTGACTACGACTTCGACTTTCAGGTTATTAAACCGGTGGACTACACTTCTTGACTGAGTAACCTTTTCTGGGACTACGACCCTTCTAACTTCCGTCCTCCTCTTCCCTTACTGTCTCCTACTCTATCGACCTACCGTAGTGGCTGAGTTACCTGTACTCAAACTCATTTGAGATCCTCGACCGTTGCCTGTCCCTCCGGACTACACGACGTCAAGTACCCCAGAGTTTCTCAGCCTGTGTTGACTCGTTGACTTGACTTGACTATGAATGTCACACGTCTAACTACCATACTATATGTACTTATAAGTAACACTTACTTTCAGTGACGTTGGTTTGGTTACTTGTGTAAGTAGCGAAGTGTACCAATGGTAATGACATACACACATACAAATGTACTACTTTTGTGAGTCTTAGATAGGAAAAAATATTTACAGTTCATATGTCCTGAGATAACATTGATTTCAGTCGTATGAGATGTAATCTAGAGGTCTTGGGTAAGTAGGATGTATTGACTTTAAACCATGGGAACTGACCTTAGAAGGTAAAGGGGAGGGGGGTCAGGGACCATTTATAGTAAGATGAGAGATGAAGATGTTCAAGTCGAAAAATCTAAGGTACATACATTCTAGTATGTTACAACCAGAAAGACACAGACCGAATAAAGGGAATCATATTACAGAAGGTCCAGAGGGGTTCCACATCGTTTATCGTTGTAAAGAAAACAAAAAAAAAAAAGTCCGTCTTATTATAAGGAAACACATATGTTTGGTGTCAGAGAAATAGGTAAGTAGAAAGTCACCTGTGAACCCAACGAAGGGACAGAACCGATAAAAGTCATGGTGACGTCGGTTGAATTCCTCACGTCCATAGAGAAGCTCTAGGTCGAGTCAAGAAAACCCATTTATGGGTCTACACCCTACTGTACTACCCAGTTGAAAAGTGTCTGGGTATGACTTAGAGGTATGACAAAAGGTATCGTCGACGACGACAACGACGAGGACGACGATTCAGTGAAGACAGCACAGACTGAGACACGCTGGGGTATCTGCCGTCGGGTGGTCCGAGGGGGTAGGGACCCTAAAAGGTCCGTTCTTATAACCTCACCCAACGGTAAAGACAGAGGTTACGTACTTACACCTTTCACTTTCATTTCAGCGAGTCAGTACGGGCTGAGAATCCCTGGGGTACCTGATATCGGGTGGTCCGAGGAGGTAGGTACCCTAAAAGGTCCGTTCTCATGACCTCACCCAACGGTAGCGGAAGAGACTATCGTCGACGTGATCATATGTTTAGGGTGGTTGTCACGTGCTCCCAAGGTTAAAAACGAGTAGGAACGGTTGTGAACAGTAGAAAACGACAAAAATTAATAGTAATATGATTGTCCACACTCCACTATAGAGTAACACCAAAACTAAACGTAAAGGGAGAACTAGTGACTACAACTCGTTGAAAAGTACCTGGAGAACCGGTCATTTAGAAGAAACCTTTTTATACAGTCAAAAGTTACCCTTGACTCCTCAAAGTCTTGGTTCATCTTACAATCGTAATTCGGTAGGTTCGGGAAGTCAACAACCCGTCTCGAATTACGTGTCATTCCTAGAACCGACAGGATCCAACGTCTCTCTCTCACACCGTCCGTCTCGTGAAAGAGGAGGTCTTCTCTTCGAGACGATCAATACCAAGAACACGAGGACCTTTATTCGTAGACTCAACGGTCACCGTTCAAAGTACCCCGACGTCAACCGACTATTGGGATATAGAGACGCAGGTTCCGACTCAATAGGTACGTGCCGAGTACTAGTGAGGGGTCTCTGGTACCGGTGATTTCAGACGGTCGTCAGTAGGGGTGTTACTCACACCAAAGTAAAGAAACTGTTACTAGACCTTCTTTCTTACCTCTTGTGAGGTAGGTCGAACCATCTACGACGACTCCCTCCGTCTTGTCGATCGTAGAACCTTCTTTCTACGTCTTAAGTCGGTGAACCTACTCAATCTGTTTACTAAGTTTCCCCTTTTTTTTTTTTTGTTTGTTCTACTTCAAACGGTCCTTATTCTAATTTTTTATCGTAGTGTGTACGGGTCTCCTATTTCTAAGTTGTCCATCTCGAGTCTTCTTTGTTTCCTTGGTTCTTTTCTGTTAACGAAGGTTTTCAACCCTTTAATAACAGGATAATGACAGTCAAACCCAGAGTTTTAAGGATATTATAACATATATTGAATCTAGAAACGTTAATAATTTTAACTTGATTTCTCTCGACGACGACGACGATTCAGTGAAGTCAGCACAGGTTGAGACACGTTGGGGTATCTGCCGTCGGGTGGTCCGAGGGGGCAGGGACCCTAAGAGGTCCGTTCTTGTGACCTCACCCGACGGTAAAGGAAGAGGTTACGTACTTTCACTTTTCACTTTCACTTCAACGAGTCAGCACAGACTGAGAATCGCTGGGGTACCTGGCGCCAGGTGGTCCGAGGAGGCAGGTACCCTAAAAGGTCCGTTCTCATGACGATCCTTATTCTTTTTCTTACTTTCCTCTATTCTTTATATGGAATGTACCCTTTCTACTTCTTATCTTCCTGTTTTCCAAACTCATCACAGTTCTGGTAAGTTGTCAAAAAATTTCTTTCCGGTGGAGTAAGTTTCTCGGGTGAGTAACCTTTTCTGGGACTACGACCCTTTCTAACTTCCGTCCTCCTCTTCCCCTTCGGTCTCCTACTCTGCCAACCTACCGTAGTGGTTGAGTTACCTGTACCCAAACTCATTTGAGACCTTCACTACTTCGTGACCCTTCGGACTACACAGCATCAGGTACCCCAGTGTTTCTCAGTCTGTGTTGACTCGTTGACTCGTCGTTGTTTCTACTCTTATATAGTTATTTGCTTGTATTACAGAAATGGCGAAATTCCACAAGTTTCTTATTTATAACCCTTTTGACCAAACAGAAGTGAAAAATTTTCTTAATTACTTCGGTCCTCCCCGTCTCGAGTCGACTGGATGTCTCTCCTCAGACACCAGACCCTCACAGTAGGTTTGGTAAACGTACTGTCCCCCTTGTTTGTTCTAAGAATCTTTTTACCTTCCCCGGAGTATCCTCTAGACAATTACTAAACCTAATTCTAAGCGAACTTGTTAGATTCGTGTCACCTATTTAGAGGACATCATCTCAACTCGCCTCTTCCGCTACCGTGGGTGAGGTCATGAGAACGGACCTTTTAGGGTACTTGTCTCCTCCGACCACCCGACACCAGGTACCCAGCGATTCTCAGCCTGTGTTGACTCGCTGAAGTGAAAGTGAAAAGTGAAAGTACGTGACCTCTTCCTTTACCGTTGGGTGAGGTCACAAGAACGGACCTCTTGGGGTCCCTGCCGTCTCGGACCACCCGAAGGTAGCTACACTTGCGTGTCTCAGCCTGTGCTGACTTCGCTGAATCGTCGTCGTCATCTCAACTCCCTGTCCTCAGCGACCATCAACACCTAGGGTCTAGACATCTAACGACGATTATCTCAATAAAACAAAGAAAATTCTCGAATGAGGTATTCCTATAGATGAGATGAGAACCCAAAAAAATTACATCAAAAATAAAACATTCACACCAAACCTTTTAAGGGTCCATACGAGACCTAGAGTCTTATCTGTGTGTATGTAGGATTCGCGACTCTTACGTCCTTCCCCCGGGGCCACCGACGACGGGGGACCACCACTCCCAGGTCGTCGCATGTCTTTCTTGTGGACAACGTCCCTGGGTCCACTGTCTCCGTCGAAGTTCAAATCTTTGTTGTCTAGGTCCCAAGTCAGTGACGTTTACGGGGTGCAACTACATTCGTGAGTATAGACGCTCGGAGCACTGACACAAGTCCAGGAGTCTGGAGAAGGTGACACTCCCCGACCGACCTATGATATAAAAACGAACGTCAGACCTCCCTCCGACCACTCGTCAACTAACGACCTCGGGGGATGTACGAAGACACTTTTCTCTTTTCTCTCTGTGAAGGTCTTTGTACCACTTTTTAGCGGTACGTGTTGAATCACCATTTCTTTGGGACTTTGTGTTCCATTTATCGCCCTCTCTACTTTCCGTCTCTTGACTACAAGAGAACTCAAGGTTTAGAGGGGGAGAAGAGGTGACGGGGATGGTTGGAAGGGGTGAGGAGTGTAGGTTTACGCGATGAGTAAGATACTCCGGTGGTAGTGGGATTATGGTTTTGGACTGTTTCTACGATGTTTTTTTCTTTTGATGTCCGGTTATAGTGACTACTTGTATCTACGTTTTTAGGAGTTGTTTTAAGATCGTTAGTCTTAGGTTGTTGTGTAATTTTTCTAGTATGTGGTACTTCTTTGCTTAGTGGTCAGATACAGGCTCCGTCCTATGTCCTACGAACCCCGACCACGTGCCCCTACTGGGTCTCTCTACAATACCCCTTCCTCCACCCTCCCCCCCAAGTATAAACCCTTGCGTACATGTAGGCACTATCTAAGTACAGTTACATACCGTTTTGGTTATGTCATAACATTTCATTTTATTTCATTTTTATTTTTAAATTAAATTTTTTTACGTGAGAGTGCTAAGGGGATGGAACTTTCGAACACTGGACTTCATCACTGAAGTGGGGTGGCAGTGAGTAGGTGTCGCTAGTGTTTCATTGACCCGGGAGTACCCAGTTCCCCCAACTGACTTCCCGGGACTTCGAGGTAGGACTAGGACTAGACACGTACTGCACTGATTCCAATCGCTAGACCTGGCACTGGCCTTCACTTGTTCTCGGGACCTTCTTCAAGTCACCCTCTCGTCTCTGGTCCCCACTGTCACCCGGTCGGGTGTTCAAGGTACTTCCTCCGTGTCTCCTTCAGGTTGTCGAGACGAGTCCCAGTCTTGAGTGGGTCGTGTCCCACCGTGAGTCTGACCACTCCTGCTAAGTAGCAGTAGTTTAGTGAGAGACATATGCTAACTATCATACCCGTCCTTACTATCGACACCGGAAGGGACCACCGAGTGGACATTTCTTAGGCGGACGGTTACGTCCCCTGAGCTCAAACTAGACACCCGACCTTCTAGGGGACCTCTTCCTTTACCGGTGGGTAAAGTCATAAGAACGATACCAAAGATACGCTCAGTGTTTCTGAACCTGTGCCGAATCGCTGACTGATTCCTACGGTCAAGGGAACACCGAGTCGACCATTTCTTAAGCGGACGTTACGTCCTCTGGACCCAAGTTAGGAACCCAACCCTTCTGGCGGACCTCTTCCCTTTCCGATGGGTGAGGTCATGAGACCAGACCTCTTAAGGCACCTGACATATCATGTACCCCAGCGTTTCTCAGCCTGTGCTGACTCGTTAATAGTGAAAGTGAATCTCTGATTTGTCGTTGTTGGTGCTCTCGACATCGTAAGATGGATTCTCTTAACCGCCTGACGTACCTATCGATGGTTGGTTGGTCCTGAGTTCCACTTTTAGTGAACGTCGGAGTGGATGGTCTGTTTCTCCTTCTTTAGTAGTTTGATCTGGTTGGACCTTAACCTTAATTCAGACCCTTCTCGGGGGTCCTGAGAAGTTAGGTTGTCTTCATCGTCAGGAGTGTTAGTTCCGGTACTCCGTCCTTACCTTTGGACCTCCGGTCAGGAACGGGTTTTGAAGTCGGTGTGCGACCGTTGAATGTACGTAACTAATGGATGGATACGACACTTAAACTGTAACTTGTAGAGTAGGAGGGGTACACTTCTTTCCAATAGCCCCAGGGGTAAAACCTCTACTCCTTCGTCTCGGAGTCTCTCGTCGGACACCACTGAAGTGACTAAACTTTAGGTCTACGCCGGTTCCGTGGGACTGAGATCTTGAGTCACGAAAATAAGGTGAAAAAGGTCAAAATGACTTCGTATCAACTGTTTATTTAACCTATATAAATTCTACAGATTGTTCCTACAAACCGTCTTTTGTTGTTTTAAGACATCTCGTTAATAGGAAGTTAATTTTTTGTTAAAAAAATTTTTTTCTACAGGTTGTACTAATATACACACACACACACGTACACACACACACACACACACACGTGTGACACTTTACTAATGATGTTAGTTCAATGTTAGGTAGTGGAGTGTATCAATGGCCAAATTTTCAATATCGAAGTATATAACCGAGGGAATTCCTTCAGGGTACCTACTCGATTTCCTTTATCTTAATCTACCCCGTTTGAGTCGCGGGACGGTATGTCTGTGGTCCATCTGAGGCTCCCATGTCCATGTCCTACCGTCAGTGGGCCAAGGAGAGTCACGGACGCCGACCGACAGAAATCGACAAATATCGGGTTAAGTAAAGTAAAGAAGAAACCGGGAACTTAATGGGTAGAGGAAGTGAGAAGAGTCAGTTCGTTTCGAAACTGTTCAGGTTTCGATGAAAACTGCCCAGGAACGGGAAGTCTCACACCTTCACGTACTAGGAAGGTGAGGAAGTGAGCTTGTCTGGGAGGGGGGGGAGGTTTTAAGAGGGAGGGAACTAGGTCCTGGGAGAAGGACACTCGAGGTTGGTGTACCTAACTGAAGTACTTCTACCAGTTCCAGGTTTATGGGGATTTTGAATAATACTTTTCGACAACAAGTCGAACTAGAAGTCAACCACAAACAAGTCTCTTTTGTCGTTCTCAGTAAACACAGAAGAAACTTCCTTATACGACGACGACGATGACGACGATTCAACGAAATCAGTACAGGCTGAGGCACGCTGGGGTGTCTGTCGTCGGGTGGTCCGAAGAGACAGGGACCCTAAGAGGTCCGTTCTTGTGACCTCACCCAACAGTAAAGGAAGAGGTTACGTACTTTCACTTTTCACTTTCACTTCGACGAGTCAGCACAGGCTGAGAAGTTTTGGGGTTCCTGGAGTCGGATGGTCCGAGGAGGTGAGTACCCTAAAGGGTCCGTTCTCATGACCTCACCTAACGGTAAGGGAAGAGGCAACTTCCTAATACTTGGTAGTGGTTTCGGGTAAACTCCGGAACTCATATCAGTCTCGATTCCTTAGAAACACACGGGTCGACTTCTGATCCCATTGTGGAGACAGATGACAACCTAGTAGTCTAAGGGTGAAAACGAGGACAACAGTTGAAGGGTTCAAACGTATTTATTAGAAATAATAAGATGAATGACATTTGAGGAAGTCTTTTCTACAGACAAAAGGTATCACGGAGCATGTGTAGAGACGGTTATCATATTTTACTTATTTAAATTATTTTATGTAATCGTTTGACAGTCATGTCAGTCTAAACTCCTTATCAGTAAAATATTTTAATGTAAACATTGTTTCCATGTGTCAGGTTGAAGTTGATTGTTGACGTCAAGTCAAAAGTCAAGTCAGCGAGTCAGAACAGACTGAGAAACGCTGGGGTACTTAACGTCGTACGGTCCGGAGGGACAGGTAGTGGTTGAGGGTCTCAAGTGAGTCTGAGTGCAGGTAACTCGGTCACTACGGTAGGTCGGTAGAGTAGGACCCAGTAGGGGAAGAGGAGGGCGGGGGTTAGGGAGGGTCGTAGTCTCAAAAAAGGTCACTCAGTTGAGGAGTGTACTCCATCGGTTTCATGACCTCAAAGTCGAAGTCGTAGTAAGGGAGGTTTCTTTAGGGTCCCAACTAGAGGAAGTCTTACCTGACCAACCTAGAGGAACGTCAGGTTCCCTGAGAGTTCTCAGAAGAGGTTGTGGTGTCAAGTTTTCGCAGTTAAGAAACCGTGAGTCGAAAGAAGTGTCAGGTTGAGAGTGTAGGTATGTAATGGTGACCTTTTTGGTATCGGACCTGATCTGTCTGAAACCACCGTTTCATTACAGAGACGAAAACTTGTATGATAGATTCAACCAGTATTGAAAAGAAGGTTCCTCATTCTCAGAAAATTAAAGTACCGACGTCAGTGGTAGACGTCACTAAAACCTCGGGGGTTTTTTATTTCAGACTGTAACCAAGGTAACAAAAGGGTAGATAAAGGGTACTTCACTACCCTGACCTACGGTACTAGAAGTAAAAGACTTACAACTCGAAATTCGGTTGAAAAAGTGAGAGGAGAAAGTGAAAGTAGTTCTCCGAAAAATCAAGGAGAAGTGAAAGACGGCATTCCCACCACAGTAGACGTATAGACTCCAATAACTATAAAGAGGACTGTTGAACTAAGGTCGAACACGAAGAAAGAAGGTCGGGTCGTAAAGAGTACTACATGAGACGTATCTTCAATTTATTCGTCCCACTGTTATATGTCGGAACTACATGAGAAAAAGGATAAACCTTGGTCAGACAACAAGGTACAGGTCAAAATTGATAACGAAGGACTGGACGTATATTCAAAGAGTTCTCCGTCTAGTCCACCAGACCATAAGGGTAGAGAAAGTCTTAAAAGGTGTCAAATAACACTAGGTGTGTCAGTTTCCGAAACCGAATCAGTTATTTCGTCTTTATCTACAAATGGTACCGTGATTTTGTCTGGAGTCAAAGGGGTCAACGAGCAACAACACGGGAAACACAACTACTCGGAGGTCGGAGACGCCGATTGAACGACGTCAGCACAGGCTGAGACACACTGGGGTATCTGAGATCGGGTGGTCCGAGGAGACAGGTACCCTAAGAGGTCCGTTCTTATGACCTAACCCGACGGTAAAGGAAGAGCCCCTCTAGGAGGGGTGGGTCCCCAGTTTGAGTCCAGAGAATACAGATGGACGTAACTGTCTGTCTAAGGGGGATCCTTCGGGTTAGAGATCGGTCTTCTATAAATCTTGTAAGGAGTTTTTTATAAACTAATTAAAATTCCTGACCTCGATTCAGTCATGACCTTGGACTAATATGTGTAGTCAAAGGTGTCTCTAAATCTCCATGGAGGACCCCCGGTAATCGGAGAGGAAGTGTTCTTCTTGGGGTCAAAAATCAACCCTGGTAACCAAGAGGTCGGAAAGGTCGTCGATTTCCATCCGTGCACTGATTCGAAGTCGGTCACTACCTACTAGTCTTTATATACGTCGAGGACTTCACAGAAACCTCCCTTCCTCGACCGGGGAGAGGGAGGAGGAAGGACGGTAGACCTTTCCTTTCGACCACCGACCTGGACTACTATGTCTTAGTTCTGAAGTGGAACCTTTACTTTAAGTGTGTATCCTTTTGTCATAGCTTCCGTCTGAGTCACGATTCCGGTCCCCTGGCGGGTGGTCGAGGTTGGGACGGGTGCTGACGGGCGGAGATCTGAAGACGTACGACGACGACGATTCGGTGAAGTCAGTACAGGCTGAGACACACTGGGGTGTCTGCCGTCGGGTGGTCCGAGGGGGCAGGGACCCTAAGAGGTCCGTTCTTGTGACCTCACCCAACGGTAAAGGAAGAGGTTACGTACTTTCACTCTTCACTTTCACTTCAGCGAGTCAGCACAGGCTGAGAGTCGCTGGTGTACCTGACGTCGGATGGTCCGAGGAGGCAGGTACCCTAAAAGGTCCGTTCTCACGACCTAACTCCACAATAGTGGAAGAGTCAGAAGACGTACTCTGTCTCTTTTTTGTAAATTGAAGAGGACCTCTCTCCCGAAGAGGCAACGAGGGTCCGTTTAGATTAAGTTCGGTTTGAGTTGGACTGTATCGTTCGGGAGGTCGGAACGTCCACACAAAAAATTCAACTACTTTTACGTCACTACGTCTAATGAGAATTACTCAGGTGACCCTCCTTGAGGCCGTCAATTTTCTCTTAAGTCCGAGTGTCCCAGATCGGGGTCCATCGTTAAAGATCGTGCGAAATGTTACATGTCGTATTTGACTGACCCAAGCCAGGATTTGAGAGAGGGTATAGTTTTGAGGGGAGGGGAAATCCTCTTAAAGTGTAAGGAAAACTAGACCCACTTTAAGGATGTCGACGGGAGGTCGGGACGGGTAAAGGGTTCACCCCGTTACTCCCTCCGGGACTTTTGTTGGACAGTTAGTATCAAAGACATACTCTGGTCGAGGCAAGGGTCCCGGAAGGGTCCCTTAACGGGGACGGACAGGACGAAAGACTTTGTAGTACTGGGAGTATTTACTTCAACGGACCTCCTCCTTTCCCCGTAGGGTCTATCACGACCACCATTTCTTGGGTGGAGGGTTACGTCCCCGAATTTCTCTGTGCCCAAGCTAGGGGCCCAGTCCTTCTAGAGGACCTTTTCCCTTACCGTTGGACGAGGTCATAAGAACGGACCCCTCAGGGTACCTGTCTCCTCGGACCGTCCGATGGTAGGTATCCCAGTATTTGTCAGTCTATGTTGACTTCGTTGAGTCGTATGTATAGTACGTTCGTACTTCCCTCCTTTTAGTCGTAAAACATTGGTTTAAAGGTTGTCAGTGTTCCGGGTCTAATTAGGAAACGACTCTAATAACTCTCCCCTTTCGACTTACACTCAGGGACTATCAGTGTCCCATAGGCCCAAATACGGGAAGTCTTATGTGTGAACCCCGAGGGACCTCAGTTTGTAAAGACAGACTTTGTGTAGTCCCGGGTAAATAATCGACGTCGTATCGAGGATTAAAGAAGAAATATTTGTCTTCTAGTCTTGAGGTGAGTCGTACTAAGGGTGGAAATAGTTCGGTAAGTCCGTGAACGGTCGGTCAAAGACTCAGTGTACCACGGGAAGTCCAATGATTTGGTGACAGACTACTAAGTATCTGTTTATAAAAATCTTATGACACATCGACAATGCCCCGAACGTTTGAGAGACGTCGGGGACTCGGAGAAGGGTCTTTGTTCTTTTGAGCTATAGTCGGTCTGTTCGAAAAGAGGATTTGTTACGGGTGGAACTTAGAGACGTGGGAAGTTTTGGAGGATTCGTAGACGGGAAGAGGAGAGAGGTTCACAAATCCCGGGTACCTGGGTCCTAAATGTAAAAGAAGAAGGAGGAGGATTTCAAGGGTGGGTCCCGGACTGCGGACGTTCCTACCCGACCGAACCTACCCCGACCCCCTAGAGTAGGGGTGAAACGACCTTACTGGGGAGGGAAAGGATCAGAGAGGTCGACGGAAGACGAGATAAAAGGAGGAAATGTCTCTTTGAGAGTCGGAAAAAGAGGGGAGGGACGTAATCCTTGACCGAGGAGAAGTCGGGGTGAGGGACCCCGAAGGTACAGTAAAAAGAGTCCGTCCAGAGACTAACGTCTAGGTCCTCGGCGGACGAGAAGGGCGGAGGGGGAGGAGACTCGTAGTGACCCTGTAAAAAGATCTTCTACACCAATATACGGCATCTGACACAGCTCCTTTATCCTTCTAGAGTGAAAATAACTTGTAAATGATAGACGTGTATCTTATATATAAAAAACGGGGATCATACAAAAGAGTAAATTATGAGTGTCACTTAGTTCCACCAAACAGAGATATAAGGGTAAAAAATCTATTCTTTTTGGTTTCGAAACTTACCTATCTTTTGAAAAGGTCCCAGTATCGTACACGATTTCAGACGTGAGTTTAGGTTCCAACATACTGAAATGTCGGGTAGAACCACGTCTCCAATTTCGCAGACGGACATGACACCCTCTGGACCCAAACTAGGGACCCAACCCTTCTAGGGGACCTCTTCCTTTACCGTTGGGTGAGGTCATAAGAACGGACCTCTTAGGGTACCTGCCTCCTCGAACCACCCGATGTCAGGTGCCCAGCGTTTCTCAGCCTGTGCTGACTCGCCGAAGTGAAAGTGAAAGTGAAGTGAAAGTTTTTACTTATTTATTTATTATTTCCCTGAGGGGCCCACCAGGTCACCACTTCTGAGGCACGAGGGTTCCTACCCCGTGTTCAAGATAGGGACTAACCCCTTGATTCTATAACGTTCGGTACATCGTACAGGTCTAATAATGTAATCGTACCTGATTCTTAATTAATTAATTTTACCCTGTAGAGACTGTTTATATAATCTTTAATAATAATAAATGGTCAATGGACTTTTACGTTAAGTTAATAAAATGAGACTTAGGACCTTAATTCCGTCATTCTTTTGTGGAACAGATTAAACCTTTTTTTATCAACCTAAAAACTTAAAAAAAAAAAATTAAACTTCAGGGAATTCTGTCATCGTACGGTTAAAGTCCTGGTTCGATCCTTTCTTCGTGAATTTAGGATTAAAGTAAAATTTTCTTAATTCTCAAAATAATTCCAGTTTTTATCTCGAATTTTGGGTCTCAGGTTTCAAATTGATAGGACTTAAATCCGTCCTTGTTATGTTGGTTTTTCTCTTAAATGCATTATTAGACCTGTTAAACCCCTTTATAAAACATTTACATTATATATTTTATTTCAAACCAGTGTCTTTCAGGGGTGAAGTGTTAATACTACGGTCGTCGTTGAGTCGATGTAGGTAAATTTAAGTCTGAAATCAAAGATCTTAACGGTTGAAGAAAATTACGGTTATGAAGTCTCTTTTCTTTCCTTATAAACGAAAGCTCATATACGGAAGAAACAAAGCTCCCTTCCTTTCTTCCTCCCAATCGGATCCACTTGTAGAGGCTCTAAGAATAATGTATACACCTTTTACCCGACTTTAACAGTTCTTTGACTGAAGACATTCTGACCCGCCAGAGGTCCGTCCTCACTAACACCTAAATAAGAGTCGTCAACTTCAGTGACCAAATAGGAAAAATAATTTAAAAAGTAGAAGTCGAAAGTCACGACAACGGTTCAAGGTACTCTTCTACGAATTTCTGTACAATGACCCTCGTTTCCCGGGGAGACGACATACTTTCATTAGAGGGACCAGGGGGGGAGGATAGGGGGTTCCGGAAGTTGTCTGTGTATTTTATGTATTTAAGGTAAAGGCATACACCGGACCTTACGATCAACAGTAGTGCGATAACACAGACGACATTTATAAACACAAGATCCTTCCGTTGACTAATCTCGAGACGTCCTCCCTACTTCCTGGGTGCCGGAAATGAGAGAAGGGTAAACATAGTAGTGAAGGTAAAGGAAGAGAAGACTCTTCCATATCCTGACGAGGGGACATTGTCCCTTTTAAGTCCAGGGTGGGATTCTGGGTCTTTACCCTTAGTCGACCCATCGTGGATCTCGAGTCTGAAGTGGAGGAGTGGTAAACCCCGACGTCGGGTGGGTGTAGGGTGTCCTCCCTCCGTCTCTTCCTTCCAATCCCTCTAGAAATAACCCTTACCCACCCCGGTCTCATGGTAATCAGAATTCCGAGGTTTTTGAATTAATACGGGTCGGAAGGACGGACGGTCCGAGGTTTTATGACAACCGACAAAGTGTCGTGTCCCGGAAACAGGGTGTACAAGAGTTCAGTTATTTCTAGTCGAGACAGGACCTCATAAAATTTGTATGTCTTTTCGTCTTTCTTGCTACATTGGTTATGGGCAAGGGTAGTGGGTCTAAGAATTTCGTGATTCTCGTGTCTCTACAGGTCCGGACACCTGTAAGGTCTGGTCGAAACGGTCAGCTGCGGCGGGGACTAGGTGGCGGGACACAACCCTGGGGGTCCCCAAACGTAGAGTACATAGTCGATTCTACACATTTGTCGTGTAGATTAAGGAACTCGACTACTTTCCACGACACATTAGTGTCATGCACGAGGTGGTTGTCTCGAGTGTAGACGGAAGTGTGGGTCTTATAGGGACGTCGTAGGGCCCGACCTCCGGGACTCCTTCCTGGTGGATACGTATCCATGTAGTATTTAACACGACTCAAGTGATCAGTGTTAATAGGATTAAACTTCGACTTTCTTGAGGGTCCCGTGTAGGTTACTTTGAGAGTAAAATGTCTACCGTTTTTTTTAACTAAGGGGAAAAAGGTATGTATGTCTACTGGTTATCCGTGTACTTTTATCCAAGTTGTAGTGATTGATAATTGTAATCACAATCAACGAGTCAACATAGCTGAAATACTAGGGTACCTGTCATCGTGTGGTCCGAGGAGACAAGTACCCTAAGAGGTCCGTTCTTATGACTTCACCTAACGGTAAGGGAAGAGGTCCCGTAGAAGAGCTGGGTCCCTGACTTGGGCCCAGAGGACGTAACACCCGTCTAAGAAATGGTAGACTCGGTGGATTAATCATCTGTTTACGTTTAGTTTTAGTGTCGTTCTATAATGGAGTATGGACAGTCTTACCGATAGTAGTTTTTCTGTTTTTTTTTATTGTTTACGCCAGTGCCTACACCTCTATTCCCTTGGGAACACGTGACAACTATTCTTACATTTAACCACGTCGGTGATGCCTTTTCTCATGCCCTAAGGAGTTTTTTTAACTCTTACCTTGATGATATGTTAGGTCGATAGGGTGAAGACGTAAAATAGGTTTCTATACTTTTGTCATCAGGTTTTTTTATGTGCGTGGGAATAGATACAAATAGCGTCGGGACGAATGTTGTCGGCTCTATGACCTCGTTGGATTCGTTTGATCCACGGATAGCTGTTTACTTACCTTCTTCTTTTCATATAATACGTTTCCTTATGATGAATCGGTATCCTTTCTACTTTAGAACGGTAAACCTGTTGTACCAACCTGGAACTTCCATAATACGATTTCCTTTATTCGTCACAGGGGTTCCAGTGTGACCTACCTTAGACCCGATCTTTGAGACCATGGTGAGTCAGATTACGAAAAAGGTAGTAGTGTGGTATAACGAAAGCACTTCTCATTTCACCTTAGGTACGCGAGAGCGAAACTGGTAGTTGCTCCTCTTACGTCCCTCGTCCACCACAACCTACGTAGCGGAGGAAAACGTTGTAACCGAAGTAAACCCCGTCCAAAGTAGGGTTGACTCGGGAAATCGTTGTGGGGTCAGGGTAAGGGAGACAGGAAGCGACACGGTCCGGTGAGCCTCGTTCCTCACTAGGGCTGTCTGTGATGTGTCGACCCATTGACGGACGACCGCCGGGAGTCGAGTGTCACGGGGTGTCTGAGGGACTGGGACTTGGAGAAAGATGACAGTAACTGTCCCTCGTCACGTGACTCAGAAGAGGATAAGAGAAAGGGAGGTGATAGTCCTTTAGGTTCACGTTATAGGTTTTACGTTTTTGTGCTCCTTTCTTTATTATATGTCCTTCTCTTTTCCTTCTCTGCACCTAGGTGGTTGATTTTTTTTATGTATATATATTATTTGGATTGTGACCTTTTATTTCTTGTCCGATATTAAGACAGAAGAGTACTTGTATAAAGGTTCACTGATTTAGAGGGCTCATAAACCCACTTCGTCACTTTAGTTAGACCTCTGTGGTTCTTTCGAATGTGCGGGTGTGAAAGTGCAGTCCCTCTTTCTCCGCAGACCTGAAGATCAGTGGACCCCAAACCTATGTTTTGTGTTTAGGTCTGGGACCAGGGGTCGACGGAGGGACTGTCCAGGACCGAGACGAGAGTAGATGTGCTACAGTGGAGTCCTGTCACTGTCCCAGACTGAGGTGTGTCGGACCTACTGTCGTTCCTCGGGACTCAGGCCCAGGTCTTTCTCCGGACGTGTGCCGTGAGTCTCGGCGGGGCCTCGAGGCTCTCTAGACTAGAAGGCGGTAGAGGTTCGGACCGGAATCCAGTACCTAAAGTCTACCTTAGTTCCCAATCTTAGTCAGTCCAGTCAGCGAGTCAGCACAGGCTGAGAACCGTTGGGGTACTTGGTGTCGTGTGGTCCGGAGGGACAGGTAGTAGTTGAGGGCCTCAGGTGGGTTTGGGTACAGGGAACTCAACCACTACGGTAGGTTGGTAGAGTAGGAGACAGTA
Source organism: Capra ibex (assembly GCA_006410555.1). NCBI lineage: Eukaryota > Metazoa > Chordata > Mammalia > Artiodactyla > Bovidae > Capra > Capra ibex. The sequence goes on from SJYO01026388.1 coordinate 76,776,334, forward strand.
CGGGAAGAGGAGGACGGGAGTTAGAAAGTGTCATAGTCCCAGAAAAGTTTACTCAGTTGAGAAGTGTAGTCCACCGGTTTCATAACCTCAAAGTCGAAGTTTTAGTTAGGATGGTTACTCGTGGGTCCCGACTAGAGGGAATCTTACCTGACCAACCTAGAGGAACGTCAGGTTCCTTCAGAGTTCTCAGAAGAGGTTGTGGTGTCACGTTTTCGTAGTTAAGAAACCGTGAGTCGAAACAAATATCAGGTTGAGAGTGTAGGTATATACTGATGACCTTTTTGGTATCGGAACTGATCTGCCTGGAAACAACTGTTTCAATCTCATCGTCTTACGTTTATCGGGAAAATGAAATTTCGGGATTCTGGGATACTTAGGTCCCAGTGAAAAGACGTCCCGACCCTAGGACTGTAAGGGTCTCCACAAAGGGGTTCAACCCGGGACACCCGGGATCTCTTCGGGAGGAACTAGACTTCTTGGGGAGAAAGAAGAGGAGTGGAACCAAGGGTTCAGGACCGTCAGCCCGTTCTCTCCTCTTTTGTACGTACACAAACACTCCTTTGGAGTACTTTGACTGGTGGTGACTGATCCCGTCTGACCCTTGGTCCGACGTCTGGTGGGAGAGACGTACGGTATCTGGTTGTGTGTCGTCGGAGTAGTGGTGGAGTGTTATGTGAGGTCTCTCCGTCCGAATCCAGAATACGACGAAGGTCTTGGCAGGTTCGAACACGTAGGTTCGTTCAATGAATTGGAGAAGTTCTAAGTTACAGGTGGAGATTTTGTTCCTCCTATCGAATTGAAGTGAGTGTCCCTTTCCTTTAGTCAGGACTGATAAGTGACCTCCCTGACTACGACTTCGAGGTTATGAAACCGGTGGACGACACTTCTCGACTGGGAAACCTTTTCTAGGACTACGACCCACTCTGACGTCTGTCTTCTTCTCCTACTGTCTCCCACTCTACGAACCAACCGTAGTGGTTCAGTCACTTGTACTTGAACCCGTTTGAGGCCCTCTGTCACTTCTTGTCCCTTCGGACCGCACGACGTCGGGTACCCCAGCGTTTCTCGACCTGTGTTGACTCGTTGATTTTTGTTGTTGTTTTACTCCTTTATATGTCTTCCCAGAATCGTGTCACCGACCACGTATCACTTCTCTGTTATAGTAAGTGGTCGTCCAGAGTGTCCTCGACTCTTGATTTATTAGACCCTTTATAATAATCTACCCAGGTGGGTAGATTATGTCCTCTTTTGCCCGGATCTTTCTCTTTAATGAGAGGGTTCAAGTACGGAGAACAACCGTGTCTCATGTCTAGTCTTAAACACAGGTGACCCGGTGTAGACACACGAGGACTGGGGAGTGGTGGACTTCTGACAAGAGACAGAGTCGAATCGGGAAAAGGATTATTGGTGTTCGACAGAAATTATAAACGAACCACAAAAGAGACAATTCGACTTTTATGGTGGAAGAGTTCACGGTAAGTCGGACTCTCCGGGAACCTGAGTCCTTTCCGTACTGTAAAGTAGGTCATAGAGGTATTTGAACCGTAGTCCGTGGGAGGAAAAGGGAAGGACGAAAAGATAAAACTCGGGAAGCCTTTGAGTGTCAGAGTTGATGTAGGTTCAAACCTTTAGGTTTGCGAAGATTACCGAGTGCAGTTTCGAGAGAAGAGTGGAAGACAGTACTTGGAGTCGGAGGGCTGACTGGAGAGTACACAGGAACTCCCAGCTCCCGACCCAGATATGTAGTAGAGCCCATGTCTTCGATGGCGACCCGGTACAGTAGACCGGGATCCCTGTCCCTGTGTTGAGGGTGCTGTTTGTAAAACGTCGACGCGACTTCTTTACACCGAAGACGAGACGTTCACTTGAAGTTTTTACCCAAAAGAATGATTCTAAGAGTGGTCGATGGGACTGTGACAAACAGTATTCTGTGAACAAGTCATAGGTAACTAGGCTTTAGTTGATTTAAGTTTCGACTGAGTAACCCACTGTTTGTATGAATCTCCGTCACGGTGTTAAATACTTTACCTTTAAGATAAAAGTTTTAGTAAAGTTGAGCTGTGTATAAATACCTCGTGGGACACGCGTCCCGAGTTTTGTCCGTAAAAATACATGAAAAAACAAATTAGGAGTATGAGGGGTTTGAGCATCCAAAAGAAGACAAAGTCACTCATAAAGCACTTCCGTTTTCACTTGTCATCATGTCGGGTCCCGGTCTCCGTTCTTTAATATATATGTAGGAACAACAGTTAAGTCATATCATAAGTATGTAAAGAGTCCCGAAGGGACCACCAAGTCTACTATTTCTGAGACGAACGTAAAGAGATGAATGCACAAGATACTTTTTGTACGAAGTAATCACCTTAATTATCGGTATAACAAAATGTAATTTTCCTAGCTAATTTCACCAAAATAAGACTCGTCTTTTTAAATACTATTCGGGAATCAACGATAAAATAATAATAAATCAATGACAACGTAATAGAAAACCCTTCGGTCTACCCACTATCTTTGAGTCTTTCGAGGACACTAAGTACTCCTAAAAGTCTAAAATTCAAACGAGCCACACTGGTTCTAATGTCCTCCCGGGTCCTCGCCCATAATGACCTCACTGATAATTGTACTGACTTTCGTCCTGTGTACACTTAGGGAGGTGGGGAGCTCCCCCAGACACACCTCCGGCTGACACTGGGACCCCACAGCTAGAGGGCACCGCTGTGGCTTAACACTTTAGGGTCTATCTGGGTCATAGCCATCTGTCGACGACGGTTAATTTTGGTCGGGTTTCTTTACTAGTAAGAATAATGACCCATTAAATATCGTAAGAGAGACTAGAAGACGGGACCCTTGGTACACGAAGTTCTGTAGAACGTGTCCCTACTCTTGTGGGTCGATGTTATTTCGGAATAAATCCAATGACAAATAACTCTACTGATCTCCGGAGGGTGGTCGGGCTCAACCATCTAAAGTCGTCCTAAAACAGTGACGACCTTTCGACCGAGAGTCCGGAAGGGTACATTTATCTCTCCGTAAAGACATGGTAGGCCACCACCTAATCGGGGAACCATTTAACGACTGTAAGTCAGCTTGAGAGCCCCTAAGTCTTAGGTAGCGACCGAGGAGGGGGGAGGTGGGTTGTTGTAGGAGCAAATAATAAGTAGGGAAATTAACTCGAACACGTAGGTGTATAACGCATACGATTAAAAACTATAATTCGATTTATTTCGTAGTTGTCTTCCGTTTATAGGACCAGGTCTACCTGGTTTTCTTTCTTTTAGTAAGGACAGAAAACGTCTCTAATAAGGTGACGAAGGACGGTTGTCACGACACCACCTTTAGACGGACTCTTATTCGTACATACAAAGTTGAATCGACCCTACAATGAAGGGTGCACACCTGCGTCGTCCCGGGCACCGGAAACCTCCTCCACAGGTCCTCATGTAGGAGGAGCCACCGACGACTTCCGTCTTCTTCCGTCATACAGACTGAGACACGTGTAGACCGTTGGAGAACGAAGGGTCACCCAAGAAGACGTATAAGCGGTCGTCCTCTTTTACCATTTTAAAAAGAGTGACACCTAACATCGAAGTTAAGGGACTAGAGATTAGACGGAGAATCTCACATCAGTCCCTCTCGACTGAGGTGAATCCACTAGTTGAGACCCTAAGACAACTACGGAATTGGAGTCTGTCGTCTATTGGGAATAAAGGACCGGGACCTCCAGTTCGGAAACTGACACACCTAGTGTTATTTGACACCTTTTAAGACTTTCTCTACCCTTATGGTCTGGTGGATTGGACGGAGAACTCTTTAGACATACGTCCAGTCCTTCGTTGTCACTCTTGACCTGTACCTTGTTGTCTGACCAAGGTTTATCCTTTTCCTCATGTAGTTCCGACATATAACAGTCCGACAAATAAATTGAAGATACGTCTCATTCATGTAGTACTCTTTGTGACCTGACCTTCTTTGTGTTCGACCTTAGTTCTAACAGTCCTCTTTATAGTTATTCGAGTCTATACGTCTACTGTGGTGGGAATACCGTCTTTCACTTCTCCTCGATTTTTCGGAGAACTACTTTCACTTTCTCCCCTCGCTTTTTCAACCGAATGTCGAGTTGTAAGTCTTTTGCTTCTAGTATCGTAGACCAGGGTAGTGAAGTACCCTTTATCTACCCCTTTGTCACCTTTGTCACAGTCTGAAATAAAGACCCCCCCGAGGTTTTAGGGACGTCTACCACTAACGTCGGTACTTTAATTTTCTACGAATGAGGAACCTTCTTTTCAATACTGGTTGAATCTGTCATACAAGTTTTCGTCTCTGTAATGAAACGGCTGATTCCAGGCTGATCAGGTCCGATACCGAAAAGGACACCAGTACATACACACTCTCGACCTGACACTTCTTCCGACTCGAGGTTTCTTAACTACGAAAACTTGACTCCACAACCTCTTCTGAGAACTCTCAGGGAACCTGACGTTCCTCTAGGTTCGTCAGGTAAGACTTCCTCTAGTCGGGACCCTAAAGAAACCTTCCTTACTACGACTTCGACTTTGAGGTCATGAAACCGGTGGAGTACGCTTCTTAACTGAGTAACCTTTTCTGGGACTACGACCCTCCCTAACCCCCGTCCTCCTCTTCCCTTGCTGGCTCCTACTCTACCGACCCACCGTAGTGCCTGAGCTACCTGCACTCAGACTCACTTGAGGCCCTCAACCACTACCTGTCCCTCCGGACCGCACGACGTTAAGTACCCTAGCGTTTCTCAGACTGTGCTGACTCACTGACTTGACTTGACCTCCAGGACAGATTCGACATCCAGTTATAGAATTCCAGACCACCGGACCGTAGTTCCAGACTCAGTCGAACTTCGTTGGTGGTAGAGGGTATGTCCGGACCCGATCAGGTCGTCTGGTCTGTCGCGTACGCCCGTTGGTCGTGTGACAGACGAGGGACGGGGGGTCATCTCCCTCTGGAGAGTTGATAGGAAGGAAGAACGTCTAGGATAAGTTTAGTAGGTCATATATTTCATGTACTGTTGACTGACTCAAGAAATAATTAGTGTTGAAGGTATGACAACATCTAGTGAGTAAGTGAAACTAGTCTCAGACTATTAGGGTTTAGAGAGTCGATGTGTAAATATTTAATAACCCTTTCTTAAAAAAAAAACCGGTACGACGTATTGTACGTCTTAGTATCAAGGGTTGATCCCTAGTTTGGATACCCGGGACGTCCCCTTCGAGTCTCAGGATTGGTGACCTGACGGTCTCTTCAGGGTCCTTCCATAAAAATCTTCCGTGAATAAACGGAATTTACATAAAGTTAATTATTCTCCATTCCCCTTAGTCCTTATGATCTCCACCCTACATTCGACCTTAAAATTTTTCCTACTTTTCACATCTGGAATACTCTTCCATTGTAGACTCGTTTCTAGCCTAAAATGACATGTTCCATAACGTTCTATTGGTTCCACTTAGTCTGTGTCGTAGACTCGGGTTCATCAAACAGAGATCACTTCCTTTTAAAAGTTCTGTGTGTGGTTTGACGTCAGTATTTTCTGTCTTCTTTTCCACATGTATTTATCGTCGCTTTCTTTCTTATAAAATTAAGATTACTCTATACACATTCATTTATCGAAAATAGGACCTTACTTTTGTCCCTCTTTTTCCATTAATGGACCAGATCATCGAACTGCTCCTTCCCTCCTTTCCCGATTTCTCGGTGACAATCTCTTCGTCTACCATATTACAACCCTTCTCCACTCGCACACACTTCGAACCTTCTCTACCCTCCTCTACCCTCTTCCCAGTAACCCACCACTACTTTGTATGTCGCACCACTGACATTGCTTACGCACACGTGCGTACGCACGAGTCACCACAGACTGACACTTAGGTGTCTAACGTCGGGTGGTCCCAGGAGACAGGTACCGTAAGAGGTCCGTTCCTATGATCTCACCCAACGGTAAAGGAAGAGGTCCCCTAGAAGGGTTAATTCCTAACTTGACCACAGAGGATGTAGGAGGACGTAACCGTTCGCCTAAGAAATGGTGATTCGCTGGACCCTTCGGGATTAATTAATAATGAATTATTAATAATTTTTATGACACAACGCATAGACTTTCAACGATTGCCTTGTCCCACATTTTCAAGAGTAGTGTTCTTTTTTCAAGACATTGAAACATACCACTATCTATAATAGATCTGAATAGTACCACTAGTAAAGTGTTATATGTGGTTATAACTTAGTAATACAACATACAGTTAATATAGAACTCTTTTATTTTATTAGTATTAGTATTTTGTCAGCTACCACTCTTTCGTTGATCTTTCATACTGTCTATAAACAGAAGGTCCGTTCTTACCAGGTTGGTACAAAGAATGTACTTTATGATCCCTAAGGGGGTCTATTATGAAACTTCCACTAAGTAAATACAAACCCTACCTGTACACGTCTAACGATATAAGTCCCACCTATTGGTTGTTCCAAGACGACACATTGTGTCCCTTGAGACAAGTTACAATACACCGTCGGACCTACCCTCCCCTCAAACCCTCTCTAAACTATGTACGTATACATACCGACTCAGAGAAACGACAGGTGGACTTTGATAGTACTGTAACAATTAGTCGATGTGAGGTTATATTTTAATTTTCAAGTTAAATTTTTTAATTTTTTTTTTTTGTTTGAGAAGACACATAAGCCCGTTTCCTTGGTGTAATCGGTCATGCAGTAACGGTTACTGGTAGTTTCCCAAGACAGGTCCGACACACCACTCCGTTCGCTCCAGTCTCTTCCTTGACACTTGACACTCCAAATCCCAGTAGACTGCCGGTCCATTTCTCTCATTCCTACTCCTCGTCAGCGGTACCCTCCCCTCCTCCCTCTTATATCCTTTCTTCTTCCCAGTCTCTCTTACGTCCTTTCCTTTCGGGTTCGACTGGAGTTCGCGTCTGGGACTACGATTCCCGAGGTCACACTTACCCTCTCGACTGGACCTGGGGTCCACTTCCAGTAGACCCTGACCCTCCGACGGAACGACACCCAGACAAAAAGGAAGAGGTTGGGTAGGAAGATCTTTAGAGGTCTCATGAGAAAGGTTATCGTTTTAGACTTGACTTGACGTACGAACTCTTTCCGGTGACTAAGGTTGACTACTTGTGAACGTGTAGGAAGCTCGGAGACGAGTCTACAGTTGAAGGAACTCTTCGGAAGGACCCGAGAGTCCAACTCAGACGGTAGACGAGGAGGTGTCAGAGGATCGTGACGAGCATTCACAGTAATCGTGTATAACGACACACAACGTCTCAGTTGTATGAGTTAAGAGGAGATTTTGGCTTCTAGAATTCCCGCTCTCAGTCTGAAGAAATATAGACACGGGGTCCGGGTGTGTTTCTGACCGTACGATGAACACGAGTTGATTACTTCGAAATTCCCATCCCCAAAAATTGTCCACACTTACCAACCTGGAGAACCCTTTAAAAAAGTTTTACGTCTCTGGAACCGGGAAGGGTCCCGATTACCTAGGTTAGAGACCCCGACGTAAACCCACTGACACAAAACCTCTTCGAAGAAGCCTACTCAGTCTACGACAAGTACTACTTTTCGGAGACGAGGTCTCTACGCCGAGGTTTAGGATACGTGCGATGACTGTAGTGAGCCCCCCAGACCTTCGTCCTTCGGGGACACTTCTTGGCTCCAAAGTCTCGGTCTTCCCAGACCTAAGTTAGACATCAGAGTCGGACACCTAGGTAGTGGTCGGTTGGCACCCTCGAACCCGTTTAAGGATAGGTAGAGACTCGGAACTGAGTCTCCAACATTTTTAATTTACTCTGGTTTTATGTATCATCTGTGAGTTTGACCACGACTAAAACAGACACTGTTTAGTTTCAAAGTCCGTACGCGAAAGGTGAGTTAGGACAGATAGTCTTATTACTACTAGAAAACATGTAAAAGTTTTGAATAATAAGAAGAGTGTTTTACAAGAACGGAAACTGTAGTAAGTTTGGAAAATCACTGAGACTCTTATCCCCGTCTTTTACAGAACAGATCAGTAAAATATGCACTGCCTTACAGTAAAGAACCTTTACATTTCTAATCGGCACTCGTGTCGGTTCACAGGTCGACCCTTGTCTGTGGTAGGACGAGAAGAGTGACCCCGGTGGTCGAGTAGTCGTGTGTGGACGGGAGAGGGGGTCCATCAACGTCCACACGACCCTCGACCCCTCTTCGGGGTCCAACTGTCGGTACTCATTCAGTATTAGACGGGTCCTATTCTCCTTTCGTCGGACAGTCTTCACTCTGAAAGTGGATCTTTCTCTTTTGAGGTCCGTTTCTCTTACAGTGCATGATGACACCTCTCGTTCTTTCTCTGACCACACACACTTCCTATTTAAGTACCGACTAAGACTACTCATTCTCTTACACGATCTTCCCCGTAGGACCGGACTAGTGCTTCTTGGGACTTACTGTAAGTGAGAAACAAAGGAACCGTTACGTCTCGGTGACTTCTAAAATCGTCCTTTTAACTATCGGAGTTGAAAGACTGGGACCGAAAGACTTACCTAATTTTATTATTATAATTGTCTTCGATTTGAGTGTGATCCGTGACGGGATTCCCGAAATGTTTTCAATTGAGTCAATTAGGAGCATGGGTGGAAAACCTGTCCAGAATAGTAAATAAAAGGAGTAAAATATCTGCTCCTTTGACCCTACTTCCCTACAATTTCTTGAATGGTGGTAGTGAGTCGACCATTCACCGTCTCGAGTCCAAACGATCACCAGACCGAATTTCCCACTACGAAGATTAATGGGGTTCTCACCATGGAGTGTTCTTTGGATTTTCGTCTGTTTCGTTAATTCTCTACCATCGCCAAATCCTCTTACTTTTCCCTCTCTTTCTTCTGAACCAATACCTATTTAGTTGCATCCGAAGATTTGTAATAATAAATCATATACGCCTTTGAATGACCGGTCTTTTAACTTTCTGTTAAAAGTGATTCGTAAAAATATTCCTCTTCCTACCAACCATTCTTACTAAACAAAAGTGGAGGTAGGAACAAAACGTTCATTCCTTTACAAGTGTCCACAAGATTCCTACGAGGAAGACAGATAGTTCGGGTAAGAAACGAGACTGCCCTGACTATCGAGTGTGAAGCATATCTCCTATTCAGTACCGAGTCTGTCTTACTAGCGTCCTTCCTGTCGTGGGCCAGACGCGAACGCGAGTCGGAGGAAGTAGAAGACTTCGGTGCGGAAGATTCTTCTACCCCACCACCAAATCAGTACTGACTGAGAACGTTGCGGTACCAGACATCGGACGGTCCTAGGAGACAGGTACCTTAATGGGTCAGTTCTTATGGTCTCACCCGAAGGTAAAGGAAGAGGTCCCCTAGAAGGACTGGGTTCCTAGCTGCGGTATAGAGGATGTAATGTCCGTCCAAGAAATGACGACTCGATGGTCCCTAAAGTCCGAAAGTAACACCGAGTCAACCATTTCTTAGACGGACGTCACACCTTCTGGACCCAAGCTAGGGAACCAACCCTTCTAAGGGACCTCTTCCCTTTCCGATGGGTGAGGTCATAGGACCGGACCTCTTAAGGCACCTGACATATCAGGTACCTTACCAATCTACCGTAGTGGCTGAGTTACCTGTACTCAAACCCATTTGAGGTCCTCAACCACTACCTGTCCCTCCGGACCGTACGACGACCAAGAACCCCAACGTTTCTTAGCCTGTGCTGACTCACTGACTCGACTTGACTTCGCTGAAAGTGAAGTGATGGTCCCTAAAGGGAAAATTTTATATGAACCGTCATTTTCTATCTTCTTATATTTCTAACCCTCCCAATTCCTCTCCCTAGTTCTCATTTTTGTCTTGACTTTATGAAGTCGAGAAAAACTTTTACTGGTCTTTAGAGTTTCGTATTTTGTGAAAGTTTCAACGTTGACTTTAGCTTTCTTTTCTTGTCACACTTTACTTTCGCCCGGGTTTCGTAACGGAGTCGACAGGACCACAGGAGGGCTTTGCCGTGACTTTCAGAGACACGGCTCGTAGACCTACGAAGTCTCCACAGGGACGACTGGAGTACGGGAAAGTGACTCGAGTAGAACCAACCGAAGTACCTGTCCGTTTAGCACAAAGTACACGCCGAAAATTATAGACAGGAACAAAAGACCGAAGAGAAACGTCTTGGAGGTCTTACTACAGTCGAGGTGTGAAAGGACTTTCTGACAAAGGTTCCTCGAGGGTAAAACGGTAAGACTCGTCAATTGTCATCGGAGAAGTCTTCGGTAGGGAAACCACCCAAAACGGTATGGGACAAGGAATGTTCGTCTGCACTACCTGTGATCGACCGACGAGAGGGTCGACTCACAGTAAGGGAGGACCCGTAGGTCGATGAGGTAAAGGGTCGTAATCCCCGTGGGTACACGGACCCAAGATCCGTTTCTTCCACCGGTCTTACTACCTGTGATAAAAGTAAGACCGTGGACTTCGGGAGGGTGTACGGTACACTCGAGACGAAGTCAGGACAACTCAAACTGTACGGTCACTCTGTAGGTCTCGACGCGCAAATCTCTTTGCAGACTTGAGCTCTACGTTAGTGACCATGTCTACACTAACAGGTCTCCGACCTCTTACTCCTTCCCGGTTCCTGTCTAGGCACTTCTGGTGGACGGGAAGTGTTCCTTCCGATGGACTTCTTCGACCGCTACGTAAGACTCTTCCTTTATCTTTTTCTTTTCGTCCCGCTTGAAAAAGTACTTGTACCTCCTTCCTCTCACAAAGGTCCTCCGGCATTGGTTATCTCTGTTGTCAGTGACGTTCAAGTTATTATTCTCCTTTCTTATTCCCAGACAGGCTAAACGGCCACGGTTCCAGAAACTGTCGTAAACGGTTGTAGACCACCCCTACTCCTCGCCCTAAACGACCACGTCCTGACACAGAAGTTCTTACACTCCTGACTTCCTCCTGAACTACAAATGCTCCCTTTCCTTCTACCTTCCTTTGCCGTGGTTCTATCTTCCTTATATAATTGTTGTACTTCTTTTCGTAAAATTACCCTTCTGTTTCATTTATTCTTTTAATTAGAAGCATTAGTAGGGTCAAAACACATACACCCCCCTCCCATCTGTTTCTCTCACTCTTCCTTGTGTGCATGGTTTTTTAAGTTTTATATTACGTGTTTTTACTATTTCCAGCAATAGGAGATTATCATTCACCTAACCCCCCCAAATAAAAGGAAGAAGTCTGAAAAGACCTAAAAGGTTCAAAAACTGCCACTGATGATATAATGTGACCATGGTCATTGTCCAAAACCAAAACTCTGAGTTCGTACTAATTTTCGATTCTGGATTCTCTTTCACCCTTGTTGCTCTTCGCCCCTCTTCACACATTTTATGTCAAGACTCCACCTCAGCCCTCCCTTCGTCGTTGCGTCGAGTCACCTCTTGTAAGAGGAGAGTGTGAAATAAAAGAGTTCCGACGCTGACTCCTTCTTCGGTGTCCGCACCCGACTTCTCAAGTCTCGACCCTTAACTGTTCTAGTACCTTCGAGCACCAGTTGTGAGGTGGTGGGTGGATGGGTGGGGGCTCTTGGTCATGGGAGGACGGTCGTCGAAGGACAGCTCTAGCAGGATGTAACAGAGGTCCTGACTGAAGAACCCCGTTTTTCTCTCGACAGAAGGAAGGAAGGAAGATGGGTTTTAATCAAAAGGACAAGTAGGATACACCGGAAGGAGGTTCGACTGCTGTAATGGATCGTCGGGTACTTAATTGAGTAGTACACTTCGACTGTCACTTATTGTTTATAGGGAATTGTAAGGAAGGATGACCACTCTTCAACGTAAAATTATCTTCTGGAAATCTCGATACACAAAATTAGTTCTCTACCTGTAAAGGTGGAGTTACCACGAACTCTCCCGGAAAAATAAAAAAGTCATCTTCCCCTTATCACCAAGGTTAAAAGAGATTTGAGTGGTAGGTCTATTTCCATATGGAACAAAGGTAATTTCCTGTTGTTACGACTATCTACCCAAAATTTAGGAGAAGACAATGTCTGGTGAAATTACCTTTCTGTTTATCAACGTATTCTTTTCTAACATATGTAGTGTACACAGGAAGGTCCTGGTCCTATTTTATTTCTAGAAAATTCTTTTTGTTTTTGACTCTCTCAAACGATCGTCGTTTGGGAATGATTTCCTTTAGGAATTAGTAAATAAAGTCCTTTTTTCCTATAATAGGGTCTACCTTTCTTACTCTATGTCTTTCTTTTTGTTTCTTTCCCCCTTTATACACCCATTTATACCTTTTTGTAACTATGTATTTTATTCTTCTTATTCGATTATTATTATTATTATTACAAGAATCCCTCGTTAAATTTTTATCTTTATTTTATGTGTCATTATTATGGTGTTACAATCTTCCTTGTTGACTTTAACTTCATAAAATTCCTGTAGTACAATGAACCTTTCTCCCAAATGACAACTATTACATTGTAAAACTATTTGATACATATAATTTAAAGATATTATCGGTGTTTTTATTAACTTACGTATTGAGAATTTGATGGTATCCTTTTTTATTTTACTCTTTTTGACCTGTTAGTTAGGTTTTATTCTATTCTTTCCTCTCTCTTACCTTGTATCTTTACCACCTTGTTCCTCTTTGATGTTAATAAAAGTAATTTTTATGATTTTAATGTTGTTACATAACGGCGACAAATCAGTGAGTCAACACAGGTTGAGAACACTGGGGGTACCTGACGTCGTTCGGTCCGAAGGGACAGAAGGTGATAGAGGACCTCAAACGAGTGTAAGTACAGGCAACTCAGGTACTACGGTAGGTAGGTAGAGTGGGAGGGAAAGAGGAGGACAGGAATTAGAAAGGGTCTTAGTCCCAGAAAAGGTTACTCAACCGACAACCGTAGTCCACCGGTTTCTTAACCTCGAAGTCGGAGTCGTGGTCAGGAAGGTTACTTATAAGTCCCTGCTCAAGGAAATCCTACCTGACCAAACTAGAGGAACGTCAGGTACCCTGAGGGTTCTCAGAAGAGGTCGTGTGTTAAGTCTTCGTATTTAAAAAGCTACGAGTCGGAAGAAATACCAGGTGTAGGTATGGACTGATGACCTTTTTGGTATCGAAACTGATCTACCAGGAAACAACCGTTTTACTACAGAGACGAAAAATTGTGTGACAGATCCAACCAGTAACGAAGAGAAGGTTCCTCGTTCGTAGGAAATTCTCAGGTCTCCTGACCTGTGAAAGTCAGTCAAAAGTAAATTTATGGTTTCTTCCCGTTACTGTTTCTTACAAGTTTGATGACATGTTAACGTGAATAAAGTGAACGATCGTTCCATCAGTCTCTTCCGTTACTGTGGGGTGAGGTCATGAGAACGACCTTTTAGGGTACCTGCCTCCTCGGACCATCCGACGTCAGGTATCCCAGCGACTCCCAGCCTGTGTTGACTTGCTGAAGTGAAAGTGAAAAGTGAAAGTACGTAACCTCTTCCTTTACCGTTGGGTGAAGTCACAAGAACGGACCTCTTAGGGTCCATGTCTCCTCGAACCACCCGACGGTAGAGACCCCAACGTGTCTCAGTCTGTGTTGACTTCACTGAATGGTCCTCGTTCCATTACGAGTTTTAGGTAGTTCAATCCGAAGTTGTCCTACACTTGGCTCTCGAAGGTCTACTTGTTCGACCCAAATCTTTTCCGTCTCTTTGGTCTCTAGTTTAACGGTTGTAGGTAACCTAATATCTTTTTCGTTCACTTAAGGTCTTTTTGTAGAAGACGAAGTAACTGATGCTATCCCGGAAACTGACACACCTAGTGTTGATTGACCTTTTAAGAAGTTCTCCACCCTTATGGTCTGGTGGACTGGACGGAGGACCCTTTGGATATACGTCCAGTTCTTTGTTGTCAATCTTGGTCTGTGCCAAGTCGCTTGACTAAGTTTTAATTCATTTATGCAGTTCGGACACATAACAGTGGGACGAATAAATTGAAGATACGTTTCATGTACACTTTACGACCCCACCTACTGCGCGTTCGACCTTAGTTCTAACGGTCCTCTTTATAGTTATTGCAGTCTATATACCTACTGGTAGTGAAATTACCGTCTTTCACTTCTCTTTGATTTTTCGGAGGACTACTTCCACTTTCTCCTCTCACTTTTTCGACCGAATTTTGAGTTGTAAGTCTTTTACTTCTAGTACCGTAGGTCAGGGTGGTGAAGTACCTTTTATCTACTCCTTTGTTACCTTTGTCACTGTCTGAAATAAAAGAACCTGAGGTTTTAGTGACGCTTACCACTAACGTCGGTACTTTAATTTTCTGGAACCGAGGAACCTTCTTTTCGATACTGTCTTATTATATTATTTGTGTTTTACAGTCATTAATATTATTTACTTTTGTCTAATTAAAGAGGTCAACTTCTGTTATTAATTGTTTGTTAAAAATTTTCTTTGTGTAATCCCTTTGAGATTACGAGTGTTTCAATTCTGGTCCTCTGCCTCGTCTCGCATACCTCTTACACTTGGCGAGACTCACGGGGAGTTACACCTCTTTGAAAAGTAGAAATTGGATCTACAAAATAGTAGCCACGACATATCTACCTCTTCAGATCTCCGATGACATTTTTATTTTGACTTTTGGTCTTCGTCCTTCGAATTTAGGTTTCGGACTTTTGTAATCTCTTGAGAACTTAAGTCCCTTGTAATTCGTTATCCTCGAGTAGTTTACGGAAGTATGGATGTGGCTTTGGTTCGAGCTGGGTTCCCGGTTGTTCAAGGTTTTGTTCTGTATGGTGCGTTTAAGAGGTCGTTGTGTCCTTGTGAGGGGACTCGAAGTTATATGTCCGTCGAGTTTTAATAGGGTTTTG
>SJYO01026388.1:76791421-77070257 GCA_006410555.1 Capra ibex
CCTGAAAACCTGAGTCTCCCTCTCCCTCTCCCACCCTACTAAACCCTCTTACTGTAAGATTGTACATATGATAGTACATTCTTAACTTAGCGGTCAGATACAGACTACGTCCTATGTCGTACGAACCCCGACCACGTACCCCTACTGGGTCTCTCTACAATACCCCTCCCTCCACCCTCCCCCCAAGTACAAACCCTTGTGTACATTCTTAATTTCTAAAATTATTTTTTTTTTTTCTTTGTGTAATTTTTGTTAACCTATGTTTTCGTAATTTTCCTTTCCCATTTTTATATATATACCTACTTATGATCAGTTTCCTTTTGGTAACACCAATATCTTTAAAATCCCTTTTTTCACCTGAAATTTCGTTTTCCGTAACGATATCCATACCTCTCAGTGATGAATTACTACTTTCTAAGTCAAACCATCATTTAATTTCATTAAGATTTGATAATACGGGGATTAGTGTTCCGGAGTTTTGTTTAGTTCGTTTTTGACTGTCTACTATATTTTAGTTATTAAAGTGGTGGTAACACCCGAAGGGTCCACCGTGATCACCATTTCTCGGACGGACGGTTACGTCCTCTCCATTCTCTGCACCCAACTCAGGGGCCCACCCCTTCTAAGGGACTCCTCCCGTACCGTTGGGTGAGGTCATAAGAACGGACCTCTTAGGGTTCCTGTCTCCTCGGACCGCCCGACGTCAGGTATCGTAGTGTCTCAACCTGTGTTGACTTAACTGAATCGTGAGTCGTGTGGTGGTAACGTTATCTAAAAGTTTATTTTGGGCGTCTTTAATACTCAGATTCGTAAGTTTTTTTAGTGGTCCCTGTATCTTCTAAACTTTTATTTTCTTAATTTTTCAAACTGGATTATTTGTCTATCTTATAATATGGATTATCGATGAGTCTCATAAACATTTTTTGACTGATATGTTTCACGGTAATGTGTGAAAAGTTGTGTAAACTTTCTCAACCGTAGTCGGTCTTGTGGAAAATAATGTTACGACAGTTATCTATAATATTTTATATCGTTCCTCGGTGATTTTGACGGTATATAAACTTTAATTCTTAGTGAAAATTCATTAAATGTCTAGTTTTTATTAGTTTTACTTTTAACTTTTTTTAAATTGACCTACGATTACTTTTATGATACATAGTTTCGAAAGTTCTACGTCGATTTCGTCTTGAATTTACCTTTAAGTACCGAAATTTTTAAATCTAATCACTGTTTCTTTTCGGTTTTTATTAACGATATTCGTATGTAGATGTCTTGGATCTTTTTCTTAACGTTTTATTCAAGGTAAAGTCATCTGTCTTCTTTTGTTTCCATTCTTCCTTTAAAATACCATGACTTTTCTTTGTATTTTCTCTTGTTTCATTCAGGAAACCTTTCTGATTTTTTATCGTTTATTAATTATTTCTTTTTTTCCCTTTATTGTTTATGTCAATCCTGTTTCGAAGTTCATAACGGGTACAATTCTTTGTTGTGTTATAATTCTTTTTACAAATCCTTTTTAAAACACGTTTTTTTAAATGTTGTATTGACTTTCTCGGTTTAAGGATCTTTTTATGTTGAATGGTTTTGACTCAATTCTTTTTTTACTTTTCGGAATTATCAGATTGTTCGTAATTACTTTAACTTAGTTATCTAGAAAGTCTCTTGTGTGAAAACGTGTTTGATAAGATCCTAAGTCTTTTCTTTCCTTGTGGAGGGTTCAGTAAGTCACTCCAGTCATATTGTGTATCTACTTTCTCTCTCCCTCTTTCTTTCTCTCTCTCTTCTATTTTTTACATCACACACTCATTCTTATTCCACAGACAGTGTGTGTCTCTTGTTCGACCACCAACGGTCATTTCTACCCCTCCCTTTCCCCGTTGGATCCCCATCCCCCGATTCTCCATGTTTCATGATCCATATTTCATTTGATATTCCCTCTGGAGGGACCCCCAAGTCACCAATTCTGAGGTGCGAGACTTACGCCCTCCGGGTCCAAGTTAGGGACCAGTCCCTTGATCTAAGACGTTGATTCTGAACTACTCCGGTTTATTTATAGAAAATTTTTTATTTGTTTTATTCGATGTGCCTATATAACATGGTGTGTTCCGTATATCGGTTATAAAATATTGTTGATATTCACTAAATATTAGAAATTTTGAACCCTGAGTGATATAACATGTGGACATTGAATATATTACGACATATGGTTGATATGAAGTTTCTTTCTCTCTCTCTTTCACGTCCTTATCTCTCGGAAATATTTGACACGAAGGACTTGTTTGGTTTCTTCATAAACTTTCACAACGACAGACATATTAGAAGGGAGTCGTCCCTAAAGTCGTTCTCACTGAGACTGTTAAAGTTTGAGAGTTTCTCCACATTTAGATACGTTACGGTTCCTCCCTGATCTTTCACCCTCCCAGGAGATAATAGGTGTTCGACTAGTGATTCTTTGACCAAGAGAAGATGTATACCGGGAACTGAGAACTAACGGTGTAACCCCTGTGTCAGTATAAAAAAATTTGTTCAAAGTCTTACATACGGAAGAGAGTACGGTTCTGGTACGGAAAGACCCCAGGGAGGTAGAAGGGTCCTACGATAGTCCTGGAATTTCTAGAGACCGAATATAAGGTTCCATTACAGATGAGGACAAAGAGGTTTTATTTACTGAAGAAACAAGTTGGGGAAAGGAGAGAGAACAAGAACGACGTCATCTTAAATGTCGGACGATGTAGGTCGGAGAATTAGTCAGGATGGTTTTTACGTTCAACGGAATTGAAGTTCTCGTTTCTCGTAAATTAAAAAATGTAGGGACCACCGAGTCTACCATCTCAGGCGGACGTCACGTCCTCTGGGTCCAAGCTAGGGACCCAACCCTTCAAAGGGACCTCTTCCCGTACGGTTGGGTGAGGTCATAAAAGCAGACCCTTTAGGGTACCTGTCTCCTTGATGTCAGGTGTCCCAGCGTACTCCGACATCTCAACCTACACTGACTCGTTGATTGTGTGTCCTTCCTCTTCTCTTTATAAACACGAGGTAGGAAGATTCCGTAGTTCCTACTTCTCTTTTTATTTTGCCAAAGTAAAGGATGACTGGATCAGACTCATAAGTGAACGACAGTGTGAAACTACTGTTTATACATGACCTTAGTCGTCGCACCCTCGGTGTCCCGTCGACACGGGAAGACGACAAACACTACCCGCTGACCCCTCCCACACGACCGACTTACGAACTCCACCCTTGTGGAGGTAGGACAACGACACTTCCTTCTGTTCACCTGTTTCCTACATAAGGTGGTTTTGGTGTGATTTGTCTCAAAACATTTGAAAAAAAGGTGAATTTTACGTAACGACTGTAAGAGAGTAGAAATTTCTTAGAAGTTGTAATGATTTTTATTACCACCGAACTAGTAGACATGTACGTGTATTGGATCAAAACTATGTCGTGAGGGAACGACAATCCACAAACGTAACACAGAGTAAAGACCAATAACATATAATACGAAGTCACTGGTAGGAACATCTCTTTATACCGAACGTGGGAACTATAAGGTAGACCTACGTAAGGATCTTCAATTTCACGACCCGGTTTCCTACTTTCGGAAAAGAATTTTTTTTTTTTCTTTCTTTCTTTCTTTCTTTTTGTACTAGTTTTACGGGAGGGTTTCAGAACACGGTTAAATGTAAGGGTGTCAGTGATCTCGTACAATCTGACTTTAGGAGTTTCCCCCTACAGAAACTCGAGTGTTTGAGGTTGGAGTCAGATTGTTCTAAAAGGAACGTTCGTAGAGAATCAACCGAAAATGGTGTCGGAACGTACGAAAGTTTACGGTTAGCGAAGAAGAAAAAGTCTAACTTTATGAGACCTATTTGTTGAAGACCACCGAATCACCACTTCTTAGTCGGGCGGTCACGTCCTCTGTGTCCCCTGAATCCAAGCTAGGGACCCAGTCCTTCTAGGGAACCTCCTCCCTAAACGTCAGGTGAGGTCATAAGAACGGACCTCTTAGGGTACCTGTCTCCTCGGACTACCTGACGTCAGGTCCCCCAACGTCTCAGTCTGTGTTGACTGGTTGACTAGCACGTGTTTGTTGAAGAGTTACACTATTTACCATTATTCGACTATAAATCATACGTAAAAGTAAGTATACTTATTATTTTCGATTCAACATCCGTAGTTTGGGAAGTATGGTCCGGAACAAGATTCGTGATGTACACGCCTATATATTTAGAGTTATTAAGTCAGTTCATCCACTCCGACAAAAAACGTCTCCTCCGTAGACTCTTCTGTGTTTGATATTTTAGACTGGTGTGTATGTGTGTGTGTGTGGGGTTCTAAAAACATAAGATTGAGTATCATTTGGAGAGTTGTATGGACTGTCAGTTTCGAAGAAGACACGAGGTGTATTCAGCTAGAGGAGGGCTCGTACCCGACACTAGAGGATGGAGGTTGACTGGAGGGAGGAGATCCCCGGGTAGGGGTTCCGTTACCGGAACCGGAGTCCAGTGACCGGCGAGTGTCACCACTACGTGACCTCTGACGCGACACGTCTCAGCCCCACCTCCAGTGAGTGACGGGAACCGGACTCTACTACAGGAGCAGGTACAGTAGAACCACAACCGTCGACACTTAAAAAAAGTAAGTTGACCTCGAAAAGGAGAAAGAACCAATAACAAGTCAACGAGTCAGTACAGGACACTGGGGTACCTGACGTCGTGCGGCCCGAAGGGACAGGCAGTGACAGAGGGTCTCGAACAAGTTTGAGTACAGGTAACTCAGCCACTACGGTAGGTTGGTAGAGTAGGAGACAGTGGGGAAGAGGAGGACGGAAGTTAGAAAGGGTCGTAGTCCTAGAAAAGGTTGTTCATTCGAGAAACGTAGTCCACCGGTTTCATAACCTCGAGGTCGAAGTCGTAGTCAGGTAGTCAAAGAACCAGTCTACTCACTAAAAGATGACACAGGACCTCTGACCCACAGTGACTCCCGTACTCCGGGACCTTTGCGGACGTCCGTGACTCGTCACGGGTGCGGCGTGAGGGGTACCTTCTGTGCAAGTCTACAGTGACTAAGTGGTGGCGAGAGTACCCCTGTCTAGATCAGTAGAAGAGCACTCTAAAAGTTTTGACTTGCTAGTGTGTTATTCCTATTAAACAAGAAAGGGAGGTTACCCGTAGTTAGTAGTATTCCTTTTTTTTTTTTTGGACTTTTTGATTGAAATTTAAGAGGGTTCTAAGAGTTCAAACTTTGTGTAAAGAGTTTCCTCCCTTTCGGAGGACAAAGAACAAAGGTATGGAGGTTGGGTATTTCGTCTCTTTTCTGTTCCCGGACGGTCCGGAAAACGTTTCTCGATAAATAATACTGTTTCGGTCAACAGTGACAGTACTCCTACTTCAGTAGAGCCGGACTCGTACAATCCGCGGACCAAATCTTTCGGCACAGCAAGGAACTCGATACGTTATAACAAAACCGTTTTTCGTTGACTGACATACGAGAGTGGGAATCCTTTGGTAGGTTACGGAGGGGAGCAGGTCGAGTAGTATTCGTGCGGAAGGGGAATCTGAGTGAGGGGAACGGGACCTGTGCGAGACGTCTTTGTGAAAGACGACCCTCCCCCTCCCCACGAAGGACTACCTTATCTTTCCACAGTTCCACTAACCGGGGACCACTTCTTCGGGGACAGAGACGTCGTTCTTCGACATCCCAGATGTCGGGGTCGACCGTAGAAGTCTTCTCGACAACCACTTTCCCTACTTGTCTCCCACAAGAGTCACCCCTGATCCTGGGGTTTCGGAAGGGGTTCGTCTTCCCGGATAGACACGGGACGGTCGAGTATGAAAAAGTCGACTAAGATGAAATCTCGTTGGAACGGTCTCTTTTACCTTTTTGTGTAGAATCTCTATTTAGTTGTGGTCAAGGTTCAAGGACAAAGTCAACAAAACGAAGCACCAGACGGGAACGAGCTCTAATATAACGTTACTGGATGGTGACAAGAGGACCCAGGTTCCTACTCTAGACGGGGTCTCTCAATTGAAAAGTGGACCCACCAGACAACATTTCATCCAAGGGAAAGTCTCTTGGTATCTTAAAATCTCGACCTTCCTTAGAAGGTCTATTAATGAGGTTATGTAACGAAGATGACTCCTTTGTTCTCTGGGTCTCTCCAATATAAGTGATCGTGTGTAAATGTGTCGTTAGATCAACGTCTCTGTCCTTA
This sequence comes from Capra ibex, assembly GCA_006410555.1. NCBI lineage: Eukaryota > Metazoa > Chordata > Mammalia > Artiodactyla > Bovidae > Capra > Capra ibex. The sequence goes on from SJYO01026388.1 coordinate 76,797,636, forward strand.
CCACGTCCCAGGGGTCTTTGACGTCCTAGGGGAAAGATGGAGTTGTACCATCTGGGGATCTGAGAGATGTCAAAAGGTTAAACTAAGGTTTACAAAAGTAAAATTTACCTTTATGGCTGAAGGGACCACCGAGTCTGTCATTTCGCAGACAGATGTTACGCCCATCTGGATCCAAGCTAGGGACCCAGTCCTTCAAGGGACCTCTTCCTTTTCCGTTGGGTGAGGTCATGAGAACGGATCTTTTAGGGTACCCGCCTCCTCGGACCACAGGTACCCCAGCGTTTCTCAACCTGTGCTGACTCACTGAAATAAAATGAAAGTGAATGAAATTTTTATCGAGTTTGGAGACCCGTGGAAAGATTTAAAGAGACGAAGAAACCTCGTTTACTATCTGACGAAATCTTAAATGCGGTGGTTTTAGACTTCGTACGGGTAGGATTGGAATAAGTCACCTTGGTTTCCTAGAGTCTGAAAGTCTATAAACCTTCACTAAAGCTCAGTTAAAGACCAAACAAATCGTAACATTCGTTTGTAAAGTACGGACAGTAGAGGAAACTACATAAACCTCGGACTCTAAACATCAGTATTTGGAAGTGAGCCGTACAGTAGGAGTATTGTCCGTAGTTAGAGTGGTAGTACCGTTTTTATCCTAACCACACAACCTACATGACTACTGTAAGATCCGGTTAAAGTTTCGGTTCTTTCGTCAATGATCTATTCCGTATACAAGTCGGATTACTTCTTGTAAGAGTTTATTATGTGACCTAGAACATACAAAAGTTATTTCGTTATTAACCAAGTATAGACATGTGTCTTTCTATCGAAAGTACAAAGAAATTTTTACACAAGAAATCTGATTTTCCGTTAACGAGTGACCTATTTGAGAAAGTGACTTATATATAACACCCCTGTGATGGACAGGTTCTGAACGATAGGTTCTGTAACCATAGACATCGTCCTATTTCCTACCGGGGGTTCTCTACACAGGTGGGTCTTACATACTTAAAGTGTAATAAACCATTTTCCCAGGAACGTCTATACTAATTTAATTCCTAGAGTTCGACTTCTCCACTAGTGACTACTGGACCTACCTGGGAATAAGGTCACTTCAAAGGAATACTCTTCTCTTCCCTCTGTGTCTATACTCCCTCTTCTGAGTGTGTACTCCCTCTTCTGAGTGTGTACTCCCTCTTCTGTGTGTGTACTCCCTCTTCTGTGTCTATACTCTCTCTTCTGAGTGTGCACTCCCTCTTCTGAGTGTGTACTCCCTCTTCTGTGTGTGTACTCCCTCTTCTGTGTGTGCACTCCCTCTTCTGAGTATACACTCCCTCTTCTGTGTCTAATATCCCTCTTCTGTGTGTGTACTCCCTCTTCTGTGTGTGGACTCCCTCTTCTGTGTGTGTACTCCCTCTTCTGTGTGTGCACTCCCTCTTCTGTGTGTGGACTCCCTCTTCTGTGTGTGCACTCCCTCTTCTGTGTGTGGACTCCCTCTTCTGTGTGTGTACTCCCTCTTCTGTGTGTGTACTCCCTCTTCTGTGTGTGTACTCCCTCTTCTGTGTCTAATATCCCTCTTCTGAGTGTACACTCCCTCTTCTGTGTCTAATATCCCTCTTCTGAGTGTGCACTCCCTCTTCTGTGTCTAATATCCCTCTTCTGAGTGTACACTCCCTCTTCTGTGTCTAATATCCCTCTTCTGTGTGTGCACTCCCTCTTCTGTGTGTGGACTCCCTCTGCTGTGTGTGGACTCCCTCTTCTGTGTGTGTACTCCCTCTTCTGTGTGTGCACTCCCTCTTCTGTGTGTGTACTCCCTCTTCTGTGTCTAATATCCCTCTTCTGAGTGTGCACTCCCTCTTCTGTGTCTAATATCCCTCTTCTGAGTGTACACTCCCTCTTCTGTGTCTAATATCCCTCTTCTGAGTGTGCACTCCCTCTTCTGAGTCTGTACCTCTTCTGTGTGTGCACTCCCTCTTCTGTGTCTTCTCTTTGAACACACTTCTACTACCGTCTCTGACAAGAGTAAGACGGTGTGACTTCTTTACGAACTTTGGTGATCTTCGATTCCCACTCCTTCTTTAGGGGGGTCTTCAGTTGTCCTTACACTGGGACGTCGATAAGACTAAAAGCGGGTTATTATGTCTAAAGTCTGAGACCCGGAGGTCTTGACACTCTCATTTAAGGGAACCAAACACCGGTGTAGTGACGTTAGACAAAGGTCCCAGTGGAGTAGAAAAGACACACCTATAGATTAGAAAGAGACAGAGAGAATACTCATCTGAATACTACCGTAAATTCTGAAAGGGTCTATTAGGTACTGTTGTTGAAGTAGAGTTCTAAGAATTTCATTAGTCTGAACGTTTCTGGGAAAAAAGGTAAATGTCCAAGGCCCTAATCCTGGATTATAGATACCCCCCCCTAATTAGTCAGATGGTATCGGGGGTTTAGAGTAACTGAATTGTATCGTCTCTGGTTGTACTTGTTCATGGAAAGAGGTAGAACACCATACGGTTGACCCTGTGAACTACCGGTTCCAGTCTCGTCGTTCCTTTCTTCTCCCTCTTCTTTTGTGAGATCCGAAAATTAATGGAAACCGACTTTAACTGAGTACAATTAAGACGAGTGTCAGGTAACCGGTCTTGATCGGTATTCCTGTGTTGAATTGACATTCCTTATGACTACTTTACCTCGCCCTAGAATCCTGGGAAGGGGTGGGGGTAGGGTGGTGTAGGAATGGGGCAGAAAACAGACACCCTTTTGAAATCGGTTTCTTATTCGAATTAGTCCCTTTACTCTTTTACGTCCTTGTTTTCTTTTATCAGGTTGTTCTTATTTATTATTGTCAAGATCAGTAATTCGTTTCGCTCCCTGGAAATCAAGGAGGAGTTTACGACATCTATTATAAGACTCGGTATAGGATACTCGACAGAACATCTATGACTTTGAGGGTGGTCCACCTTCTTCAATTGACGTATTCAGGTCTGACATCGGTACTGTATTTGACGGTGTTAAACCCTCTTGACCGGAGTTCCTTTACCCTTGTTTAGTTAGGACCTTGACTTCTAATACCTGAATTTTATTAGTTCTACTGCGACCAGTCTGGTGGTTACTACTTAAAGTTCTACTGGCAGTCTCGACTGACACGACAAAGACGTGTACCGGGGGAGGAAGACGGATATTTTTAAGAACGGAGGACTAACAGTCCCTCTCCCCCTCGACCGGAAACCTGCCGTCAGACAGGAGGGGGTTGTGTCCAACGACCGTAGGTTTTATTTCGTTTGAAAGGAAAGGTGGTTTGAACAGGGAAATAACCGAAAACTCGTCGTTCTTCAGTCTGGGGTGAACACCAATATAACTGTATACATTCCCCCGTTTATTTATAAACTACTTGTGATTGACAGAGACGTTGTACGATTCTGGTCTTTTAGTGCGTTTGAAAACGACTCCCTCTGTCGATGACGAAGACAGCGGGTTGTACCAAGGGGCGCGGGGGGTGACGTCGTCTTGACGAGGAGAAGTGCGGCGCACCTCGGTCAAAGTTTCCACCGGTGTAATGAGTTAGACAGGTTGACTTCAGAATCACACCTTAAAAGGTGAAGTAACAACCTTTAGCGTGGTTTCCATCGCGTTACGTTAAACATGTGATTTCTGCGTCCACGGCCAGTTCAACGAGTCAGTACAGGCTGAGAAAACGTTAGGGTACCTGACATCGGGTGTTCCGAGGAACCAAGTACCCTAAAGGGTCCGTTCTTATGACCTCACCCAATGGTACAGGAAGAGGTCCCCTAGAAGGTCTTGGTCTCTAGTTTGGGTACAGAGGACGTAACCGTCCGTCAAAAAAAAAAAAAAAAAAAAATGGTGATCGCGGTGGACCCTTCGGGGTCGATGGGTCTCAATCCAGCTTAAAGTGTCCAATTCCCGTGGCAGGAGATGTCGGGTGGGAGTGACGTCCGTGGTCGGGTCCGGTGGGTGTGAAGACTGGGTGACGACGTTTACGTCCCCAAGGGTGCTCGAGGAACCCAAACTATTAAGTGATCCTGCTGAGTGACTTGAGTCCTTTTGTGATAGGTCTAAATAATATCGTTTTCCTATGGTTTGTTCTTGTCGGTTTACTTCTCTGTATACCCCGTGGTACACCCTTCCAAGGTTTACGCTTCGAAAACACAGGAGTCCTACTCAGTGAGAAGACCCTGTAACTATATGAGCAGTCTCAACAAAAATGACCCCAAAGTGAGATATCGATACACTACCCCGGTAACCGGTACTCTAACTTGAGTTAGAGGTGAGAGAAAGTGGGTACCTTTCACCCCGACTATAATGAACCAAGTATCGGGGTTGGGAGATTAATGTACCAACCGGGAAGACTGGACCGGTCGGGGTAGGATTTTGATAGACCCCCGGTTGTTACTCAGTGGAGTATATTTGAGTCCACACCAGGTTCTTGGGTGTCTACTTAGTGTTTCCGTGAGGATAGTGAGCCCTTTAAGGTTCTCAAAACTCCAAAAGAAGGTCCTTGGTCCCTGCCTTCGGTCGGTTTAAGTAGTCTGTTGTCGACTCTACTACTTTCAGACATCGATGGTCGATGGTCCAGTGGACGGGAGGTGAGTAAGGGAGACGGGTGGGGGTAGTGGATGGTGTCTCTCCTTTTAGGACCATTACTCTCTCTTATTTTAGTTGTGTTTCTCTTCTACTCTACTCTACTCTGTACCTCTCACTCTCGTTCGGGACTGATGTGTCCGACTAAAGAAGTTACGTCGGGACAGAGAGGGTCAATGTCCTCAGTTATTTAGAGTTGAGAGTAAATTCGACGTACTTTAATTTAGGGACAGTGAACTTTAGGTTTTTTTTTTTTTTTACTTATCGGAAGGGAAGTCCTCGTATGATAACTTACTTCCCACTGCATATGTTTACTTTTTTCTGTACTGTTAAAAGTCCGTTGTTAAATTCTTATTAGTATGTAAGTAAGGTAAGTGAGTACTAAGTCATGACGTCCTCTTTCTTGATAAGAAGAGTTCCTTCTAGGTTTTCGATACTGTAGGTGAAAATAAGATCAAGAGTGAAATAAGTTGTTGCACGGCGACGAACCTTACTGTCCTGTTTCCATGATACCTTGTATAGATTTTCGTCCTCCTTGTGTTCCTTCTCGACCTGGAATAAAATACGTAGTCCCACAAGTGGTAGTAGGGGCACCCTCACCTCCGGTAATCCTCATGTCGTCTCAGTAGTTTAAGACTTTTATGTATAACGAAAATTTTGGTTTTTGTTCGAAATTAAACGTTAGAGAAAATTTTCATAATTACATATAGAAAGTTTCATCCAATTTTTCGAATAAAGTTACTTTCTTTCCACCTCTCGTTGTTGTCGTTTAGTGTGTTCATCGTTGTACGAGGAGAAGCGTTTTGTGACTCTTAGTGATGAAATATGTTATCCGCACAAAGACTCTTAGTGAGACACTGAGGAACTAAACCCAGGATAAAATGGTAGTTAATGGTACTAATAAAGTCTAGCTACCCGACGAGGTAAGTTAGTCTGTTAGTCGCCACACAGTAGAGGGACGGTCCAGGACTACCCAGTCATCCAATTCGTTTCATTCACTACTTGTGCGTAGTGAGGAGGTCTTTCATACAAAGTACTATGGTCGTCTTAGGATTCAGGTACCACCCACAGTTTTCATCTCTGACGAACCGTCTCGGGGTGTTTCTTTCAGAGTAGTCTCAGTGGGATTTTCATAGTAAGGTGCTCCCACTTCGACAGCCGAAGTCACACTGAACGTGTCAAGAGGTTCCGTCCGAGGTGGAGGTCGTAGTCTGGTATCTCAAAACTGTCCCTCGAAACCAGGATTCTATAAGAACTTAGACTCCTTCTACCGGTCCTAGTCTTTTGGGATCTCCCGTCCACTCTACCACTGATAACTGTCGACTATCCGAGTCTCCGACCGTTTTAATAGACAACTTACTTAGGGAAACTGACGTACCTAGTGTTGTTCAACACCTTTTAAGAAGTTCTCTACCCTTATGGTCTGGTGGAACGGTCGGAGGACTCTTTATACATACGTCCAGTTCTTCGTTATCCATTTTGACCTGTACCCTGTTGTTTGACCAAGGTTTAACCCTTCCCTCATGCAGTTCCGACATACAACAGTGGGACGAATAAATTGAATATACGTCTCATGTAGTACTCTTTACAAGACGACCTACTTAGTGTTCGACCTTAGTTCTAACGGTCCTCTTTGTAGTTATTGGAGTCTATACGTCTACTATGGGTGAGATTGTCGTCTTTCACTTCTCCTCGATTTTTCGGAGAACTACTCCCATTTTCTCCTATCACTTTTCGATCGAATTTTGAGTCGTAAGTTTTTTGATTCTAGTACCGTAGACTAGGGTAGTGAAGTACCGTTTATCTACCCCTTTTTCACCTTTGTCATGTCTAAAAATAAAAGAACCTGAGATTTTAGTGACACCTACCACTGACATTCGTGTTTTAAATTTTTTGAGACCAAGAAACCTTCTTTTCGATACTTTTTGGATCTGTCGTATATTTTTTCGTCTCTGTAGTGAAACGACTGTTTCCAGGCATATCAGTTTCGATATCAAAAAGATCTTCAGTCCATACCTACACTCCCAACCTGGTCTTTCTTCCGACTCGTGGTTTCTTAACTACGGAAGGATGACACCATGACCTCTTCTGAAAACTCTCAAAGGATCTGTCGTTCCTCTAGTTTGGTCAGTTAGGATTTCCTTTAGTTGGGACTGATAAGTAACCTTCCTGACTACGACTTCGACTTCAAGGTTATGAAACCAGTGGACTACGCTTCTCGACTGAGTGACTTTTTATGGGACTACGACCCTTTCTAACTTCCGTCCTCCTCTTCCCCCATTGTCTCCTACTCTACCAACCTACCGTAGTGGTCGAGTTACTTGTACTCAGACGTTTTTGAACCCCTCTATCACTTCCTGTCCCTTCGGACCGCACGACGTCAGGTACCCCAGTGTTTCTCAGTTTGTGTTGAATCACTGAGTTGTTTGTTTCGTTTGTTTTGTGTGGTACTGTAGAAACATCGTTTCCTAGAAAAACGATTTTACTGTAGTGGGGGTCCCCGGACATTAAAACCATTTAAGACTAAGGATCCTTATTATATAGAGTATAGATGACTTGAAAGGTGCTACTGGTTCTCAAAAGTTGTGACACCAAATCCTTTGACCTTGAAGTCTTGTACATGGTTGTCGTAAAACCAAACTTACGGTCGGTTCGGGAGAGACGGGTTTCCACCCTAGTCAGTTCTGAACTCTTTAGTCCTATAATTGATAGTAAATAAACACGAGTGATACACGATATAGTCCGAAGGGACCATCGAGTCTACCATTTCGCAGACGGACGTTACGTCCTCTGGGTCCAAGCTAGGGACCCAACCCTTCTACACGATATAGTTTAACATAGCTGCAGTAGAATAGTTTAGAGTGTACTGAAATGTACCATTTATAACAATAGGGGTAAAATCTCTACTGCTTTGACTCCGAGCCTCTACAGTGGACGACGATTCGTCACCTTGATCCTGCACTAACAAACAAGTCGAGGTTTTGGGTGTGAGGTTTGTGGACGAGGGAGTCGACGTTCAACGGTCGTAACAGTTCCTCTCATAGGGTGAGAAGTGGATGTCGGACTAGTTTGAACGGAGGGACAGGAGACTCTGGTCCACGTTTAAGAAGTCAGACTAGTTCTGCGGTCTCCTAATGTGGTAGTAACAGTTACTCCTCCCGAAGGACCTTGACGGGAGGAGTCTTGTGGACCCACACCGGCTACGGTGGACCGACCGGGAGTCACACCACAGACCGTCGCCGTCGCAGTTCAGTCAGTAGCGGGGTGACCGGTTAGTCTTGTAGACACAGGTGCGACAGGTGGATGGTCTACCTGAAGTAGGACCACACACTCATCCTGGACGGGAAGTAGTGGGTGTGGAACAGTAGTCTCAATTGGTGGGACGTGTAGTAGTTATCGCTCTACGACCGTCGACTCTTGGAGTCGTAGTGCGTGACGAAGTACTTCCGGCTCCGGCAGGTCTCCGGGCAGTAGGTGGGTGACAGGTCGGGCTCGTTGTCCGAGACACAGTGGTCGGACTTGAGACTGTATGGCGGGTGACAACGGTGTGAGGAATACCTACAGTGTAAGATGAGGTCACCTGACTTCCTGGCGGACCACAGGAGGTCGCCATTGACACCGGGGTGGGCGAAAAGGAAGAGGGACTAGCTCCCGATGTAGAGGGACCACTACCTGCTCGTCTGGGTCGTCTCCAAAGGATCATTAAACAACAAGTGCTCGCGTAGACACCCCGAGACCTTCTACCACTCCTAACCTCCAGTCCGGGACCCTAAACTATTCACGTAGCTTCACCGTGTCTAGAGACTCGGAAACCGGTGGCGTCTGTAGGGTTGGATGATGTCGTCGTGGAAGTTCAAGAAGGTGTGTGACCACGGCCTTCTTTTGTAGTCGAGGGACTTTCAGTCCGTTCGTCTTTTTATTCCTCCCGGAGAAGGCAAGGAGGGGTAGGCACGGGGGTCCGGACTCGGGTGGGACGGGACTTCTGAGAACGTCACAAAGAGTTTTCTGATCTTTTACCCGGGGCGCCGGGGGTTTCCTACCCAGAGATCCTCTGTGGGAGTTACCGACCCTGGGTTCGGTTCCGAAGGGGCACGGGAGGACGGAAGGACCTCAGGGGTCTAGGAGGTCACTCTGGGGGGTGGAGAAGGGGGTTGGGTCTTTTACCACAGACCCCGGGTCCCTCAACATTCGGGTCGGTGTAAGAGTAGGTCGGAGTGGATCTCGACCCCCCAACCCCCCTCCCGCTCCACCCCCCCCTCCCGCAACCGTCTACGACTTCCTTCGACCCCATGGTTAAGAGGACAGTAGAACCCCCGACCGACTCGTCCCGTCTCAAGTACCTCGGGTCCTTCCGGGAACACTCCTGTCGCCGAGACCTAGGACGCAAACGACCACAGACCAAGGTAGTCGAGACCCGACCAAGGACATCTGACCTCCGGTCACCTACCACCACACGACCACTCCGAGGGCCACCCCCGCCTCCCTCGACTAGGCCTGCTCCTGGGGTCTGTGGGTCTTGGAACGGACGGTTGGTGTCCCGGACACGGGGTTGAGGGTCGTTCTGACGGTTCCCCCAGGACAGGTTGGGAGAGGTGGTGTTCGCGAGTAGGAGTCCCGTCGTCCCAAGGGATCTCTGGATCGTTGGACCTTGTACTCGAGGATACGGGAGAGGAAAGGAACCTGGGAGGACCCCGACCGTCTCGGAGCCAAGAGGGGTCCACCCCCGTAGGGGTCGTAAGACCCGACCCCAAAGGAATCGAGTGGGGGTGGAGGGGTCGTTAGCTGATCTGACCGGGTCCCGAGGGGGTAACAGGACGGGAGGAGAGGGACGGGGTGAACACCCCCTTGTACCTTCCGGAGGCGGGGGGTTGAGTGGACGGGCGGGTGGGGAGTCAGGTTCCTGACACCGCAAGTACTCATGAATTGGTCCCTCCGTCGAACAGACTCGGACTTATCTCTTTTGACACGGAACCACATCAAAGGGTGAATTACATAAACGTGGGTCCGATGTCAACCGTGCCCCAAGTCCCCTGTCCTGGACGACTCGAACAACCCCGGGTTTCACATTGTAGTGAACCAACTGTAGACACCGAGGTCCCTGTTGGTACTCTTGACCTCGACGAAGGTCCCGAAAGGGAAGTCTCGTCTTTCGACCTTCGTCTCCAGTCAATGCTAGGTCCCCAGGGGTCCCGTGGGGTGTGTCCCGACCGTTCCGTCTCACCAAGACTCGTAGTCTCCTTCCCGGTACTCCTCCACCTGTCCGCCTACCGTCCTCTCGGGGGTGGGTCTCTTACCCCCCTGGGGGCACAGAGGAGAGGTCACCCACCACAAAAGACTCACTCGTCCTGGCCGTCTCAGGAGGAGTCACTGATCTGTAGACGTCTGTCACGACAGGGACTCTCGTGAACTCGTGCACTTTCGGGGTGAGTGGAGGAGAGGTCCGGCGTCCCCTGGGAGACTCAGGGCCTTTGGGTGGGCCAGTCCCTCGACACAGACTTAGGAATGTCTATAAGTCTCGGGTTGGTGACTAAGCCTTGGGTACACCGACCTAAAAAAAAAAAAAACCAACAAAAAAAAATTCACTTCAGTAAAACGTGTTTTCAGGTCTTGTGGTTTTTGTATAGTTAACAAACGACCAAGACTTTGACCCCACTGACGTACCCGTCCCGTCGGGAAGTCCAGGACTCGGGGGAAAGACAGGAACCTTCCGGAATTAAAAAGGTACCACACGGGAGGTCACTGGGGCTCAGTGAGGGGGTGGAGAGGAGGGGTGTCTCGTTCACACACCCGGGGACTGGGGGTCTTTGTCCAGAGGGGTCTGTTATACGCCTGATCCTGTATATAACATGTGTGTATATCTATGGACACAAAATACAACTATATCTATATATGACATTTATCGTATATATGAACTCGTGATATATACAATTATATATAAATTTTTTTGTTGTTTATGGACGAGGGCACATTGGATGTGATGGTTAACGGGAGATTGACGGTAATGGGTGGAGAAAGTATCGACCTATTGGGGTTAACACATAATTAGAATATGCTCGGTCGTGGTGAAGAGTTCTAAGTTCATTTCATAGTAACCAGAGACTCTCTTTAGTTGTACTCGGTGTTTGTGTTCGGAGTACGTATTAAAGTACAAAAGATCATCCGTGGGACTTTTTTTCATCATATTCTCTTTTTAGTTAAAAATATTAGACAGAATTAATCGGGTTATATGAATTTTATAATAGTAAGTTATACATTAGTCAAATTTTTTAATATTTACTTTTGAATATTCCTGTGATTTTCACACCCTCTTTGGGTTCTCAACTCCCGTCTTCTTTACTTTCTTACCTCAACGCTAAATGACTCCGTCCTGTTGATCTCCTTCCCCTCTAAACCCCGTTTCTTCTTTAGTTCTTGAGTCAAAACTACGCAACAAACTCTACGGTTAGTCTGTAACGTACCAGTTCGAGTTAAACACCTAAATGTTCCACCTAAATACTCAGACCTCAAACCACTTCTCCAGGTTCAACCTCCAGATTGAACCCCTTAGTAATCGTGTACTTACTTAAAATTTCGTTACTCTACCCTACTCGAGTAGTTCTTTCTCTTGTTTATCTCTTCTTTCCAAACTCCTGACCGGAGTCCCATAAACTTGTAAACTTCAGGTTTTTTTGGCCTTCTTAGGGTTTTCCTCTGACTCCCCGTCACAGTCACAATATCCTCCCCTTGTCTCCTCGGTTCTTTTTTTTCACAAAGTCTCGTTTTCCCGACTAGTTGATGTAGTTTACGACGACTACCCAGTCCTTTCCTTTCAGTGGGTGACCCAGACAGTCGTGTAGTCCTTGAGACGATTCTCCTCGAGGGCACCTCCTCTCCCGCGATTTCGGGTGAGTACGAGGTGCAGTCCCTTTACCTTGAGTCTTGGTGTCCCTCTATAGTGCAGTGTGGACAGTCTGACCGTCGACAGTCTTTCAGTTCTTTACTGTTTACAACCACTCCTACTCCTATTCTCCCTTAGGAACACGTGTCGACCACCCCTCCCCCACCCCGGGGGTACCTCTCGTTTTACCCCTAAAGAGTTTTTTAATCTTTCTCTCGAAGGTATGCTAGGTCGTTAATGTGCGGACCCATAAATAGGTTTCTTTTGTTCTTGGATTGAGTTTTTCTACGTACACGGGAGCACAAGTAACGTCGTAATAAATGTTGTCGGTTCTGTAACTTTGTTATACACAGGTATTTATCTACTTACCTAAACTTTTGCACCGTATGTAAATTTTACACCTAAAAATTTACATGGTTACACTCTCAACCTGGTATTTCTTTCGACGCACGGCTTCTTGACTACGAAAACTCCACACCACAACCTCTTCTGAGAACTCTCAGGGAACCTGACGTTCCTCTAGGTTGGTCAGGTAGGATTTCCTTTGGTCAGGACTTATAAGTAACCTTCCTGTCTACGACTCTACTTCGAGGTCATGAAACCGGTGAACTACACTTCTCGGTTGAGTGACCTTTTCTGGGACTACGACCCTTTCTAACTTCCGTCCTCTTCCGCTGTCTCCTACTCTACCAATCTATCGTAGTAGTTGAGTTTCCTGTACTTAGACTCGGTTGAGGTTCTCTATCACTTCCTGTCCCCTCGGACCGTACGACGTCAGGTACCTCAGAGTTTCTCGGTCTGTGCTGAATCACTGACTTATTGTTGTTATGTTACCTTATAATCGGTATTTTTTTCCTCCTTTAGAAAGGTAGACGTTGTTTTACCTACCCGGAACTCCCACAATACGATTCCCTTTACAGTCTGTCTCTTTCTGTTTATCGTCTACTAAAGTGTATTCATGTCTTAGTTTTTGTTTTGTTTGTCGTTTAAGGGTAACCGACAGATAAAATGTATGACATGACATTTAAAGGTACAGTGAGAGAGGTACGACATACTGAGCCCCTTGAATTTGTTCCCGAGACACTGTTAGATCTTCCCACCCTACCCCTCCTTCTACCCTCCCCTCAAACCCTCCCTGCCCTGTACCCACATGGATACCGACTAAGAACAACTACATACTGTCTTTTGGTGTTTTATGACGTTTCGATAATAGGAAATTAATTTTTGTTTTTCCTTTTCGGGTTTGAACATTTATTTTCTAACCTCCAAAAGTCTCCGTTCTCCACTCCCCACCCATTTTACCCACCTCTCTTAGTTTCACGTGTTTGAAGGTCAATATTTTGTTTACAGTACCCTCACATGACAGGTCGTACCACTGATATGAATTATTATGAGACGACATATAAACTCTGAACGATCATGTAGAATCCCGAAGGGACCACCGACGGATCTAACGTCCTCTGGGCCCGAGTCAGGGACTCAACCCTTCTAGGAGACCTCTTCCTTTGCCGTTGGGTGAGGTCATGAGAACGGACCTTTCAGGGTATCTACCTCCTCGGACCCTTCGACGTCAGGTACCCCAACGTTTCTCAGTCTGTGCTGACTCGCTGAAGTGAAATCAAGTAGAATTGTCAAGAGTAGTGATACCGACTAAGTACAACATATCCCGTCTTTGGTTGTGTTGTGAAATTTCGTTAATAGAAAGTTAATTTTTATTTATTCAATGAAAAATTTTCAAGAGTAGTGTTCTTTTCATAAACATTGATACACACCGCTACCTACAATTGATCTAAATAACACTAGTGAATAGTTGTGTATTTTGATAGTTTAGTACAACATGATTGTACTGATTGTGTTACAATGTACAGCCAGTGTCGAGTCGTAAAATTTGGACTGACCTCTTCTAAGTTTTCTTTTAACTTCCTTGTCTTCTTCTCAATCACTCATCCCTTTGGTAAACTTCGTCAAAACGACATTTTTTCTCTTTGTCAATAAAGTCACATCTTCAAAGCCCCAACAACATACACGAAGGAACCCACTCATAGCAAGTCACCTCACCTTTATACTAAAACTTCTTTCCCTTTCTACTTTAACTGTGTTCCCTTTAAGAATCCATCTGTCCTACCCTCCCCGTTGTCAGGTGTCAAACTCTTTCACTCTACTTCTGTCCTTATGTCTTCGGGTGGACCCTAGAGGACAATACATTTCGATATGTACATACTACGTTGTCTGCACTCAAACTCGTTCGAGACCCTCAACCACTACCTGTCCCTTCGGACCGTACGACATCAGGTACCCCAACGTTTCTCAACCTGTGCCGACTCGTTGACTTGGCTTGACTATGTAAAATTACAAACAACAACAACAGGTCAGCGATTAACCCTGGGGTACCTGACGTCGTGTGGTCCTAAGGGGTAGGAAGTGATAAAGGCTCAAAGGAGTTTGAGTACAGGTAACTCAGTTACTACGGTCGGTTGGTAAAGTAGGAGACAGTAGGGGAAGAGGAGGGCGGAAGTTAGAAAGGGACGTAGTCCCAGAAAAGGTTACTCAGGCAAGAAGTGTAGTCCACCGGTCTCATAACCTCGAAGTCGAAGTCGTAATTAGGAAGGTTACTTATAAGTCTCAACTAAAGGAAATCCTAACTGATCAAACTACAGAAACTACAGGTTCCTTGAGAGTACTCAGAAGAGGTCGTGGTGTTAAGTTTCCGTAGTTGATTCAGTACAATAAACTAAAAAGTCGACAGATGTCCGTTTTGTTGTAGGATCATCTTTGTAAAATGGTCCTCTGGGATTTCCCCAAATGGTTCACTGAATATGCTAGCCATTTCTGTACCCGAAACTTTCGGTTATCTGGTTGTCCGTTTCGTCTCTAAGTCCTGGAAGTCTTGTTACTCTGAGAGTCGACGGGACCTTCGGTGTTTAACTTCGAGTCTTATTCTCCCAAAGGTTATGAAATTCTTACATTATTAAATTGAGACGATAGATAAACAGGATGTGACTACTTAAAGAGTTATTTTTAGTTCTCGACCTGGAGAGGGTCTTTCGTGTAAGTAGGGTAAGACTCCAGTAAGGGGACCTCATTCCTCGAGGAAACCTTTACCTACACCAAAAACCGTCCTCTGTCGTCCTTTCTCAGGGTGTAAGATGAGTCATCTGTAGGGGACTGAGGATGGATTCGAGTCGGCTCAAAGGTCCTCCACCCTTTACCTTCAGTCAAAATTCCTGTCTCTTTACTTTACGGTATTCCCCTTCAATTCCCGAGACGTGAGTGCTAGGGTTACACCCCCACCCTAAAAGGGGTGTGGTGGTTCACTACGAGACACTGTGGTTGACCCAGGATGTTTAGTCGAGGTAAGACTGTAATAGATAGACGTCTCTCGTAGTCCAAGACGTCCATTTCTCGAGTCTGGGGTTCGTGTTCAGGTCCAACAATGGACACGAAGACGAACCGATGTTCAACCTCCAAGTTTGTTAGGGGAGGTTGAGTTTTTGTTTGTGACGTCGTCAAAGGGTACCGAGTATCTTTCACTTTGAGATTCGTGTCGGAGGACCGAGGAAGGATGTGACATCGGGGCGGGGGAGGGGTCGGTACCATGGAGTCGGGGAGACAGGAAAAAGACAGGAAGTGTGTGTGGTGCACGGGAAGGGAAGTAGACTGTGTGAAGAGGGAGGTAGGACGGAGTAAAAGAGACGAACTCGGAGTAAAGGTGAGTCTTGGAAGCATTGTAGGGACTCGTCCAATGTAGGGGTAGGACACAAGAGTAATTCGTCACACACAGAGAAACGACGTCTGTGACAAAACTCAGGACAACCCGACTGTACTAGTTATGGGTTCTTCCGCAATATGAGGGTGGTGGTCCGTATCTTCTCCATTAACCAGTCCTACCCGACTTATGTACTATATTTCTACTTTGCGCGTAGTCTCATCAAGAGACGACAGATGTCTCACGAAGACGTGTCTCATTGTACAGTGGAATGTTGAAGTGAAACTTCCGTTACAATCGTGGTGGAAAGACATCTACTGTTTCGAATGAAAAGAATCCAAATCAAGACAAAATGAGAGGACACTAAAACATTTTACGATAAAGTAATAAGGACGAGATTAGAAATGATAAAGACAAGAACAGAAAAAACTAAAACGAGTCAACGAGAAAAGGAAGAATTCGACCTTGAGTCGAGTGACTAAATTATTTGAAAAAACATATGTAAATTTCGGTCTTCAACGTGAGTTATATAACGGAATCGATATTATGTAAGGTGTCAAAACCCATCACAAAAACCACAATCAAGTTTTATAAATTTAAGGGGGTAATTCTATAAAAGAAACGAGATCCTTAGTAAATCTTTAGTATAAACTAAACTGAAAATTTTACGAATATAGTGTTTTTGAAATCCCCTATAGAAAAATCGACAAAGAGATTTTTTTAACGACATCAGACCAGTCTGAAAAATAATAACTAAGAAACCAAAACAACACTAAAGGGAATACCAGTTCATACATTGGTTAATAACATTTACAGTGTACTCAACGAACTTCGGGGTTACAATGTATCCCACCGGGTGAACCTACCCCCTGAGATCCTGAATCACATGGACTATAGAGAGAACTCTTTGTCCAAATATTTTCAAAAACGAAAAACGAAGGAAAGAAAAAATTCAAATAAAATAACTTCATATCAACTAAATGTTACAACACAATTAAAGATGAAAAAGATGTCGTTTCACTAAGTCAATATGTATAGATACATATACAAGAAAAAGTAAAAGAAAAGGTAATACCGAAGTCAACGTCCTATGATCTGTATCAAGGGGTACAACATGTCAACCTGGAACAACAAATAGCTGAGACATGTATTATCGAACGTCGAGGATTGGGGTCGGAGGGTTAGAAAGGGAGGGGGGTGGAACCGTTGGTGGTCAACCAAGAGACACAGACACTCAGAGAAAGACAAAGTATCCATTCGAGTAGACACGGTATAAAATCTAGGGTGTATATGCACTATACCAGAAACAGAAAGAGAAAAGTTGAATGAATCACACTTTTAGATATCGAGGTAGGTGCAACGAACACGAAGGAAAGATTAGTGACATTATCTTACCTTACACAAAGACGACTATAATCATGTAAAAAACTCAGTAAACACGGTAGGTGGCACAATTAGAGGACGAAATGCCTGTATTAGAGTCAATTGAGAATGGTGTAGGACTCTCCCATAGAAAATAATTACGTCGGTAAAATGTCTGTTCGTATGTACCGTGAGTCTCCAATTAGTTTGAAGGATTCCGTTGAGGTGTCATCTCAACCAAGAGTAGAGCCAAATGTACTGAGGGTGCCGACGTGTAAATTCCTGTTGTACGACCTGGTTCCCTCACTCGACGGTGCAGAACGACCCCTTAATCCATTCGGGGCGGGGAGGTTGATTTACTTAGACTCGGGAAGATCCGGTACCTGTTGAGTCTCTTTTCTGTGTACACTAAGGTCGTCCCAGACAAAAGGAGACGAACCAAATGTTGTCGTTTGATAGAAGAGGATTAGGACAAGTCAAGTCAAGTCAGTGAGTCAACACAGGCTGAGACGCTGGGGTACTTAGCGTCGTGCGGTCCGAGGGACAGGTACTGGTTGAGGGTCTCAAATGAGTCTGAGTGCCGGTAGCTCAGTCACTACGGTAGGTCGGTAGAGTAGGACCCAGTCGGGGAAGAGGAGGACAGGGGTTAGAGAGGGTCGTAGTCTCAGAAAAGGTTACTCAGTTGAGAAGTGTACTCCACCGGTTTGATGACCTCAAAGTCGAAATCGTAGTAAGGAAGGTTTCTTTAGGGTCCCAACTAGAGGAAGTCTTACCTGACCAACCTAGGGGAACGTCAGGTTCCCTGAGAGTTCTCAGAAGAGGTTGTGGTGTCAAGTTTTTGTAGTTAAGAAGCCACGAGTCGGAAGAAGTGTCAGGTTGAGAGTGTAGGTATGCACTGGTGACCTTTTTGGTATCGGAACTGATCTGCCTGGAAACAACCGTTTCATTATAGAGAGGAAAAGTTATACGATAGATCCAACCAGTATTGAAAGGAAAGTTCCTCATTCGTAGAAAATTAAAGTACCGACGTCAGTGGTAGACGTCACTTAAACCTCGGGGGGTTTTATTTCAGACTGTGACAAAGGTGACAAAGGGGTAGATAAAGGGTACTTCACTACTTTGGTCTACGGTACTAGAAGCAAAAGACTTACAACTTGAAATTCGGTTGAACAAGTGAGAGGAGAAAGTGCAAGTAGTTCTCCGAAAAATCAAGGAGAAGTGGAAGACGGTATTCCCACCACAGTAGACGTATAGAGTCCAATAACTATAAAGAGGGCCGTTAGAACTAAGGTCGAACACGAAGAAGGTCAGGTCGCAAGGAGTACTACACGAGACGTATCTTCAATTATTCGTCCCACCGCTATATGTCGTAACTACTTGAGGAAAAGGATAAACCTTGGTCAGACGACAAGGTACAGGTCAAGAGTGACAACGAAGGACTGGACGTATGTCTAAAGAGTTCTCCGTCCAGCCTACCAGACCATAAGGGTAGAGAGAGTCTTAAAAGGTGTCAAATAACACTAGGTGTGTCAGTTTCCGAAACCGTATCAGTTATTTCGTCTTCCTCTACAAAAAGACCTTGAGAGAACGAAAAAGGTACTAGGTCGCCTACAACCGGTAAACTAGAGACCAAGGAGACGGAAAAGATTTTGGTCGAAGTTGTAGTCCTTCAAGTACCAAGTACATAACGACTTCGGTTTAGAGAATACTAATATGTCACCTTCACTCTTTATCTAAATTCCCGGATCTAGACTATCTATCTCACGGACTACTTGATACCTTACTTCAAGCACTGTAACATGTCCTTTGTCCCTAGTTCTGGTAGCGGTACCTTTTCTTTACGTTTTTTCGTTTTACCGACAGACCCCTCCGGAATGTTTATCGACACTTATCTTCTCTTCGTTTTTCGTTTCCTCTTTTCCTTTCTATATTCGTAGACTTACGTCTCAGGGTTTCTTATCGTTCTTCTCTATTCTTTCGGAAGAAGTCGTTAGTTACGTTTCTTTACTCCTTTTCTTGTCTTATCCTTTCTGATCTCTAGAGAAGGTCTTTTAATCTCTATGGTTTCCTAGTAAAGTACGTTTCTACCCGAGCTATTTCCTGTCTTTATCATACCTGGATTGTCTTCGTCTTCTATAATTCTTCTCCACCGTTCTTATGTGTCTTCTTGACATGTTTTTTCTAGAAGTGTTGGGTCTATTAGTGCTACCACACTAGTGAGTGGATCTCGGTCTGTAGGATCTTACACTTCAGTTCACCCGGAATCTTTCGGAGTGATGTTTGTTNTATCATACCTGGATTGTCTTCGTCTTCTATAATTCTTCTCCACCGTTCTTATGTGTCTTCTTGACATGTTTTTTCTAGAAGTGTTGGGTCTATTAGTGCTACCACACTAGTGAGTGGATCTCGGTCTGTAGGATCTTACACTTCCGTTCACCCGGAATCTTTCGGAGTGATGTTTGTTTCGATCACCTCCACTACCTTAAGGTCAACTCGACAAAGTTTAGGACTTTCTACTACGACACTTTCACTACGTGAGTTATACGGTCGTTTAAACCTTTTGAGTCGTCACCGGTGTCCTGACCTTTTCCAGTCAAAAGTAAGGTTAGGGTTTCTTTCCGTTACGGTTTCTTACAAGTTTGATGGATTAGGACAATCAACCCCAATTTAGTTCAAAGTTAATGTATAATTTTAGTCTTCGCCACACCCACGATCCTACTCTCTTCGCCCCGTCCTCGGGAAATCTCGAGGTCAGACTACCAGGGAGTGACGTGGGTCGTTGAGGGAAGTGGAAGGTTCGTTCCCCCGAGACGGGATGTACCCGGTGCTCTCGTCCTTGGTCGTAGAAGAGACAAAATTTTACATAGGTTCGGTCCCACCGGATATCACTCTATATCTATATTGTTGCGATATTCCGTCTTTGTCCTTCGTATGCTTTTCTCTTTTTAGTCATACGGTTCTGGAACCGAGGTGGTAAATAGTTGACACACAGGAACTCGTTCAGAATTGGAGAGACCCGGAAGTTCAAGGAGTGTACATTCTACCTCTATCGTTACCATAGGTGAAGTGTCCTACAATACCACTAATTCACTCATTTATATGTGTCTTGTGACTTCCGTCGTAGACCGAGTAGTGTTACCGAGATATTTACAATCGATGATAATACAACCAAAGGGTTGTCTTCTCTGTGATCTCGTTACTTATTTAAATATAGATTTGATACGTAAAACCTTCGAGAAAGGGTTCCCTTTTTGACGGTCCGTAGTTCTGCCTTTGAACTTATTATGAACACAAAAGTCACTTCAAAGACTACCCGGTTTGCTCTACGACTTTCAAACCCAAGACTTCGACTATGAAAAGGACATAAACTTATTAAGAACTGTATTTGAACCTTAGGATACACTCGTATGTTTTGATAAAAATCAGTAATTAAGTGTCTCTGAATTACACCAGTACACCTTCAATTGCGGTAAAAAAAAAAGGTTTATTAAAAGGACGGTGTTAAATTCGATCTTTGACCGGTCAACCTCCCGTGAGTATGAAAGGAGTATCGAGTCAACCATTTCTTAGGCGGACGTTAAGTCCTCTGGGTCGAAGTTAAGGACCCAGCCCTTCTAGGTGCCCTCTTCCCTATCCGATTGGTGAGGTCATAAGAACCCAAAGGGAACGTCGAGTCGACCATTTCGATTGGGATCGGAGGTTACACCCTCTGGACCCAAGCTAGGGACCCAACCCTTCTAGGGGACCTCTTCCCTTTCGGACGTCATAAGACCGGACCTCTTAAGGTACCTGATACCCAACGTTTGTCGACCTGTGTCAACTCACTGAAAGTGAAAGTCCATCAATCACCAATTAGTTACTCTAAATTAAACCGTGGAAGGGATCTCGTCTGGGTGGGTTGAAACCTCTATTGACCTTACGTTAGAAGATATGTAAAAATTAGAAAGACTGAGACAAAAAGAGGAAGATATATTTACTTCCCGGTGGCGGTACCATTTTACTATAATGTGTCCTTTTAGGGTACCTGTCTTCTCGGACCACCCGATATCAGGTACCCTAGCGCTTCTCAGTCCGTACTGAATCACTGATTTCTTGTTGTTAATTCTAAGGAGGGTCGTGTCACGGACCGAGATTCGTCCGTGAACTCTCGATCCAAAGGTAGAGAAGGGAAAGAAGTGTCCAGCACTGGAGACGAAACTCCCCGAGTGGTGGGAGTTGGGACACCAGTCCCGTTTTCGAATCCCCCGACGTCCCGAACTGACTCGAGTCTGGGGGTGACTCCGGACCCATCTCACTGTCGGACAGTTCACCCAAACACCCTGGGCCCTCACGGATTTAGCTACCACATAGGTTGTTCCCCCTCCACCAGACTCGGGGAGAGTCCTCCCAAACGGACCACCACCCGCCCTCCGTCCGTCCCTCTCCCCAGACTCCGTCGTCTCCGAGGAGTCCCTTCAAGACTTTACAACAGATCTCTGTTTTAGCGGGGAGGGCGCCGAAGGAATGACAACAAAGATTAATCAAGGTACTTAGACAGTCCCAGCGACTCCAATGAAACTTTCCTTCGTACCTCTTCACCCACCGAAAGGAGAGGGTAACAGCCCACTGATTATTTCGGCAGAACAAAACAAAAGACCGGACTCTGAGACACTTGTAAAATTCTTTCTTGTCTCTGGAAAAGTCTCTTACGTTTCGGAGACAAGACCTTGAGGGGGGCCTCCTTCCGTGGAGGTTTCGAGAGATGGGTCGGGGCGGTTCCCTCTTTTGTTCTTGTGACGACCTGAGTTTACAGGTGCAAGCTACCTTCGCGGCTGCACGACTGCAGTAAGTACGCAAAATTTCGGACTGCGCTTTTGAGGAGGCTTTTACCTCGATTGTCGGCTGTATAAGTGAAACCAGTAACCTGCTTTTGTCTTTTCCTCGTAGAAGACAACTTTACTTCGGGATACTCGGGGCCCACGGAGTGGCCTACCTTCTAGGGAGTCGGCCTCGACACCACTGAGTTCTTTGGTTCCTTTGGTGGTTTTAACCCTCCTTTTAAGTTGTTTGGACTTCCACTTCTCGTCGGGGTGCTTTCTCGAAGTACCATAGTCATATAATTGACTCTGGGAGATTATTCGTTTGTGATTTTACACTTCAGGATTTTACTATTTAGGCATTTACGATTACGACGACAGATGGAATTTACAAAGTCCATTTTAAAGAAAACTTTTATTTTCATTCTTATAGACTTTTGTTGTTGTTGTTGTTGTTGATCGTCGGGGTTATGGAATCACGGGCGGACCCTCCTGGAGAGTTTTCGACTCGTCCTGACTCCGTCGTAACGGGCTTAGGGGTCTTAAAAGGAATTGGAGGACCATCCCCATGTCTTGCATTAAACACCCAGACCTTTCTATATGTGTGAGTACGGGGTCACTCTTAAAGTAGATTAGTAAGTATCTATCTCCTTAGTCAACAGGTCAGCGAGTCCACACAGGTCGAGAAACACTGGGGTACCTGACGTCGTACAGTCCGAAGGGACAGGAATTGGAGCACTAACAGTTTCTGTCTGAAGTTTAATTTACTTAGGTGACGACATTTTTGGTGACAGAAGACCGACTTTTTAACGAAAGAAGTAACAGTTAAAGATCAAGTAGTAATGAAAAAGAGATGAACTAGTAAACTTTAGTGACCTAAATCTTCAAACTAAAACTGGTTTGTTGTTACAGAAATTTTTCATACCGGAATTGACAAGGGAATGAAAGTTTTTACGGTAGTGTGTGACTCCCACAGTAAGTAAGTGGTTTATACACACGTACGTAGATAGCGTAAAACGTCCTCTGACATAATTCTTCTCAGTACATTTGTTTAGTGTTCGTGGACTTTTCAAGTCATTCTTCCGGTTTGTTACTTGTGTCCTACTTGTTAGTCTTTAGATACAAATTAAGCATTTATTGTGAGTCTTTCTGTGTCGGACTCAAGTCGTGGCTCTTGGACGTTCCAACAGGCCTCACCCGGTCCTCAGAACACTCTCTCTAGTTAGACCTAAACCTGGAAATTTTTATTCCTTTTCAACCTTTTAGAATCTCCGATTCTCTTCTGTAAAGTCTTGTCTTTTTAATACACTTATTTTCGAACTTTAGACTTTTTACAACTTTTTCAAAGAATTACCTTTCAAGGCATCGGACTATGGTCTTGGTTGGTCGCTACCTTAATTACCCTTCTTGTATGGGAATGGAGTAGAGGAGACGACGAAGCGACGACGGGACCCAGGACCGTATGTCCCAGTCACTACATTAAACGGTTTCAGTTACGTTTTACTTTTGCGTGTCGGGCTGCCCCACCCCTTCGCTTTGAGGGGAAGGGAACCCGGGTAGTGTGGTTGTGTGTTCCTTACTTACTGGGGTTCCTTGACGTTGGAGACGTGTCCTACACGACCCGGGGACCTGGTCCTCGTCCACTCTCCGGGGACGGTTTCGGTCTATTGTCGGTCGGATTCTGTCCTGTTGGTGGTAGAACGAGACGGGGTCTACGGCACCCCGGACGTGAACTGAGACTGGGAGGACCCGGGTGTCCGTCCGGGACTGTCCTCACCTTTACCTCGGACCCGGAGGGGTGGTTACGGGGACCCGTCTTCCGTCGTCCCCAGGATCGTCCGCACACCCCTTCCGCCTTCACCTTCTAGTTCCCTTCCCCCTTCTGGTTCAGGAGTCCCTCGACCCATTGACTTTCTGCAACGTCACGTCAGTCGTTTACACTTCCCAGTTCGATAAGACACTTATTGTATATAAGACCAAGACGAATAAGGGGACGTGGGGCCTCTGGGGGGTTCTGTCACTGAGAGGGTCGGACCGACTGGGGTAGGACAGTGAGAAACCTTTTTTGACAGATGGTAATTCTCTACTACCTGTCTTAGCTTAGTTAAGTAGTTCACTAAGTTACACGTTTTAGGTTTTATTATTGAAACTTGGAGTCGAGAGGGACAATATCGAATACATTGATAAAAACAGGGGAGAAAAATAAATCAGATGATCCTGTTTTCTGGTTGATAGTATAAACGGTGTCTTTCAGGAATTCTACTTACTCGTAGTTAGAAAAACTCGATGACGACAGTATAGGAAGGTAATAGCTGCGTAACGAATGAAAAATCTAGTAAAGTGTAGAAGGTTCTCTTTAAAACAATTAAGAATGGTGTGAATTCTTTTTAGACCTACTAAGGTCGATTTCTAAACAGTTAAAACAAATAGAAAAGTTTCTTGGTCGAGAACTAAAGTAAAACAGAAGAATCAAGAGACAAAGTAAATAAAGGTCACATTGGAAACAACAAGGGAAGGCCGCTGATTGAAACCTGAAACAAGAAGGAAAAGATCAGAGAACTCCATATTACAATCCAACGCTAACCTCTAAAAAGAAAAAAGGACTCCTTAAAGGAGAAAGAAAATAAAAAATTTAAATGAAATAACTTCATATCAACTAAATGTTACAACACGATTAGAGACGACATGACGTTTCACTAAGTCAATATGTATATATATGGAAGAGAAAATATTAGAAAATGAAACACCAAATAGTGTCCTATAACTTAGCTCAAGGGACACCATATGTCATCCTGGAACAACAAATAGGTAGGACATATATTATCAAACGTAGACGATTGGGGGTTTGAGGGTTAGGTTGGGAGGAGGAAGGGGTAGGGGAACCGTTGGTGTTCAGACTAATTGAAGGGAGAATCTTGACGAAAACGACATAAGGTGTTATCCTAAGATCTTCAACTGAGAAGTAAAGTCAAGAGGTTTCTCTTAGTTTCCGGACTATCGAAGGACTTTCAACCCTGTCTCGAATTTGTGTTTGTCTCTTCAGGACTGAGTGTCCAGACCCCAGTCGACTGTATCAAGGTCCTCCTCGTCGACCTTTGTGTGGGCTTCAGGGGGTCTTCGACCAGGGAACACTTTCCGAGACTACCCACTCCCAGGGACCCCCTGCAGTGTCTTCCGGTAAGTGGGTACTTTTGATGTTGAGCTCTGAGGTGGCGTCTTTATTCTGGATGGCACCGTACGACTAAAACGGGAGTGCACAACGCTTCCGGACTGGAACGGACACACACGAGTCAGCGAAGTCAGCACAGAGAAACACTGGGATACCTGACATCGGGAAGAGACAGGTACCCTAAGAGGTCCGTTCTTAGGACCTCACCTGACGATACGGGAAGAGGTCCCCTAGAAGGGTTGGGTCCCTACCTTGGGTGCATAGGACGTAGAGGACGTAACGTCCACCTAAGAAATGGCGACTCGGTCATCCTTTCGGGGACTGACTAGAATTTTTATGTATTTTATCTGTATAACCGGTAGTCTACGTAATATGAGGATTTGCTTGGTCTATAAAAAGTCAGTTAAAAGACTAATTAGTCCGACAAACAGGAAGTCAGAATGTGTTTCAAAAAGATTTCCGTTAAACTTTAGTTTGTCGTAAAAGACACTACAAAAGGGGGATGAAAAATAAAAATTGTAAAAGTTCGAACCTTATTCTACTGTCTTACGGCGTTTCTGATAGGGATGGGGGAGTGGATACACGTGGTGGATGTGAAACAGTGCGACCGAACCAAGTCGTCATCAAGTGGAACCTCAGTGTGCCCTACTCGGAACTCTTCCCACTCTTCTCGGAGCGCGTCCGGTTCTGCGGGACCGACGTACGGTTGTCCACCAAAGAGTCAACAGTCCGTACAACTCTGGGAGAGCCGGAGAGAACCGATTCCGAACTGACGAGAAAGATCTAATTCTTTGTTCTCTCTAATTGACTCCTTTTCACACGTAACGTGAATGTGTTTACGTGAATTCCCTTACAGTTATTTAAGTCATTTATGTCCCTGAAGGGACCGCCAGGTTACCAATTCTTAGACGGAAGGTTGCGTCCTTTGTACCCAAGTCAGGAACCCGTCCCTTGATTCTAGAGTGTACGGTTCCCCGTTGGTTCGGGTGCACGGTGTTGATCTCTTTCGGTCGCATGCGTGGCGTCACTTCTGGGTCGTGTCGGTTTTTCTTTTGTAAGTTATTTATCTTTTTCTTTCTTTCACTTCAGTGAGTCAACACAAGCTGAGAACCACTGGGGTACCTGACATCGGATGGTCCGAGGAGGTAGGTACCCTAAGAGGTCCGTTCTTATGACCTCACCCAACGGTAAAGGAAGAGGTCCCCGAGAAGGGTTGGGTCCCTAGCTTAGGACCAGAGGGTGTAACGTCCGTCTACGAAATGGGAGACTCGGTGGTCCCTTCGGGTTATTTATCTTTCACATAAAAATAAATGACCTTTAGTTTAAAGTTCGTTTTGTGCAGAATGTAAACGTATATAGTCTGTAGGTGAGTGGTTTACATATACTTCGAGGATCGGTACGGGTCGTGAAAAGACCTGAGCTCTGCACCGGCGTGTCCTTTCGAGTCTGGAGTACTGGAAGTGGTGCCTCCCTGCCCCTGGTTACTGCTACATCCTGTCTTTACGGTGTGGCCCTACGCACTAGACCTCCTTTACTTTGCCCCGCTATGAATCCCGTTTCAATCACTGAGGTCGAGTAGGGAGTCTTGGTACCCGGGTCGCTTACCTTTCTCGGTCTTTTTGTACAAGGTCTATGTTTGTCCTCCTTACCTCATCCCCCTCCTCCTCCTCCACTCGGGTCTTTGGTAGTCCGGGACTACGTATTCCAGAGTGACCGGACCTTTTATTGAACTTAATGTAAGATTTAAGTCTCCTTTTAGTCATCCAAAAATACGTCTCTTTCCCGTGCTAGACTTTCTTTAACGTTTCTAAGGAGACCGGCAACACGTTTTTGTCACCAGCATCCCAGACATAATCGACGATGTCCTACGACATTGTTTCATGGTGTTTGAAACCCTCCCTCCACCCCTCCCAATTTTGTCTTTAGATAACAGAGTGTCACGACCTCCAGTCTTCACGTTTAGTTCCACAACGCTCCAGAACAAGGGAGGTTTCAGAGATCTCCTCCTCCGAAGGAACGGAGAAGGTCGAGGACCACCGGGGTCCCCAAGGTCTCTGTCTGACCCTGGATCCGGGGAAACGACGTCACGACGTTTCGAACGTGGACCTGTGTGGAGAGGAACTTTATGTCTTATGTTTCTTTGGTATTCCCTGATTTTTATTGACACACGTACGGGTCAGCCCCGTTTAAGACCTGGTTTTCTACGGGTTTTTTAGGTCGACGAGAAAGACTCCTCGACCCTCGTTTTTGACCCACAACCCTCGTTTTCGTCCCATGTGTACG
This sequence comes from Capra ibex, assembly GCA_006410555.1. Classification (NCBI taxonomy): domain Eukaryota; kingdom Metazoa; phylum Chordata; class Mammalia; order Artiodactyla; family Bovidae; genus Capra; species Capra ibex. The sequence goes on from SJYO01026388.1 coordinate 76,824,419, forward strand.
GGGGGACGTGAGTTGTGGTGTTTCCCCACCCGTCTGGTGGGTCCGGTGAGGAGGTCGGGCTGGGATTTGTGTGGGGACGGGAGTGGGACATATTCCCTGCTATATTTCCTTGTGCAAACGGGAGGGGTGGGGTACCCTCCCTCGTTCATTTGCACAATGAACAAAAACGAAGGAGAACATCGGTCGTGTCCTCGGGGTTATTTCGGAACGGAGTTAAAAATAAGTAAAAAATTGTAGATCTGTTAAATAATTGTGTTTTGTTATTGAACTCCTTAGGTCAAGTGTCTATCACTGGTGCCACTGGGGGGAAGGGCGCCCACGACAGTCTCCCCAACCCGCACTGTAGGAGTTAGGTGGGTTAAAGGTAGGGACTCGCCCGCTCCCGAGGCTCGTGACTGACCCGGGGACCAAGTCCTCAGAACCACCATAAAGGAGGACGCCGGACCTCAAACTACACCTCCCGTCACTACGGGTCGAGGAACGTAACGACCCGATGTAGGACCCGTCGGTTGTACCGTCGTCTACCGTTCCTGAGTAGAGTTAGTCGGGAAGTAGGGTGGTCAATATGTTGTCTACCAAAGGAACGGTCGTTCTAGTCACTGTACCTGTTTTCACAGTGACTTCACACGTTTCCACGTCGTGTGTGGTTTATGTAAAAGAGGAAGTCGGTGGACTTCCGGTTCCGACTACTGGAAGAGAAGGAAGAAAAGAAAGGGGAACTCTCGACAATAAAGACGTACAGAAGAGGTGCGAGGTGGGGGTCTTTCTCTCGAACGAACTTAAAGAACAGACGGAGAACAACAAATCAGTGATTCAGTACAGACTAAGAAACTCTGGGGCACCTACCATCGGGTGGTCTGAGGAGACAGGTATTCCTAAAGGATCCGTTCTTATGACCTCACCCAACGGTAAAAGAAGAGGTCCCCTAGAGAGACCTGGTCCCTAACTTGGATCCAGAGGACTTGCCCGTCTACCCAAGAAATGGTGACTCGGTGGTGGAGATCAGTTAAAAATGACTGACCCCTTCCGGTTCTTGAGTCAGCCATAGTCCGGACCCAAGTACCGTCGTCGCAGTGTCAGAGACGGAGGTAGGAGTGCACCGGTAGAAGGGGCACACACACACAGAGGAACAGAGAAGACGAGTGTTCGAGCGGTCGGTCTATCCTAATCTCGATTACGATCACTAAAGTAAAAGTGAACTAACGTTGACGTCTCTAGGATAAAGTTGTATTCCCGCCTAAAGGTCAAGGGTCCGCAACCCTGAAGTTAATAGAAAATCCCCCTGTGTCACCCGTCCCCGTGCCCTTCTTCACTCCCCGAGACACCCCGAGGACGGTACAGGTCTAGCCTCTGTCCGTCGACGTCACGAACCTGTTTCTTACCCCCTATGCTCCCCTCTAAAACATTTAGATGGGTGTTCTGAATCCCTCTCACTCTCGTTCTCCCGGTAGTCTTCACGGAAGATCTTAAAGTCTACTGTTTTCATCCTTCTACCACGCCGGTAAATGCTCTACCCTTTCAATTCTCTTCCTAGCTCAAACCTCTTGTTTAGACACCGACAGAAACCTCGTACAAGTTGAACTCTACGGAAACTCTACGCGTACGCCTCGATAGCTCCTTTGAGAACTCAGACGTACAGACCCAGAGCCCCCTCTTCAGTCCTGATCTGCACACCTAAACCTTTAATCACCGTACCCCTAGAAGTAAAATTAAAGAAGAAAAAGTACAAATAAATAAATAAAAACCGACGTGACCAAGAAACAACGACCCGTATCCAAAGAGGTCAACGTCGCGACACTGTGAGCCCCAAAGAGTAAGGTCACCGAAGAGAACGACACCTCGTGTTCGAGATCCCAGTCATTGACGCCAAGTGTCCGAGATCCCACGGCCGAGTCATCAGCACCGCGTCTCGAATCAACGGGCTCGTCCCTACCTTGGACACAGGGGACGTGACCTTCCGTCTAAGAATTGGTGACTTGGTAGTCCCTTCAGGAATTAAAATTAAAGTAGTACTCATCCAGTCAACTTTGAAACTTACTCTTTCACTAAAAATTTTTTACTATTTCCGATCAAATTAGTGGTTACACAACGGTCTCTCATTAATGAACTACACTTCTTTTCACTTTCACAATCAACGAGTCAGCACGGACTGAGAAACACTGGGGTTACTGACATCGGGTGGTCCGAGGAGACAGGTACCCTAAGAGATCCGTTCTTATGACGTCACTCATCGGTAAGAGAAGAGGTTCCCTAGAAGGGTTGGGTTCCTAGCTTAAGTCCAGAGGACGTAACGTCCGCCTAAGAAATGGGTTACTCGGTGGTCCCTTCGGGTCAATGAACTTCGAGTATCGATTTGTCTTGCAACACCTCAGTGACCGGCTACCAAAGCAAATGAGTCTATAATCCTTCACTCCCCTGGCACGCACCGACCGAAACAATGAGACGCTGAACACTCGGGACCTTAAACCAATAATTAGTTCGTCTTCACTTAGGACACACTGTACTGTTTTTACAAAGGTATAAAACTTGTTGACAAGAATTTAGGTTTTATTAGAGTATTCTTTCTCGAGGTAAACAACTACAAACTGACGACTGTCGAAGATTCGGAGTAGGAAGACCGGTTGGGGAGGTGGTGTACCTCGTTTTTTCGGACTCACGCGGGAGAAAGCCGGGTCTCCCTGTCAGGTTGGTACCTTCGAAAAGGGTACGGACCTAGGAGTTGAGTCGGGGCGGGGTTCTTCGGGGTCCGGTCAGAGAAGGAACAAGAGAGTTCTGAACAGACCTGGTCGAACTCTTCGGATAAGACGAGAAGGGTTTGCGGACTAATACACCCGTTATTGGAAAGGTGTGTGGGAGGACGACACTCACACCGTAGTCGTCAGAATCGTAGGTTTGGATCCCGGTCCACCCTAAGGTAGAGTGAACAAGTTTCGTCAATTTTGTTTTGGGTCCTTAGTCGTCATTTCATCACAAATCCCTTCTTTTCCTGACAAATGGTGAGGTTGTCTTTTCTGTCCTTCTTCGACCCTTCCGACTACTTTGTCATAGACTATTTTGTCGACCTAGGTGTCCTCTCCTTGGACGTTCGGGCCCCGGTGAGCCACTCCGGGGTCGTGGGGACCGTCTCCCTCGTATCTCGGAGTGGTCGTTTCTCATTCTCGTCCGACTATCAACTCGGTACAAGGTTATGTTTAGTCTTAGAGTTAAACTTTCTCTTTTCACCTTCAGTAAGTCAGCACAGGCTGAAAAACACTGAGATATTATGTCAGACACCTTAAGAGGTCCGGTCTTATGACCTCACCCATCGGAAAGGGAAGAGGTCCCCTAGAAGGATTAGGTCCCTAGCTTGGGTCCAGAGGGTGTAACGTCCGTCTAAGAAATGGTCGACTCGGTGTTCCCTTCGGGTTCTTATGACCTTACCCATCGGATAAGGAAGAGGTCGTCTAGAAGGGTTGGGTTCTTAGCTTGACCCCAGAGGACGTAATGTCTACCTAAGAAATGGTTGACTCGCTAGTCCCTTCGGGGAACTTTATCTTTCCAATCATTTAATGTCTTTAAACGAAGAACACAAACCCCCGATGTCCTGTCCACCCCTCCGGGTCCTCTACGTCTGTCGTGCACTCCGTGTTTTTAGTGTAGGAGGTGGAACGTCCTGTTCTGCTCACTGACACAATGGACCTTTCGCATGTGGAGACACCAAATTGAGCATAAAAGAGATTTGGTCGCCAGAGGTCGGAAAAACCGTGGTCCCTAACCAAAGCACCTTCTATCAAAAAGGTACCTGCCCCTACCCCCCTATCAAAACCCAAACGGACGACGGGTGAAGGACAGTACACCGGGTAAAGGATTACCCGGTGTCTGACCAGATCCTGGGACCCCAACCCCTGGGTACAAGATTTGGTGAGTGTCAAAGGTCCAATTCGGAAGAGTCTCGACCATTAGAGATTTGTACACAACATTGAACAAAGATGTGGGACTAAAAACATGAGGAAACATCCTTTATACATGGTCTAATATCTTTCCGAGTCAGTCCTACCCCGACACCACCCCGCCCCCGCCACGGACGAAAGACTACGTTTCCAGAGGTACCTCTTGTACTCTTTTGTGTAGTACACACAACCACGTTTTTTCCTCCCGTCCCTTCCTGTTAGTCCCTTGAAACTCACTACGACGTCTTTCCTACACTCTCGGCTCAAGGTCGGGGTAAAGACATTGACTGGAATCCTTTGAGTAAATTGTAGAGTGAAGGAGTTAAAGAGGAGGTATTTTCTCGCTCCAAGTTCACCTACCAGAGATTCCAGACTTTAGTGATGTCAAGGTATTAAGTACCAGAGATTCGGTTTCTGCAGTCCGAATTTTTCAATGTTTACTGTCTCTACACCGGTCTATGTTAGGGGAAGGTCGTACTGAACAAACATCGGACACTTAGGTAGACTTACTCCAAGGTCCAGAGTCTAGGATGGTCTAGGGGGGTATTTAGGACCCCCTGACGTTGGGACAATAAAGGTCCCGACCTCAGCTACCCGTGGTCGGAGAGGGCAGAGACGGTGTGTAGGGAAACCTTTGGTGAGGTCAGTGCTCCGCTTGCCCTTTATTGAGTCCAGAAGGTCGAGGGCACCTTCGACATGTGCCAAAGAGGTACCCTCGACGGTTCTACGATTCGAGGACAGGCGTCAAAATTCACCGACGAGAGCTTCTCTGGTTCGTTCTGCTACCTACGCCGTTCCGGTCGGGGTTTCGTGTCTCACGGCCTTCGGTTTCGGCTGAATTCGGGTGTCTTGGACCTGGTCCTTTTCCGACCAAAGGAGAGACAAAACTTCCGTGCTCTCTGCGAGGGCTCTTGGTTCGTCAGTTTGATTGGGACGAACCTTCCTAGATATAAAATTACGAAAGATGTAATACGACAACCGGTCGGTCGGTGGACCGTGTAGACAAAGGTCGATGCTTTGACAAGAACCTTTTGTGAGACCGTGTGCGTAGGACAGGAGTCTGGTAGAGGAGAGAGGTCCTGGGGTCCTTTTGCTTCTGTTTTGGTCCTGGGGGCCTTTTGGTTCTGTTTCCACCGGGACCACTTCTACTTGACTTGGTCCAAGATAACTGAGTGTAATTCTGAGACGTCTTCAGTGGTGATTAAATGTAGATTCAACGTAGGTCAATATGTCCTTTATTTCAGTCCGAAACGAACGACTACAATACCGAAAAAGGTGCGTACGTACGACTGAACGAAGCCAACACAGGTTGAGACACGCTGGGGTACCTGACTGACGTCGGACGGTCCGAGGAGACAGGTTCCTAAGAGGTCCGTTCTTATGACTTCACACAACGGTGCGGGAGGAGGTCCCCTAGAAGGACTACGTCCCTAGCTTTGACAGAGAATGTAGATGGTTGTAACCGTCCTCCCAAGAACTGGTAGTCGTGGTGGACCCTTCGGTAGAACTCGGTTTAGTACGCGGTGACAGAAGAAAGAGGCCTACCTATAAACAATGTCTTAATGAGGAGGGAGAAGGGACGTTTACCTCTCTTGAAGGGGGGTGGGCCACAAATTCGGGAAACTGGGAAAGAAAACAGATGCTTCCCGCAGTAGGTGCACCTCTCCCACTGTCCGGACTCTTTGACTCCCTGTAGTACGGACCGGATTTCTTCTCCTGAAAGTGAAGATTAATGTTTTGTTTGGGTCTCCGTCCTTCCGGTTCCCAGAGGTTTGTCTCCTTTATCCGACGTTCACAGTCCGTAAAAAAATAGAGAGGGAATTCGTCGTCCTACTTTGTTTGATGTTCACGGTCTAAAAAAAGAGAAGCGGTATGTTTTAATTTTCCTCTAAAGAGATACCTTTACAAAAAGAATTCGATACAATTAATTTGATATATAAACGAAACCTTAAATGGAAAGAAGTTTTACCAAGGTGGATTCTGATTGAAAAAAAGAAAAGAGTTTGGAACCCGACTATTATCGAGTTGTTTGGTCATAAGGGTAGTTAACAAAATGTCGACCCCCTACTGTGTGCAGTACGGTAGGATAGAGTTTTTACGTGTAACACCCTCTCCCCAGACGACTTTGAGTAATCGGAACTCCACAGAGAGAATAGACTAAGTGTCGAAAGATTGTCTGTGTTTTGTCGAACGATTTCTGATCGTCCCCCGTGGGAGGCAGGGGGAAGACTACAGACACAGTCTGCGAAAGAGACTTGGAAAAATATGAAATCATTTTAAGACGACATGTTTTCGAGAACTCACCAGTTCTACGCAGGGACCAGGGTTTCGATTTAGAAGAAGAAGCCTATAGTGTTTAGGTTGTGGCAAGTGGCATTAGATAGTAAAGGGAGTATTAATAAGGACTTAAATGTATTAAACTACTTGGTCAGTTTATGCCCTCCACGTAAGTCAGAGACCCCCTGATCTTAATTCTCACTCTCCACAGGGAGACCAAATTCTCTTCGGGTACCACCTGTCCGGTGGAGACGACTCTTCAAGGACAAGGTCTTTTTGACCCAAGGGGTGTGTGAGCTCACCCCTCCTACGTATGTTTGAGTGTGCAGTGAGTCTTCTTATTCAGGTACTAAGCATGTATTTACTGTTGTAGTTCTGTGACCTGAAGGACCAGACCGACCATTCTGAAACAGTGAGGATTACGTCTTTGAACCAGGGACCGGTCCCTTGATCTAGGGTATACGGAGTTGACTCTTAGACGTACAACGTTGATTCCGGAACGTACCGGATTTATTCGTTTATTTATTTTATAAAATTTTTTATTATTATTGGCAATGAGGACCCGTAACGGTTCGTGACACGACCAGGAAGGGGAGAGACGAGGGTCTAGGAAGGGGAACCAGGGAGGAAACGATGGGAAGGAAGGGGTCGGGACTCTGGGGTAGGTTTTTCAGGGAGACTGTCTATAGTCACGTAAAGGTAAGTTTTCCTACCTCTCACACTGACCTATCGGGCGTATAAACCTGACGTTCAAAAGATCCTTTTATGACCAGTATCCTTTTTACATAAGTATTTTAGTGTTCTTTTTTTCTTTGTTTTTACCACTTGTTATGGTAAATCTGTACACTCAGTCACTATTACAATCACAGACGTCAGAAGTATAGTTTTACAATCATTTATTAACATTATTGACAATCACAGGGGTAAAACCTGAAAGGACCACTACGTCACCTATTCTTAGGTGGACGGTTAAGTCCTCTGTACCCTCAGAGTCCAAGCTAGTGACCCAGCCCCTCTGGGAGACCACTTCCTTTACCGTTGGGTGAGTCATAAGAACCTTTAGGGTGCCTGTCTCCTTAGACCACCTGATGTCTGGTGTCTCAGCGTTTCTCGACCTGTGTTGACTCGCATGTGTGTTAGGGCAAAGTGTCCACCCCGGTAACCTTGCGATAAACATACCGAGGTCTCTAAACAGTTCACAACTCACATTTTGATACAAGTTCAGCAGGCCCCCATTTTGGATCTCCGGTGTTGACCTTTACCACGGGACGTCTGTCCGGTTCAGTGAATACTGTGTACTGACAGATTGGGTGTGAGGAGTCTTCTACGTCGAAGTCCCAGTAGTTCCCCTTAAAAATAAGAGACTTGGTCTCGGTCTTAAGATAATCCCTCCCTCTATTCGGAGTGATCAACGAGACTCATCTTCCACTTCTAGATCCCCTTATAGACGCACCTCTTCGGACCCGTTGGTTCCGTCCGCGTCAGTCCCCCGGCACCCCCTTGGTCGCTAGTCTGTTCCTCCGCTCTCTTCCGTCCTCCCCTCCTCTCCTTCGTTCCTGCGTTCTCCCCTCTCCGTCTCGGTCTCCGTCACTCTACCATTGGTCACCCTACAGGCACCTCGTCCCGACACTCTTTGCAGGGACCGGCCTCCGATTTTCACGAGTTCCTACTTTTGTAGACTACAGTTTGTAGCCTACTATAGCGAACATTACACACGTTAGTGTTGATATTGTGTCTACCCTGAACGGACCACCAGGTCACGAATCCTGAGCCACGAAAGTGACGACTTCGGGACCAAGCTAAGGAGGACCCCCTTAATTTCCGAGCGTTTGGAGTTCCACGTCGGTTATATATTTATTTATTTGTTCGTTTATTTGTTTATTTTATACTTGTGTAGAACTTTGTCTTTATCTGAATGTCTGTATCTCTTGTCTGACACCAACGGTTCGTCCGTTCCCAACATCCCCTCCCTACCTAACTCTCAAACCCCAACCGTACGCGTTTGCCGATATGTATCGTACCTTTTCGTCGTTCCAGGATGACATCTCGTGTCCTCTGGTCTAAGCTATAGGACATTATTTGGTATTACTTTTGTTTATACTTTTTCTTATATATATACATACTGACTCAGTGAGACGACACGTAGTCTTGGTTTATGTCGTGCCATTTAGTTGATCTGAAGTTATTTTTTAAAAAAATTACAGACTGTACTGAAAATCCAAGACATGACACCATGATCCCAATTATGAATTCACAAAATTTACAAAGTTTACAATAAGTAAAAGAAGGAAGATAGTCTAGAGTAGAGTGTAAAGTTGGGACTGGTGGGGACGACGACGTGTGGACTGGGACAGTTTGTTCCATGGAACTAGGAAAGACCCGCACTTTGTCAGATAAAGTGCAATATTGGTGGGGAAAGGCTCAGGAAGAAGTGGGGCAAAGAGGAGTCGAAGAGGGGTCTGAAGTACTGGCGCACACACACGCGGACACACACAAGTCACCTACAGTCACAGACAAGGCCAAGAGTACCGACGACACGACTGTGGAGAGCCTGGAGACCGAAGGTGACGGTCTAAGAGTCGCAAAAATTGCAAGAGTACGCATAGTACTTTAGGGTATGGACTGTTTTACGCGAGTAACCGACCGTCCCCGTAACGGGCGGGGAAGTAGTTCAAGAGAGGAGAACTTGCACTGATTGTTCGGAGGAACCTTCGGACTGTAACGGAAGTCTTAGTAATTTCTGGTGCGTACTTAATAGTCGGAGACCGTTTTGTTTGAGGTTTATCAAGGACTAACGTTTCATACCACATTATCGCGACGACCGTTCCCTATTTTGATTAGAGTACGTTTTTTTTTTTTTTTTTGATTAGAGTACGTTTATTGATTGACCAGAGTCACATTGACACTGGAGCCCGTCGACTCGGGACTTCTTGTGCTCCACGGAAGATCGACCTCGTGAAGTCTTGAATCTCCGGCAGGGACGACGACTTAGTCTGTCTAGAACAGGACTACCTAATTGGAGGGGGTACAAGGTGTGAGTTTACATTAGAATCGATCTTTGGACTCGGACCTGTGGGTGTCAGGATGTTCGGACCTCACTATTAGATAACGGTTTTTGGACCAACCCAAAAAGGTCTTTCTCGGGTTGACGTCTAAATCGCCACAGAATAGAAGGAGAGTAACGGAGGATCGGAGACGGGGTAAGGTGTGGTAGTCTAGGAAGGTTTTTCCTCCTTTACCCTCGAGAATGCCAGGTGGTCTCGTTTGTAAGGTTACGGAAAACGTAGAGTCCAGACGTCTTCTGTGAGCACCGATTCTTTCTACGACTTTTGACGACAGGACCTGGTTGGGGTGGAAGTAGTCTTGGTCAATTCTCTTTCCCTTCTTTCCCGTGATTAAAGTTACACACGTTCGTCACGACCCGTCATCGTATCGTATTGAACAAGTAGTCAATAGAGACAATGTTAGTTCTTGTGCGTCTGAGTCTCTCCGATAACTGGTACACGCACTAGTATCGTCATCCTTCCGATACTAAACTTGAAGACGAAGACTGTGTCTTTGAACTGGATGAAGGTGATCTAGGTATCGAGACACCCCATGAACTGATGTTCCGTCTACTTTTTTCCTCGCACAAAAAAAAAATTTATGTGTGGAAATAGTCTGACTTCTTCAAAGGAAGACAAGGATTAATTGACTCTTCAAAATAACGTTTACCGATAACTTAAATAGTTTACGAGAGAGAGTCAGATGACTCTACTTTTATGCCAAACCAAAACCAAACCAAAACAACCCCTCCCCAAATTCAAACACTTAATATGTCTAACTAAAAGTTCAAAGTACTGTTGAAACATGAGGACCTTATTTACATAATAAGTTAAATTATATATTAACGATTTTAACACAACTCTTAAAAATGTCGAAAAGAGTATTATTATAACAAAGGAATATTACGGAAACAGACCAAAATAATAACAAATAGAAATAGAAAAAAAAAACCCCCCCCCCCCCCNAATAGAAAAAAAACCCCCCCCCCCACGTACGTCCTCGAATCAAGGAACTGGTCCCTACCTTAAGTTTGGGGAACGTAACCTTCGTGTCTCAGAATTCGTGACCTAGGAGTCCCTTGAAGGATGGTAAATATCTTCCATCACAATTGGAGTATTACTAGGGGACCACCACTTCTACCATCTCTTAGGGGTACGTTACACCCTCTGGACCCAAGCTAGGGACCCAGTCCTTTTGAGGGGTCTCTTCCCTTACCGTTGGATGAGGTCATAAGAACGGACCTCATAAGGTACCTGTCCTCGGACCATCTTATGTCAGGTATCCCAGCGTTTCTTAGTCTGTGCTGATTTGTCGATTGTGTAAGTGAAAAGTCGGAGTATCTTACTGAACACTTCATAATAAAGGAAAAAGAAGTTAATAGACCTTCTGAAGTCCATCTTAACTGTATTAAAAAGACATTTACAAACCATACTAAGGACTCACTTCGGAGACCCGGACTTTAAAAGAAACACTCTTCAAATATTGATGTTTAAGTTTAAAAATTTATCTGTAACCTGTTAAACCCACTAAACAGAGAAAAACCCACCAAAACTATCGAACACAGAAAGTTCCTTTCATAGGCAAAGTAGATTCAACAGTTTAACTAATCTTATTCTAACGAGCCTTAACAGAAGATAATAGGAAATCATATACCCCCTAGACATTACTATAGTGTAGAGAGTAAAAAATATAACTGTTAAAGACAGACGAGAGAAACAAAGGACTAATCATACTGATTCCAAATGGTTAAAATAACTAAAAGAGTTTCTTCGTCAAAAACCGAATAATTATAAGAGATGACAAGAAGCTCAAATAAAGTCATTAAAAATATAACAAAGGAAAGAAGACGAATGAAATCAAACGAAAAAAACAAACGAATAAAGGATTCATCTTTCATCTTAAGTAACTAAAACTCTAGAAAGAAGAAATGCTTTATATCGGTAAATCACGGGACTTAAAGGATCATTCATGACTTAATCGCCGTACAGTGTTTAAAAATATATAACGTAAAAGTAAAATCGAGTCACGTTTCGTGAAAGATTAAAGAGAAAACTTGTGAAGAAACTAGGGTCTCAAGAAATGTTCACACAACAAATTAACGGTTTGTAGATCCTTGAAAGGTCTCTGGAAGGACAATGACTGTAGATTATATTAAGGTAATACTAGTCTCGCGTATGTGACATATTGATCTTAAGAGTAGTTACATAAGTCTAAAATCCCGGGGTATGTGTCAGATAGAATCGCTAACAAGGTACAAGTGAACCTTGTTTACACATGTGACTACACCAATACACCTTACGGTCAGTCCAGTTCGACCGATTATCACAAACGAGTCCAGGAGAAGATATAGGCACCGTCAGAAAACAGATGAAAAAGATAAGTAATAACTCTCTCCCTGTAACTTCAAAACCTGTACCCTTGAAGACTCACTTTCTTAGTTGAAAGGTCCTGAAGGGACCACCAGGTCCCCAATCGTGAAACGAAGGTTACGACCCCCACACCAAGCTAGGGACCCGTCTCTCGATTTTAGGGTGTACAGAGTACCGTTTTTTTTTGTTTTGTATTTCGTCTTTATTATAACATTGTTTAAGTTATTTACTAGGTGTAACTTTTTTTATTTAGATGGAAGGTGACGTCCCTTGTGTCCAAGGTAGGGACCAACCCCTTGATTCTAGGGTGTACGAAGTTCCGTTGATTTGTGCAGTTGATCTTTCGGGTACGCGGGTTTCCTTCTCGGACACACGGTGTTGGTTCGGGGTTGCGTCGGTTTTTATATATAAAAAAAATCCTTTTTTCTTTAGAGGCTGTGCTAACATCGAACCGATAAACAGAAACGTTAGGATGGTCAAGAACGTGATATATATAACTTCGAGTCAATAATCTTCGTACTTTCAGATACTGACATTGCTGGAGAACTACTTGATTGTGGAAATAGTAATGTTTTACTGGAAGAAATAAAGACAAGTAGACGAAACAAGACTTTAGGTACAACAGACTATAATTACATCAGTGGGGACGAAAGACTAATCACAATCGTACTATATAGAGAAAAGTATCAAAGTGAAAATTGGATAAACAGTTAAATATTAATATCACACGAAGAACATCTGTCGTACACAGTGAAAAATAGGCTAGGTTGTTAGAGAAGCTGAATTAACTTCATCCATGATCAAACGGTCCCGACGACACTGTTTCTTGTTGTTTCATTCACCGAATTTGTTGTCTTTGAATGACAGTATTTAAGATTTCCGATCGTTTAAAACGTGACAAAGGTCACGAAACATTGTTTGATCTCCGCACCACCCCACCCCACCCTCCACCTTCTTCCAAGTTCTTCCTGCCCTGTATACGTATGGATACCAACTCGGTACGACTACATACCGTCTTTGGTTGTGTTATAACATTTCGTTAATATGAAGTTAAATTTTATTTAAAATTTTTCTTTCTCCCTTTAATTAAAAAAAGTACCAAAGATGAAGACCCGGAAGTTAGAAAAGTGATTTGGTAAGAAGATATTACAGAGTAAACAATAGTCCGGGTAGGTCACATAAAAAGAAGACTTTGTAACGTCAAAAGTAGCGATCTTCGATATGATATCAAAAAATATTGAAGGTACAGAGATTGAAAGTTTGTATGTATTTTGTCATTATAATTAGAAATTACAGAAACAGACAATTAAGATTTGACTAACGTCAGTCAAGACCCAATAAAAGTTGACTAACTGAAAAGTAACACTCAACGTAAAGGGAAGAAGGTCCATACGAACCCTTAAACATTACTCCACAGTGTATAAAGGTTAAGATTAAGATATCCGTCACAGATAAAAACATACGGGTATTTAAAAGAAATTTAAACAAGACCCTACATTAATCCGAAGAATCTTAGACGAACTAGGAAACCCCAGAACGGAAATTCGGAATAGTTCGGTCTGGTTTTGTCACAAATCAGATCTTAATTAATAAGGGGTGATAACACTAGTCACTCGTTGGAACATTAATCTAGGAAGTCGCATGAGATAGGTTAAGAGGTACTCAATACTCGAAAAAGTCAGACCGACCTCCCTTGTCCGTAATTAGAACCGGGACCCATCTGTGACCCATGACAACGGAAATGGGCGAAGTCTGTCGAGAGAAGACTAGAGTCCGTAGTGGGTAGGGACGGAGTCGGTGAACCCTATTTTCGTCCTCTGGGGAGTCCGGGAAGGGTCGGAGGACTTCGACCCATGGACACCCGGACCGGTCAACATAGACAACCGGACCACCCAGACCATAGTGGGGTATTCCTCTGTCTTGGAGGGGACGGTATCAATCTTGTAAACTGGATACTGAGAGTGAAGGGGCGGGGGGTACGATAAACGAAGACCTACGAGTGGAAGTCGACCTGTTTGGGGACAGACAAGAGACAGACCGGAGTGAGAGGGTTCACTATACCGTCGCCCGGATTGACCCGTCATGGGTTCCTACTCCATCCTCTACCCCACCCCAGGGAGAATGAACTTCGACCGGCCACTAGTACTGTCTCCAAGTAGACGTTCGCCTTGGTTCAGATTTACTCATTGACCAAGTCTAGGTTGCACTCTTTCTTTCCCCTCACATCACTCCAGTCCTCCGACCACTTCTTCTCTACCCCCCGAAGGGGCACCAGGGTACCAATTCAGGAGGTACGAGAGTTCCTCCAACTCTCAAACTAGTGACGAGACCCTTTATTCTAGGACTCTCGGCACGTCGAGTCGGTTTTTCAAATTTTATAATAATTTTTCTCTTTCTCACCCCTTCCCCTCTTACCCTGCTTAACCCTGTGACCCTAACCGTATATATGTGAGGGTACGTATTTTATCTATCGATCACCCTTGGACGATACTGTAAGTACTTCGAGTCGAGTCACGAGACACTACTGAATCTCCCCGCCCTACCCCACCCTCCACCCTCCCTCCAAGTTCTCCCTCCCCTGTATCCATATGGAAACCGACTAAGTACAACTATATACCGTCTTTGGTAATGTTATAACATTTAGTTAACAGGAGGTTAATTTTATTTAATTAATTAATTAATTAATTTTTTATTCGTGGGTACAGGTCCACCGGTGTCCGACCAAAGTGAATGTATTAACTGGACCAACCAGGGGTCTCCGTGACCTCTGCCACTGGAGACGGTGTCCGCCTTCGGACATGTCCTACTCGTCTCCGACTACGAGAAAAGAAGAGAAACATCGACAGTGTCTGTATTACAGATTTACATTCTCGTGTAAAAATCCCCTCACTCCCGTATGGTTTAATATTTGACATTTCTGTTTTGAGTAGTAAAACGTAACTCTCCATGATGAAAATCGGAAAAGGAAACCCGAGAAGTGGACGGAGTTAAGAGTCTTGATACTAGACAGAAACCAAGAGAAGAAGTAACAAGTTCTAAAAAATAAGAATTTTCCAAACAAAATTTTGTGAATATATGTCTGTGTGTTCAAAAGCCGGTGTCGGTTTTGAGTAAAAGACGAAAATTTAGTTTTGTCATACCTTTTGTGTAGTGTTCCTTTAAAACTTGGAATTCTTTTACGTATAACCTCGTGTACAAAAGCTAATATAACCTTACTTAAACTTCGATACCTCTGGGTCGAACCGTGTCGTTTGTTGACCGGGCACTAGTAGGGGTGTCGAAAGTAGTATACTACGTTTGGTCGGAGGGTTTGTCTCGGAAGACTCCGGTCGAAGGTTCACAGTAGACCGGGCCGGGTCCGGGAACTGCTTCTCTCCTTTTATACGTAATAGGTGGGGAGCTCGAGTGTGTCGTCACTTGTTGAACCCTGGACTCTAAGTCGACGAGGTGAACGGACGTACAACGTCGAGTCTCTGTGGTCGGACGGAAGATGGTGGAAAACTTTGTCCTTTCAGTTAATCCTATGTTGAAACAAAAGGATGTACACAACCAAATCTCTCCACCAAACGAGAATTGTGGATGCGTCCGACTCACTCTGTGAAAGGAGTCAATTTTTACCGTGTCACAATAGCGGTTCCCATCATAAAGAAACTTACATAATCTCCGACCTCCTAAGGTCCCCGGTAGAAAACTCATCTGAGTTCCCGATGAACTGTTCGGGTCACCCTCAGTTTAATCGTGCATGGTCCGTCTGGGGTTTTTCGGAAAAAAAAGCTACTGTAAGGGTTGGTAAGAAATTCTCTGATCGTCAAGGAGTCTTCAAGAGTGTCTGACGAAGTTCCTCCCTTTTTTTGTTCTCATTCCTGAGACGAGGGTCGGGTCCGAAGTTGATCCCGTCGAGACAAAATTATGATCGAATAAGACTCATTGTAAAGGAAATTCCCCTTTTTTAGACTTCCTATTTCTCAATCTTTTGGTGACGGAGTCCTATCTATGACAAACCCGTTTGAGGGGAGTTTTTTTTTTTTTTTTCAAAAAAACCAAAAAAAAAACTTACTCATTGTGTGTACTAGATTGATTGGGAGCGGTAGATCTCGATAAACGAAGGACTTGAATCAATGTCCTTAGGTCTGTATAGTAATCCGACGAAGACAACTCTCTAAGGACGATCTGAGTGTAGTCGTCAAAGTATCACTTAGAAGTTAAGTAGTGCAGAAATCCTCGAAAAGTGTAAAATTAGTACTTTGAATCCGTCCTAGTGACCGTAGTCCTTTCTCCTAGACTGGTTTCGGAGGTGAATACACTGAGTACACGCCCAGTGTAGATTAGAAGCTTGGGGAGTTTAGTAGTAGGATTGTTTCTTTCCCAAACTTTTCAAAAGTGTGTAAACCTAAAGACGAGTACACACATCGGGTGTCAACTTTTGTATTTTGTAGACCAACGGAAAGTCGACTCTTCAACTGATGGACAACATTTATACTTAGGAGGACGTTCGACTGGGTTATTCGGTAAGAATTGGGGCCGTGGAATCCACCGAGACACACACACACACACACACACACACACACACACACACACACTTCAGCGAAGTCAGTACAGGTTGAGACACGTTGAGATACCTGACATCGGGTGGTCCGAGGAGACAGGTACCCCTAAGAGGTCCGTTCTTATGGTCTCAACCAACGGTACGGGAGTAGGTCCCCTAGAAGGGTTGGGTCCTTAGCTTGGGTACAGAGAGGAGAGAGCGTACCCGTAGTTCAAGAAGTCGTGATCGTGGTGGACCCTTCGGGAATCCATTGACCCACTTCGTTTGTCGGTTCAAGTCCTAGATTTCCCTTACCCTATGGAACCCAGTCACCCTCTCGGTGGTGGGACGATGGGCGGCCGACCTTCGGGACATTGGTGCAAGGAGTTTAGATTTTCATCTTCAACAACCTGAAGGGACCACTAGGTCACCAATTCTGACACAAGGGTCACCTCGCCTGGACCTAAGTTGGGTACCAGTTCTTTGATCTCGGGTGTACAACGTTGACTTCTAGGCCGGACAACGGGGATTCTAGGCCCACGTCGGTTTATTTATTATTTATGACTTGTGATCTTGAGCATTGGGTTGTTCAAGCTGATACGAAACTCCTTGTAAATGTGACTTGTAAGTTTGGTCCCTGTAGAACCCGACAGGACCGTTCTGTGTGAACGGTCTCAGAATTCAGAGACACCCTTCACACCTCTACGTCTTCCCTTTGCCTCAACAGTCCGCCACAGTCCGTTCAGTGCGGAGCGGCGGAGTAGTAGTAGACGGTACTCGGGACTCGAAGTGCGAGAACGAAGAGTGTCCGCCACTTTGACTTCGGTCCCTCCAGGGACCTGTTGACAACCGACTCAGGCATCTTCTGGGGTCCTATGAGTCTTTGTGCCAGTTCTTGAACACGAACCTCGGTCAAGGATGTTGTGAATAAGGTGTTGGTCTTTCAGGACACACCACAAAAGGAACTTTTTGTTTTAGTTGTAGAGAATGAAAAACAAGGGAAAACGGTTTGTACGTCCAAAGAAACCTCACACAAAGTAGACTGGGTTGGAGCCAAATAGGACAAGTTTCGAAACCTAGTTTGACTCGTCTGTAAAGGACAAGTAGTACTTCTTCGTTATCGTTCGTTCACTCTCCTCCCACCTCTCCTCCGTTCTTACGGATTCTCGGGTCCTACCTCACTTCCTGTCTCTAGGTCCCCCACGGGTCACGGTCCCCAGGTACCGACCTTTCTGGTATTATTCGTTTACCTTTGGGGGTCACCTGTGGGAAGGGTTTGGAGTCGATTAGTGGTCAAAGTTGAGCACGAAAACCAACAAGTACAATAGTAATAATATTTTCTACTCACTCCTTTCGAAGGTAGGAACTGAGGACAATTAAGATGGGAGACGTCAGTGTCAAAAAGGTAGATTCTTATCTACGTTTGTAGGATCGCGGACGAAGACTCTCACGTATATCTACAGACACAAATTGATCGTTTCTCAGTATATCACACTAAAAAGAGTACAGCAATGTATTTTAATACTTTTCAAACCGTGATTCTTTCGAGTCAAAAACCACTTTCAAGTTCTCCTTTTTTCTATCGTTTTACATTTTCAAGGTAAAAGGGAAATGAGAGGGTAAAATACTCCAACGAACAAAAAGGAAGATAAGTAGTAAGAAGTCCCTTACAAATAAATTAGTGGTACAGAGGGTCACCACTTCGGTCCTCTGGAGTCCGAGGTATTACGCCCACCCTTAACTGTATATTAAAGGTCTATGGGTATGACCTGGTTTTCTCGGTGACCCTACGGATTATAGGGGTATTCAGTGTATAGACTTCCGGGCTTAGGAATAAAGGACCCAGCCATTTCACTTAAACGAGTTCTTTAAGAAAGGTTGTGGTATCGCTTCAGGGAGGAGGTCAAGTCGGTTTGTCATCTGAGTGTTCCGTTTCCTGACTTAGAGTCCCCGACCTCCCTTGACTCCCTTTCTTCAACTTTTGACCGTCTTCATCTTGTAAGAGTAACCGGGACCCGAGAGTCCGGGTGTCCGTAATTCAGTGTTCAAGTACCAGTTTTCCGTCTCGTCTCCTTCACTTTCAGTTCTTCAGTTTCACAATAGTGAAATAAGATAAAGTAGTTCGAATTTCGTTATACGAAATAAAGGACTAAAACGATTTGTTTGACGAAAACCTCGAGTACAACATAAACGAAAGAAGTAAAGGTTAAAGGGTACCTATAAAGTTAAGGGGCTTAATTAAACTACCACGGTCTGGTTGTGATACTTTAGTTTATCCGCACATATCACTAACCGAGGGTCTTTTCACTTTGTCATCAAGGGTAGAAGTAGTTATAATCGTATATTTATAATATAAATTTTATACTTTCCATCTCTTCCTCTTTTCAAGTGAACTCTCGTCATCAACGTCTCTCTTCAAGTCCCTACTCTCTATAGACCCACCTCCTAGTTCAAGATCCGGGAAAACAAACGGGACTTAGGGGGGAAGGGCTCACCGAGACACCATTTCTTAGACGGACGTTTCGTCCTCTGCCTTCTCTGTGTCCAAACTACGGACCCAACCCGTCTACGACACCTCCTCCTTTACCGTTGGGGGTGAGGTCATAAGAACGGACCTTTTAGGGAACCTGTCTCCTCGGACCGTCCGATGTCAGGTACCCCAACGTTTTTCAGTCCGTACTGACTCCTGTGTCTGTGGTGTGTGTGCGTGTGTGCGTGTGTGCGTGTGTCTGAACAAGGCCCCCGTTCGTCGGTTGATGAGTACGTTACCCCAACCAGGAAAGAGACAAGTCCGTCCCAGTCACGTAAAACAGGGCTCATCGTAGAAGAGATTCCTTGTCACAAAGTCACGTTTTTTTTTTTTTTTTTTTGTTCCTGACAAATAGGAAAGTTTTATACCTGTTTCTCTTTCTCCCCCCTCAACTTCCGAAACGTTCACTTTCGGTCCAAAGACGTAAAAAACAATTCTCAAAAATTTTCTATGATGTTAGAGTTATAACATATAACAGTTCGTCCACTGTTAGTCATAATAAAGGTAAGAGTATGATATAGTCCTGTCGGGGTTGGACACTCGGAGACTAGGGTCACCTCGACACCTCAACAATGAAAGTCCGTCCTTTAGTAGTACAGATACCTGATTTATGACAAGTACCCCAAGAGTTCCGTTCTTATGACTTCACCGAACGGTAAGGGAAGAGGTCACCTGTTGCGAGACAGTCTGGAGAGGTGGTACTGGACGGGCAGAACCCAACGGGGTGTCCGTACCGAACCAAAGTGACTCAATCTGTTCCGACACTAGGATCACACTAATCTAACTGATCAAAAGACACTCATACCAAAGACACACAGATGGGAGACTACGGGAGAACGTTGTGGAAGGTAGAATGAACCCAAAGAGAATGGAACCCGCACCCCGTAGAGAAGTGCCAACGAGGTCGTTTCGTGTCGACGACGAGGAATGGAACTTCCTCCCCTTACCTCTTCCCTTACCGTTCGGTGAAGTCATAAGAACGGAACTCTTGGGGTACTTGTCATACTTTTCCGTTTTACTATCCTATGGTTTTCTCCTTGAGGGGTCCAGTAATCCACGGGTGATACGATGACCTCTAGTCCCCTCTTTATTGAGGTCTTTCTTACTTCCCTACCTCGGTTTCGATTTTGTTATGGGTCGACACCTACACTGACCACTATCTTCGTTCTAGGCTACGATATTTCTCGTTATAACGCATTCCTTGGACCTTACAGTCCAGGTACTTAGTTCCGTTTAACCTTCACCAGTTTGTTCTCTACCGTTCCCACTTGCAGCTGTAAGATCCTTAGTCACTTGATTTTACCTGACCTTACCCACTTAAATTGAGTCTACTGGTAATATAGATGATGACACCCGTCCTTAGGGAGTCTGCTTTACCTCATCGATAGTACAAATTGTTTTGTCAGACTTTACGTCATGAACCTACGTTAGAGTTTTTGCTGTCTTGTTAGAGACAAGTAGAGGTTCCGTTTGGTAAGTTATAGTGTCAATAGGTTCAGATACGGGGTTGGTCATTGCGACTTCTTCGGTTTCAACTTACCAAAATGCTTCTGGATGTTCTGGAAAATCTTGATTGTGGGTTTTTTCTACAGGAAAAGTAATATCCCCTGACCTTACGTTTTGATCCTTCAGTTCTTTGTGGACCTCATTGTCCGTTTAAACCGGAACCTTATGCCTTACTTCGTCCCGTTTCTGATTATCTCAAAACGGTTCTTTTACGTGACCAGTATCGTTTGTGGGAGAAGGTTGTTGTGTTCTCTTCTTAGATATGAACCTGTAGTGGTCTGCCAGTTGTGGTTTTAGTCTGACTAATATAAGATACGTCGGTTTCTACCTCTTCGAGATATGTCAGTTGTTTTTGTTCTGGTCCTCGACTGACACCGAGTCTAGTACTTGAGGAATAACGGTTTAAGTCTGAATTTAACTTCTTTCATCCCTTTTGGCGATCTGGTAAGTCCATACTGGAATTAGTTTAGGGGATACTAATATGTTGCCTTCACTCTTTATCTAAATTCCCTGATCTAGACTATCTATCTCACGGACTACTTGATACCTTACTCCAAGCACTGTAATATGTCCTCTGTCCCTAGTTCTGGTAGGGATACCTTTTCTTTACGTTTTTTCGTTTTACCGACAGACCCCTTCGGAATGTTTATAGACACTTTTCTTCTCTTCACTTTTCGTTTCCTCTTTTCCTTTCTATATGGGTAGACTTACGTCTCAAGGTTTCTTATGGTTCTTCTCTATTCTTTCGGAAGAAGTCGCTAGTTACGTTTCTTTATCTCCTTTTGTTGTCTTACCCTTTCTGATCTCTAGAGAAGTTCTTTTAATCTCTATGGTTCCCTTGTAAAGTACGTTTCTACCCGAGCTATTTCCTGTCTTTACCATACCTGGATTGTCTTCGTCTTCTATAATTCTTCTCCACCGTTCTTATGTGTCTTCTTGACATGTTTTTTCTAGAAGTGCTGAGTCTATTAGTACTATTACACTAGTGATTAGATCTCGGTCTGTAGAACCTTACACTCCAGTTCACCCGGAATCTTTCGTAGTGATACTTGTTTCGATCACCTCCACTACCTTAAGGTCAACTCGACAAAGTTTAGGACTATCTATTACGACACTTTCACGACGTGAGTTATACGGTCGTTTAAACCTTTTGAGTCGTCACCGGTGTCCTGACCTTTTCCAGTCAAAAGTAAGATTAGGGTTTCTTTCCGTTACGGTTTCTTACGAGTTTGATGGTGTGTTAACTTACGTAGAGTGTACGATCATTTCATTACGAGTTTTAAGAGGTTCGGTCCGAAGTCGTTATGTACTTGGTACTTGAGGGACTACAAGTTCGACCAAAATCTTTTCTTTCTCCTTGGTCTCTAGTTTAACGGTTGTGGGTGACCTAGTAACTATTTCGTTCTCTCAAGGTCTTTTTGTAGATAAAGACGAAATAACTGATACGGTTTCGGAAACTGACACACCTAGTGTTAGTTGACACCTTTTAAGACTTTCTCTACCCTTATGGTCTGGTGGACTGGACGGAGAACTCTTTAGATATACGTCCAGTCCTTCATTGTCACTCTTGACCTGTACCTTGTTGTCTGACCAAGGTTTATCCTTTTCCTCATGCAGTTCCGACATATAACAGTCGGACGAATAAATTGAAGATACGTCTCATGTAGTACTCTTTGGGACCTGACCTTCTTTGTGTTCGACCTTAGTTCTAAAGGCCCTCTTTATAGTTATTCGAGTCTATACGTCTACTGTGGTGGGAATTCCGTCTTTCACTTCTCCTCGATTTTTCGGAGAACTGTTTTCACTTTCTCCTCTCGCTTTTTCAACCGAATGTCGAGTTGTAAGTCTTTTACTTCTAGTACCGTAGGTCAGGGTAGTGAAGTACCCTTTATCTACCCTTTTGGCACCTTTGTTACAGTCTGAAATAAAAACTCCCGAGGTTTTAGTGACGTCTACCACTGACGTCGGTACTTTAATTTTCTACGAATGAGGAACCTTCTTTTCAATACTGGTTGGATCTGTCGTATAACTTTTCGTCTCTGTAATGAAACGGTTGATTCCAGGTAGATCAGTTCCGATACCAAAAAGGACACCAGTACATACCTACACTCTCAACCTGACACTTCTTTCGACTCGTGGCTTCTTAACTACGAAAACTTGACACCACAACCTCTTCTGAGAACTCTCAGGGAACCTGACGATCCTCTAGGTTGGTCAGGTAAGACTTCGTCTAGTCGGGACCCTAAAGAAACCTCCCTTACTAAGATTTCGACTTTGAGGTCATCAAACCGGTGGAGTACGCTTCTCAACTGAGTAACCTTTTCTGAGACTACGACCCTCCCTAACCCCCGTCCTCCTCTTCCCCTGCTGGCTCCTACTCTATCGACCTACCGTAGTACCTGAGCTACCTGTACTCAGACTCACTTGAGGCCCTCTACCACTACCTGTCCCTCCGGACCGCACGACGCTAAGTACCCCAGCGTTTCTCAGTCTGTGTTGACTCGCTGACTTGACTTGACTACCTGATTTACTACTTATTTATTTCTATATATATATATATATTATATGGTGAAAAATTACAAACAGGTACAAAATATTTATTGTTTTACGTTCAAACATCTTTGTAGTGACTAAAGTATAGTCAAAAATATCAATATAAACAAAGTTTCTAAACTCTAATGTTTTTTTTTACCTTGACGGTATTTTGACTAATTGACCTTTACAGTCTAAAGAAAGAAAAGAAAATTAGTTGAACTAACGTTAAGACTCAAGGGTAGGGAGACCTAGCCGTCATTTAAGTTCGGCAAGAAGAGGTCCAAGGGGAGTGGATGTTCGTCACGATTACAATATAGAATTTAAGAATAGGTAAGAGGGGTCACTAAAACAATTCATACCTTTAGAAGTCACTCAAATCCATGGTAGTCCACGATCCCTGGTTCAGGGTGACCCTTGTTCAAAAACTCCCGACTGTGGACAGTCCTGGTCCTGGGATCTTGAGGAAGATACGATCCGGAGTTTGTTCTTCCTCCGTTTTATATGTCTCCTTGTTTGAATTATAAAGATAGTTAATAAGATGTTAGTAGAACATAGTCCCAGATTGATCTTTTGTCTTTGGTGTGTTATTAAAATTGTCTTTTTGAAATTATATTTCTTAATAATTGATATTGTCTAATTTCCGTATTTATCTTGAGATTTGATATTTCCCTATTTCTCTTAAAGTAGATACCCTACTTCTTACAGATTACTTCCTCGTTTGAACTCGTCTTCTGGTGGGGTAAGGACTTCCGTCCCCGAGTCTGAAGTAACCTTCTTCACACGAACGTCGGGTCACCTACCACCTCTCCAAGAGACCCGAGTGGACTTAGTCTCGACTGGTGTCACCACCCCGTTACCAATGTTCTGTCCCATTGTACCGGACCCTAACCGTTCGACTCCCGGAGGGTGTCCCCACGACCATCTGGTGTGACACCCGGTCCTTGACGTCGACCTAACCGTTCGTCCCTTGTGGGGTGGTCCTACGTTCTTGGACTTCCGACTCTCCGGTTTGTGATCCCACAGACAATCTGGGTGGTCGTCCCCACGGAGACTTTACGTTACAGATCGTTCCACTCGTAGTGATCTGCTAGGAGGGGAACACAGTAGATCGACGGTCATACTAAATTTTTTTTTTTCTTAGTGTGGTTTTGTCTTTTTTTAGTATGTTCATGTTCCTTCACTATAAGTAGGACGAAATGACAGTCGGATCGTGAGATGACTGTCTCGTAATTGGTACGCGGTCGACGATTCGTCTCTACGAGTGTCCCGGGTCGAGGTGTTAGTGTCCCGTTCGTTATTTCCCACCCAGATCGCGGTTCGTCTTTATTTCTCTGTTACCCATGCACATATTTATTAGGACTTTTCAAGACACAAGTTGTTCTGGAGGACAAGTGTCGTTGACCCTTGAGTACTAGTTGTAATTTACTGTCATTAGACGGAAGGGAAGACAATAGACAAACACTCCGGTCCTAAGGTAGAACCCACCCACAGTAAAGATACCTGGTGTCAAGGGGATACAAGGTCTTCCTGGAT
This sequence comes from Capra ibex, assembly GCA_006410555.1. NCBI lineage: Eukaryota > Metazoa > Chordata > Mammalia > Artiodactyla > Bovidae > Capra > Capra ibex. Next base: position 76,848,668 of record SJYO01026388.1, read on the forward strand.
CACGTCTCTGAGGAGAAATGAAAGGGTCCTGAGTCAGGTGGGAGGGAGGTCTCAGATCGGAACAGTGGATTACGGGTTCTTGGACTATGTAAATTGTTTAGGAGTTACCCTGTTAATTTGAAAGATGTTTCAGATAAACTCCAAACTTTCCGTTTCTGATATTTTTAAGTATGCGTTATAGTGAATTAGCTTAAAAGTCACTTTAATAATTTGGAGACAAAACCATTTCAACACATATATTTGTCTCGAAGGTTTTCATAAAGTGTACGACCTCATATACGAAGAGACTGTTCTTTATTATAAATTAAAACAACTTGGTGACGTCGACAGGTGTTTCTTGTGTAAAGTACTAATGTATGATAATGGATGGATGGGTATACATAGTCCAATCAAGACTACCTTCATTTTGTTTAAAACCGTGTAAACTAGTAAACTTTTTTTTTCAGAAGTCACTCAATGTTTTACGAATACTTAGAATAACTCTCTTTATTTATAATATTTATTGTTCCTGTTTAGTAATAAACGTTTGTTGTGTTAAGATATGATACTCCTCTTTTTAAAGTCTAATTTTTTGATCTTAATTACTTCCAAAGGTCACTTCACTAGTCTTCACTCTTTTGTAAATTTATCAAAAGGGTACGTAGTCGTTTTTACATATATTACGTTCCCTTTTTCTGTAAGGTGATCCTTTTACAGTTGTTACCGTAAAATCTTATTTCTTAAAGACATGGAAAGATTTCTTATTGATCACAGATTCTTGTATTAGTTTCTAGAAAAACATTCGACTGTCGTGAATCTAGTCACAGACTGGAGTTTTTATGAATGACTAAACTGGTCTCAACTTTGGGATTGTGTAAAACCATTCGACTAACCAAATGGGTCAGAATAAACCTCTGTGTGTGTCAATGTACAGTTCAGACGACTTGAAATAGGTTTCTCGAGACACGAACAACTAAAACCATAGACTACCGAGACGAACCAAGTTCTCTTGGTAGGTCCCGCACCTAACCTTGTCGAGTAAACACACTATCTCACGACATAGGTCGACGACACGGGGGTTTCGGGTCGGTCCGGCTCCGTTAACGGACCGTCTCATCATACTCAACCACTTCTCCTCCCTTCCGGTTCGAGGTTTCTCTTGGTTCGAACCACTTATAATACCCTTCGACCACCTTTCGGGTTGATTAGTTACGGATGTGTGTGAGTACACGTCGTCTCACTCCCCTACTCCGACTGGCAGGAGACTTGATTTACGTAAATCCTGAAGGGACCGCCAGGTCACCAATTCTGAGACGGACGGTTACCGCCCCTGCACTCAAGTTAGGGACTAGGTCCTTCTAGGGTGTACGGCTCCCCGTTAATGTGGGCACTCGGTGTCGATGACTCGGACTCGAGACCTCGGGCCCTGGGCGGCACTGATTTCGGGACGTGTGGGACCTCGACCACGGGGCGTCGTTCCCTTCGGTGGTGTCACTCTTCGGGCTCGTGCCGCTGTTTCTCCTCGGGGTGAGGGGTGTCGATCTCTTTCGTTGCCTCTGGGCCTCGTCGGTTCTTAGTTTCAGTCATTTATAAAGAAATTGTACGTAGATCAGTATCTCACACTTTCACAATCAGTGAGTCAGCACAGGCTGAGACACGCTGGGGGACCTGACATCGGGAGGTCCGAGGGGACAGGTACCCTAAGAGGTCCGTTCTTATGACCTCACCCAACGGTAAGGGAAGAGGTCCCCTAGAAGGGTTGGGTCCCTAGTTTGGACGGAGAGGACACAGAGGACGTAACCGTCCACCTAAGAAACGACAGACTCGGTGGCCTCTTCAGGCCTGTATCTCACACATCACCCGTTATCAATCTTATACCCACTTTGAGACCTAAGGAGTCTCGAAGGGGTAGATACTCTTGTCTAGCTCCAGTGTAGTCGATATTCTTGACGACGGGACCAACACCGGACGGAACCAGTTAGACTCTGAGGACCAGGAGGTCGGGACGGGGTACGGACGACAAATGAGGGGGAGTGAGGGGTCGGGACTATAAAGGAGGTGGGGGAGGTAGAGACGGTGTACGACACCCTGGGACGGGTCTCGTGACCCCGAGAGGGCCACAGGGTCGTTTTCCTTTGTCTTACGGAGTAGTGGGTGAACTCGACGTACACCCACTTTTATGATCTGTCTAAGGTCCGAAGAGATACGGAATGTCTCTAACAATTATTCTTTCTAAGGTCCCGGTCTAGTCCATTGGTCCCTCTGCTTAGGGTCGTAGGTACCACTTTGGGTCTTAGTGTAAAGGGGAGGTCACTACCTCTACAAGGGTGGGACGGACCGGGGAGACGTCTGAGTCCGTTTGTGGAGTCGGAGAGGAGTCACATCGTTGTTTGGGTTTGAGGTGGTACCAGAGGTGGGTTTAAGATAGAGTCCTCCGAGGAGTACCCACCCCCAAGGTTCTTCTTCGACTTTCCTAATTGGAAGGAAGGGGGTAGGGTGGGGTGTCAGTCGTCGTCGTCGGGAAAGGGTATAAGAAACTATTCATTTTCTTTATTTTAGAGTTAGAACATATGTCATGATGCGTCGACCTTCCGTACAGGGTCGGAATGTGGGAAAATAATCGAATGCCGATAGAAGTATGATGTACTTTAGGACCGTAGAGACGAAGGTTCCTAAGGGTGGTGGTCTGTTCTAGGTCACCCCGAACAGGTTAAGATCACTATCTAAATCCCCTTATGGAGTTTCGATACCAAAAAGGTCAAGTTAAGTCTCAAGTCAACACAGACTGAGAGACACTGAGGTACCTGACGTTGTGTGGTCCGAAGGGACAGGTAGTGGTTAGGGACCTCAAACGAGTTTGAGAACAGGTAGTTCAGTCACTACGGTAGGTTGGTAGAGTAGGGACAGTAGAGGAAGAGGAGGGTGGAAGTTGTAAAGGGTCGTAGTCCCATACAAGGTTACTCAGTCAAGAAGTGTAGTCAACCGGTTTCATAACCTCAAAGTCGAAGTCATAGTAAACTCAACCTGGTATTTCTTTCGACTCACTGTTCGTTAACTAAGAAAACTTGACACCACGACTTTTTCTGAGAACTCTCAGGGAACCTGTCGTTCCTCTAGTTTGGTCAGATAGGATTTCCTTTAGTTAGGACTTATAAGTAACCTTCCTGTCTACGACTTCGACTTCGAGGTTATGAAACCGGTAGACTACACTTCTCGGCTGAGACTACCTTTTCTTGGACTACGACCCTTTCTTACTTCCGTCCTCCTCTTCTCCTGTTTTCTCCTACTCTACCAATCTACCGTAGTGGTCGAGTTACCTGTACTCAAACTCGTTTGAGGTCCTCTATCACTACCTGTCTCTTCGGACCACACGACGTCAGGTGCCACAGTGTTTCTCAGTCTGCGCTGACTTACTGACTTGTCGTTGTTAAGTCAAGCAGTCTCAGTGTGGTCGTGGGGGTCGAGGAGGTCGGACTAGGGGTGGTAGGTGTCGTCTAGGAAGGACTTGTCGTCCCTCCGCCCTTCCGTCACCGGAGGGTTTGTGAGAAGAAGAGGTTCGACGAAGGTTCCACTTTAAAGATTATTCTTCTTAAAATACATTAGTTCTCGACCTCTTGTTACCTATAAATGTCTTTTTCTTAAAACTTTCTCCACGAACATAGACTTAAAGGTGAACCGTAAATCTCGTTCTGGTTAATCCTTTTACCTAACAGACTGAAAATAGGTTTTCCTCCTTTACTTAAAAAACCTCTCCAAAAACCAATCTAAACACCCCTAACCCAACCAACAAGTAAACTCCCCCTCACTCAATCGACCGAGTCCCTAACTAACCGTAAAATTCACTACCTCTGATTAAGTCGAAACTGTCACGTTTAAGTGGGTATCCACGACTAAACTTCCTTTTTTTTTTTGTTCGTTTGTTTGTGTTACTGAGTCCTGAATTCTCAGATCTTCTCTTATATTTTTATAGGTCCGTATAGAGACAGAGGAACGTGTCTGTAATTCCCTAATAAAAGGGAACTTCATAAGATTTTGTGTTTGTCCTTTCCTTCTTCTCTTCCTCCTTCCTTTTTCCTTTCCTTACTCCTCTTTTTTCCTTTATTCCCTTTTTTAATAAATACCCTAAAGAAAAACCTGTCCCGACACCCCTGTAGAAGTTTTTTGTAATGACTTTATATACATCCAAGGTTTTCGTATCTGTCTACAACCTTCTCCTGATTCTTAAATCAATAAACGACAAAACTTTGAAATCGACACAAATCTTATTTGTGTATTTCTTTCTTCCTTCCTTGACCTAGATTTAGACCTTATCGATTGACCCACCATACCAGCCTCGCTGAGGTACCTGACGTCGTGCGCTCCGGAGGGATAGGTAGTGGTTGAGGACCTCGAACGAGTTTGAGTACAGGTAACTCAGCCACTACGGTAGGTTGGTAGAGTAGGTGACAGAAGGGGAAGAGGAGGACGGAAGTCAGAAAGGGTCGTAGTCCCAGAAAAGGAGCTACAAGAAGTCCACCGGTTTCATAATCTTAAAGTCGAAGTCGTAGTCAGGATTGTTACTTGTAAGTCCTAACTACAGGAAATCCTACCTGACCAACCTAGAGGAACGTTAGGTTCCCTGAGAGTTCTCAGAAGAGGTTGTGGTGTCAAGTTTTCGTAGTCAAGAAGCCACGAGTCGAAAGAAATATCAGGTTGAGAGTCTAGACATGTACTGATGACCTTTATGTATCGAAACTGATCTGCCTGGAAACAACCGTTTCACTACGGAGACGAAAAATTATACGACAGATCCAGCCAGTATTGGATCTGTAGACCCAGAATGGACGTAAGTCACTCCCTCCGGCTACTACTGACTCCTTGGTTTGTATGACTCACCTGTTTGGTGCACTAGAGGTCCTCAGATGAGGTCCTTCTCGCACCTTTTCTGTCGAGACTCTTTCACTGTAAACTAGTCTGTGAACAGGACTGGGGTACCGCTGTCCGTGGCCTGTCACACTGTTCGGGGAGAGTGTCCAGTTCAACTAAAACAAAGGTCGAGATGTGGTCGAAAAGGATAAAGGAGGATCACACACACCTAGTGTCCATAATTACCGTCACCGTCACGGGGGTTCTACCAAAAGAGTCCTTTGTCTTACTTATGTCCACTTCTCCTTTTGCAAAGGTAACGTGAAGGCCCTTCTGATTCCACCCCACCTTAATAGTGGAGGTTCCTCTCCGAGGACTCGTACTGAAAGGAGTGGCTGTCCCAGTAGTACGAAGAAACGTCAGGAACCAAACCTCTGTCATTTACTTCAGACGGGGACCTCCTGTCTGTCCGCGAACACCCCGAATCGTTGGTGTCAGGAAAGGGACCCGTCGAAAAACTCGAGTACAGATACGATTGATTCCCCGTCAACAGACTTGGGTATTATATGGGTTGTAGTATCAGAGGTGACCGGTGGTTGGGGACTGGGTGAGTAAGAACACCAACCCAATAAGGACCACAGGTTATAGATAAGCGGGACGACCGTCACAGAATAAGGTGACAAGACCTGATTAATCTTATTAGCTTCGGAGAGAGAAGGTTTGTGCTCGGTGTCTAGTAATTTAGTCGTAGTTCGACCGGACCCACGAATAGTAGTCGAAAGGTGCAAGGAGAAAAAAGGTTGGAAATCCAACTCTAACGACGTGAGGAAAGTCGTTGTACACTAAAAACCTTGACACTGTTTTTTTCCTTCAGATTTATCCGAAGGAATCGACGTCGGGTCCTCTCGGGTCTTCCTTTACCTTATTACTTCGTACACGACAATCAGTCGGACCCAAACAATGGTCCAGGTTTATATCGAAAACGGAAAATACCATCAATCTAGTATAGTCGCTGAATTCAAGTTATCGGATCAGGTCGGGGTCAAAGAAAGACCCTTAGAAGACGGGTTTCCGTCAAAAGATAATTGTGTAACCCCGTACAATAACCCGGTAACAAGTGTCTATTAAGTGGGTTAACAAGGAGTAATCGAGAGGAATCTAACGAAAGTTTACAGAAAATAAACGGTCGTATCCATTATATATAAAGTAAGGAGAAGAAGTATAATTTTATAACAATAAACGGTATATTAAACCTAGGATTTATCAAAAAAAAAGTTCATAATAATAGTGAATTGTGAGTTCCTTATGGGGTATTATTATCGTTTGAGATTTTATCGTGAATAATATACAAGACCCGTGACAAGGTTCTTGAAGTGTAAATAATTGAGTAGTTTAGGGGACTGTTCAGAGATTCAATCCATAATAATATCATAAAATGTCTACCTCTTTGACTTCGTGTCTCTTCAATTCCTTGAACGGGTCCCAGTGTGTCGATCATTCCGACCCGGGTACTGTCCAGATTACGTGAACAAGGAACCGTGAATCTGAATTAGTGTTGTAAAGGGTAAGAAAAACAGGTGCAAATTACTATTAGTTTAAGTGATGAAAAGAGAAGAGACTTTGTCCTCTTTATCCAGCACGGGGAGTTTTACCATTTGTATCAGTTTTACAGTAGGGGAAGTCTAAGTGACGAGTTTACCCCTAACCAACATGGAGTCGAGAAGGTTCTCTTGCCCATCAAGGGAATGTTCTTTACTGAGTCTACGTAATCGAAAAGGTCCGGTGACCCGATGATAAATTGAGTAATTGTAAGTCCTCTAAAAACATAGGCTTAAAAGATCGAACCACGTGGTTTGAAAATTCCGACGGAGATCGAAGGAAAAGAAAAGAGTAGGGAATAAGAAGGGATGGCACTGTGGCTGGAGGATGTCGGAGGAAGGGTGTGAACACAAGTACGGAAATCGGGTCTTATGGGAGGGGGGAGGGGGTTGAAAATAATAATTTAATTAAAAACAAAAAGAGGTTCAATCTGTACATATATTGAAGTTTTCTTTTTTATCAAGATTTTCGAATGTTATTTCCTTTGGTCGTCGAGGGCTGGGTTAGAAAGGGGTAGGGGTCCAGAATCCCCGAAAGTTGAGAAAATTGACACAGAAGAGGTATAAAGATTTATCGTACACACAGTTTCCCTAATCTTAATATAAGGAAAAGTGAATTTATCTTTTGGAAAGAAGAAACTGAATTTATTTATTCCGTAAATTAAGGATGTTTTTCTTCGAGTTCCTGAAGGGACCACCAGGTCACCGATTCTGAGGTGTGAGGGTTACGTCCCCCGAGTTCAAACTAGGGGCCAGTTCCTTGATCTAGGGTGTACGGTGTTGATTTCTAGGGTGTACGACGTTCCTTCTGGTTTCTAGGACCCACGACGTTGATTCTGGTCTCCCGGTTTATTTAATTAATTTATTGATATAAAAATTTTTAATTTCCTCGAGTCCGTCTCCGTAAGGTTCCGTTTTTATTAAAGTTGTCCAAGAAGTCTTTGGTCCGAGGAAGGTGGAAAGACAAAGTCGTAGGAACGACCACTGTAAGTAGACGTACCAGTTTTCTACCGACGACATGGAGGTTGGTAACACAGATGTAAGGTCCTTTTTTCTTGCCCTTTCCTGTTTCTAGAGAGAGGATCATAACGAAGTGGAACAATTTAAAATAAACTTTTCATTATATGAGACGTTCCTGAAGACGGGTACAGAAGAAGTCACGAAAGCTTCAATAACGAATATTTCCAAACCTCCCCCCCTGTCAAAAGACGAGAAGAATATTATAGACATAAGGGGGGTCAAGAAAAAAGACAAGTACAGAAACAGTAAACAAACAATGGCTAGACAGAAATTGTAACCTTCGAAATGGGACGTAGAACATTAGAAACGGACAAGAAGGATCAATTCTCATTTAGGGTTTACTTCACCAACTTTATCGAGATACACCCGTCCTAGGTACCCTGTCCCCTGGGGTTGTGTCCGTTCGACCACACGTCAGTAGTAGACTGTGTGCACTAACAGTCATAGACTTCCAGAAAAGAGAGCTCGACGAGTCAAAGGGGTCTCTCTTGAGGAGGTTATACGACAAGTCCCGCGTATTCGAACCAACGGTCGTAAGCTTTGTACCCATCTCTTCCAAGATCTCGTAGAGTGACGCGTCGTACATCGGGGGTCGGAATTGACACGGACCGCAGGGACTCAGGTCTCGTACACACTGCTTTGTAGACCACTTGACACCGGTGGTATGACGAGTCGACAGTCTGCTGGTCGGCAGACTCGTGCCATTGGTCGGACCCGCAGTGCCGAGTAGTCCGCTTTGCTTCCCTCTCAAAGGTACGAGTGGTCGTCTTGATTTGTCGGAAGGGTGTTCTTTTATTTGTTAGGTTGAAAAAGGTAAACATCTTTTCTCGTTTCTACCGAAACAGTCAGACGTCATAACTCATACGGCCAGAGGACACTTTTAATGGAGTGACTGGGTGGGGACAATGTCGACTTTCAACCTCTCCACGGGGACAGCCCCTCGTCCGGTCCCGACCGCATGGGTGTGGGCATGGGGGTGGGGTCGGGGACCACACCGAACTACACCCGTACCGCCCCTTGTCTCGGGAGCTAGGACCGGAGTGGGTACGGGTGGTACCAGAGACCTCGGGTGGTCGAGTCCGTCTCGTACCAAAGGTCCTTTCTCTACAGTTGTGTACCAGTAGGACACTAATGTTGTGGTCCAAGGTTTACGTTTAGGAACCCGTGGGTGATGACAGTTTGTCTAACAGAGATTCATAAGCAAATTGTGTAAATAACTCCGGGTGTGACTCACTAAAAGATATAGTATTCACATATGCATTTGTCCGAGTACTGATCAAGTAAAGGTATCTGGTTGTGTCTCAGTCACAAAACCCCCCCTTGAACCGTTCAAAGAGTGAAAAGACGTCAAGAAAAAAAGAAATTCACAAAACCCCCTTGAAAGTCTTAATGTATTAACGTCTCCGTTTATTTTACCCAGAACTGACACTTCTTCCGACTCGTGGTTTCTTAACTACGAAAACTTGACACCACAACCTCTTCTGAGAACTCTCAGGGAACCTGACGTTCCTCTAGGTTGGTCAGGTAAGACTTCCTCTAGTTGGGACCCTAAAGAAACCTCCCTTACTACGACTTCGACTTTGAGGTCATGAAACCGGTGCAGTACGCTTCTCAACTGAGTAACCTTTTCTGAGACTACGACCCTCCCTAACCCCCGTCCTCCTTTTCCCCCGCTGTCTCCTACTCTACCGACCTACCGTAGTGCCTGAGCTACCTGCACTCAGACTCACTTGAGGCCCTCAACCACTACCTGTCCCTCCGGACCGCACCACGCTAAGTACCCCAGCGTTTCTCATCCTGTGCTGACTCGTTGACTTGAGTTAAGTTGACTTGGTAAAGAGTCCCGAAGGGTCCACCGCGATCACCACTTCTTGGACAGACGGTTACGTCCTCTACGTCTTCTGAGCCCAAACCAGGGACCCAGTCCTTCTAGGACCTCATTTACCGTTGGGTGAGATCATAAGAACGGACCTTTTAAGGTACCTGTCTCTTCGAACCACCCGATGTCAGGTCCCCCGACGGCACAGCCTGTGCTGACTCGTGTCGCGTGTTGGTTGGGAGTCATGTATCTTGTTACACACGCCGTCAAAGGTGACCGGAACAGAAGGTCGACTATTGGAGCTCCCGTGGGGGTCTAGTGCTTTTGTACCCCTGTCAGCCGTAGTGTCACTGCAACGAAGGTAGGGTGGAGTAGGGTCCCGTGGGGGTGGACCCCTTCGTCCCGGGTGCACACAGGTCACTACCTTCCTGAGTGTCCAGGAATGTTACTGAAGGTAACGACTAAAGTGGGTCGTTACCACGTCCTGGGAGACACTTAGTCTAAGAACGGACCGACTGGATGAGTATTTAGTTGAGCAAAATGTAAAACCCCACCAAAAAAAAAACCGGTACGGTACACCGGACGTCCTAGGATCAAGAGGTTGCCCTCTAACTTGGACGTGGGGGTCTTAACCTTCGTACCTCAGGATTGGTGACCTGACGGTCCCTTTAGGGAGTTGAGAATAAAATCAGACTTGGAAGGTTGGAGTGTCGAGTCCCAGTTGGAGTGGTTCGTCCTGCCGACCTTGCTCCTGAATCCCCTCGTGTCTTCAACGGCACACGTTTGAATTTTCCACCCACGTGTTCCGAGTCCCGGTCTGGGAGACTCTCCGACTGGAGTCAGACCGAAGGGGGGACTTGACCTGTGGAAACTGGGTACGTCTTTTCCAGTGGTAAAAGGTCCCATAGAGACCGGTCTTAGGGAGAAGGAACCGAAGTTCTAGTAAATAATTAATCGGGTCAAAAAGAATTGGAAGAATAGTAATGGTAGGAAGAGGGTTCTTCGGAAAAACTGAAAAAGGGGGGTTAGTGGGGGAGGATATTGTAAAATTATGACGTCTATATGACAGGTAGATACACACCTGACTTAGGGAAACCTTCGGATATTTGGTGACATTGTTAGATTCCACAAAACGAAGGATTCTTGTTCAAAAACACTAAAGAGACGTAAGTCTTATGTACATGATTGACAATGACGGTATTTAAAACAGAAGATAGTAGTCTCCTTAGGTGGACGGATGTCTCTCCCGTCTTGGTTGAGTACTTATCGTGGTTCTACTACCCGAGGAGTGTGATCAGGGTTCCTGAGAGGGACGGCCCGACACGACCTGTCCCGTAATCGGGGGGAGGGGGCACGGGTGAAGGGTTCGGGGAAGACGGGAGTGATTGGAGGAGAGAAGGGGACCAAAGAAGGAGGAGGGGTCCGACAAAGGACTATACGTTCTCTCTAAGTCGAGTGTTCCTTTAGAGTATTTGAAAATTGTGAAGTACTTTGTTTTGGAGTATTCAGAGATACAATCGTTCAACTATTTCAACATATAAATAAGTAAATAAATAATTGACCAAGTCAATTAGTTGGTTGTTTGTATTCTTCTACTAAGACCCTGAAGGGACCACCAGGTCGCCGATTCTGAGGTGGGAGGGTCACGTCCCTGGGTCCAAGTTAAGGACCAGTCCCTTGATCTAGGGTGTACGATGTTGATTTTCTAGAGTGTTCGTCGTTGTTTCTGGGTCGTGTCGGTCAAGTCAAGTCAAGTCAACGAGTCAGCACAGGCTGAGAAACGCTGGGGTACTTAGCGTCGTACGGTCCGGAGGGACAGGTAGTGGTAGAGGACCTCAAGTGAGTCTGAGTGCAGGTAGCTCAGACACTACGGTAGGTCTGTAGAGTAGGACCCAGCAGGGGAAGAGGAGGACGGGGGTTAGAGAGGGTCGTAGTCTCAGAAAAGGTTACTCAGTTGAGAAACGTACTCCACAGTAGGAAAGACCTCAATAAAGAGGTGACTAGAGGTCATCGTATAACCCGTGGATTACTGGACTCCTCAAGGAGAAAACCATAGGATAGTAAAACGGAAAAGGATGACAAGTACCCCAAGAGTTCCGTTCTTATAACTTCACCGAACGGTAAGGGAAGAGGTCACCTGGTGTAAGACAGTCCGGAGAGGTGGTACTGGGCGGGTAGAACCCAACGGGGTGTCCGTACCGAACCAAAGTAACTCAATCTGTTCCGACACCAGGATCACACTAAGCTGACTGATCAAAAGACACTCATACCAAAGTCACACAGACGGGAGACTACGGGAGAACGTTGTGGATGGTAGAATGAACCCAAAGAGAATGGAACCCGTACCCCATAGAGAAGTACCGACGAGGTCGTTTCGTGTCGGCGACGAGGAATGGAACCTGCCCCCCATAGAGGAATGGCGGCGGCAAGGACTGGAAGTTGAACCCTATCAAGGAGATCCGGGAGGACACGGACACGTCGGTGGCGAGGGGTCCACCGAGGAGGGTCGACGACGGGGACCGGGGCCCGAGGCCCACCGAGGAGTTCCAGTGGCGGGGACCGGAGCCCGAACTCCACCGAAGAGGACCGGCGGGGACTAGAGTCTGAACCCCACAAAGGGACGTCGGCGGACGTGAATCACTCGGCCGGGCGTCGGTTTATGTAGTCATTTATACAAATGTTTCTTCTGCTAAGACACACGTCCTACTTGCTCTATATCGGAAATTCGTGTCCTGTACCCTCAACTTCCTACATTTCTCTGGAGGTGGGTCTCGACCACGAACTGGTCCAGAGTTCCTCGTTTGTGCTGGACGAAATCTCTTAACTTCTCTGTAGACACCCTTCTGGTCCCCTGATATACCTGTCACTGGTGACCAAAACCCTTTGACGTGGTCTCAGGTCGTACAACACACGTGTCACTCATGTTCTGTCAACCCCGGGGAGAAACAGAAAATAATCTTTGAAACAAAATCTCAGATGAAACGTCCTACACTCATAACGATGGGTCGAAAGAGTAAACATAAACGTATCTTATAGAAAAAGGTAAGAGAGCGAAAGTCAGTCACACAGAAATCGAGACTTCACTGAGTGAACATCTGTCGTTTATCTACTCAGAACAGAAAAATAGGTTAGTCGGTGGGATACAAAAAACTAACCTCGTGTATCAGGTAAGTGAAAACTTCATCAATAACTATCTATATATGAATAACGGTAAAATAATGAACAAAGGGTCAACAAAAACATCAAGAAGGGGCAATAAAAGAAGAAAATCAGAAGAGGGAACACTAAATAAAGGAAGTCATGATGCAAACCTAGGAAAGAGGAGTTAAAAACACTTAGATAACATCTAAAAAATAAATGCCAATGGCACTTCAAATATATATAACTGGATGTGATATAGATCAACAAAATTTGACTATCAGTAAATTCAAGATTGTGTAAGATTTTCTAGATGTAAAAATGAAGGGAGAGAGTATCCAAAACACCAAAACTACAGTATAAAATATAGAAGTACAGATAGAAATTTACGAATAACATCAATAATAACTAAAACGTTACAAACACAAAATGAGAATTATGAATGAACTCACCAACTAGGAGACGGAAATGATATATAAACGGAAATGGTAACTCTAAAAAGGGGAGAAACGTATAAAAGAATACAAAATAATACAACGACAAGCAGTGAGTCAGTACTGAAACGTTGGGGTACCTGACGTCGTGCGGTCCGAAAGGACAGGAAGTCGTAGAGGGTCTCAAACGAGTTTGAGTACAGGTAACTCAATTACGATAGTAGGTTGATAGAGTAGGAGCCAGGAGGGGAAGAGTGGAACGGAAGTTAGAAAGGGTCCTAGTCCTAGAAAAGGTCACTCAGTCCAGGAGTGTAGTCTACCGGGTTCATAACTTCGAAATCGAAGTCGTAGTCAGGAACGTTACTTATAGTCCCAACTAAAGGGAATCCTTACTGACCAAACTAGAGGAACGACAAGTTCCCTGAGAGTTCTCAGAAGAGGTCGTGGCGTCAAGTTTCCGTAGTAAAGAAGTCGTGAGTCGGAAGAAATACCAGGTTGAGAGTGTAGGTATGTACTAATGGTATCGAAACTGATATACCTGAAAACAACCGTTTCATTACAAAGACGAAAATTTTGTGACAGATCCGAACAGTAGTGGGGTGAGGTCATGAGAACGGACCTTTTAGGGTACCTGTCTCCTCAGACCATCCGACGTCAGATACCCCAGCGTTTTGCAGCTTGTGCTGACTCACTGAAGTGAAAGTGAAAGTACGTAACCCCTTCCTTTACCGTTGGGTGAGGTCACAAGAACGGACCTCTTAGGGTCCCTGTCTCCTCGGACCACCCGACGGCAGATACCACAATGTGTCTCAGTCTGTGTCGACTTCGCTGAATCGTCGTCGTCGTCGTCGATCCGAACAGTGTTGAAAGGAAGGTTCCTCGTCCGCAGAAAATTAAAGTACCGACGTCAGTGCTAGACGTCACTAAAACCTCGGGTTCTTTTATTTCAGACAGTGACAAAGGTGACAAAAGGGTAGATAAACGGTACTTCACTACCCTGGTCTACGACACTAGAAACAAAAACTTACGACTCACAGTTCGGTCGAAAAAGTGGGAGGAAAAAGTGAAAGTAATTCTCCAAGAAATTAAGACGAAGTAAAAGATGGTAATCCCACCATAGTAGACATATAGACTCCAATAAATATAAAGAGGGGAGTTAGAACTAAGGTCGACAAGAAGTAGGTCGACCCGTAAAGCGTACTACATGAGACGTATATTAAAATTTTTCGTCCCACTGTCATACATCATGAAGAAAGGGTTAAACCTTAGTCAGACAACAAGGTACAGACCAAGATTGACAACGAAGAATTGGACGTATGTACAAAGTATCCTCCGTCCATTCCACCGGACCATAAGGGTAGGGAACTTCTTAAAAGGTGGTGAACAACACTAGGTGTGTCAGTTTCCGAAATCACATCAGTTACTTCGTCCACAAAAAGACCTTAAGAGAACGAAAAAGATACTAGGTTGTCTACAACCGTTAAACTAGAGACCAAGGAGACGGAGAAGATTTAGGTCGAACATAAAGACCTTCAAGTACATGACAACTTCAGATCGAACTTCCTAAAACTCGTAATGAAACGATCGTACACTTTACTCGTTTTAACACGTCATCAAGTTTACAAGAAACCGTAACGGGAAACCCTAGCTTTACTTTTGACTGGAAAAGGTCAGGACAAAAGGTTTAAACGAACGTATAACTCACGTCGTGAAAGTGTCGTAGTAGAAAATTCTAAACTTTATCAAGAAAAAGTGAATTTCTTTTGAGAGATTGTAAAAAACATTCCAACCAAATTACCACTACTTGAGAAAGTCAAAAACGAACAGACCCTTTGAGAAATAGAGAGGAAGTTAAGACGTACTATTAGAACGACCCATCTCATAGGATCCAAGATCCAAAAGGGAAGGTCGTAAAATTTATATCGTACGGTGAGGGAGACCGGACGTTTCGAAGACGTCTCTTTAGTCAACTATTGGACTATCCTCAAAGAACCATACACTGAGAAACAGAGAACGATGGAAGTTTAAAAAGAAAAATAGAAATTGAAAACGGTAAAATTAATACTATACAGAACCACACCCAGAGAAACTCAAGAACAAACTACACGAAAGACCTGAATCTGTAGACGAAGGAAGAAGTCCAATCCCCACAACAGTCGGTATCACACAATCAGTGAGTCAACACAGACTGAGAAACTGTGGTACCAGACGTCGGGTGGTCCGAGGAGACAGGTACCCTAAGAGGTCCGTTCTTATGATCTCACTCAACGGTAAGGGATAAGGTCCCCTAGGAGGGTTGGGTCCCTACTTTGGGCCCAGAGGACGTAACGTCCGTCTAAGAAATTGTTGACTCGGTGGTTTATGTAAAAGACACAGAGAGGGAGAAAAAATAGCAAAACCCTAGGGGTCACTACGTCAATCATGGGAACTATAACAAGATCTGAGATCCTGGAGATTATCTCAAAGGAATTTGATAAGAGTAAAATTTTTAAACGAAAAGACGAATGACAAGACTAACACACTAAAGGTGATTAGATAGAATGTTCAGTGACACGTAAAAAGACTTGGTCGATTAGACCAGAATTAAGGAAGATCACAGCACAAGTAAAGACAATGACAGAAGAAGTCGAAAACAACCTTTGTACCAGACAACAAACTTTGTGTTAGGAGACAGAAGAGTAAAGCAGATAAAAAGACGTCGGCAGAGATACTTTAATCTGGGTTATCACCGTATAGAATCAGAACTTCTACATAGGAACACACTCTCGTAGGGACACGTCAGAGACACACGGGTCACCGAAACTACCCTCCCGACCTCGACTTTACTCGTGTCCGAGACAGAAGAGGGACCCACGTGCCCGTCGAAAGTGGGACCTCCTCCCATGCCCGACCCCTACCTCCTCGAATCTTGACCTCCGTCCACACTCCCCCCCGGAAGGGATAACCCCCCACCCAGGTCCCGGGTTCCTCGAGGTCGTCCCCGGGACTCCCTCAACCCGAAGAGGGACCCCCCGACGTCAGAGGTGGGACCAACCCCTGGACCGACCCCGGTGAGTCCCCAACTTCGACGTGAAGACTCGTGTGAGACCCACAGGCTCGGCTGGTCTCCTTTCCGGGCGTGGCTCCCCTGGGGAGAGAGAGGGACCACGCGCACGGTCAACCGTTACTACCACAGACGGAGTCGTCTCCCGTCTCCCCGACCTTCTGTACGACCCCGTCTGACCCGTTCGACGGGTCTCGTGGCCTGTCAAAGGTCCGGGGACGGAGGTACGGCCCGGACCCTCGTTTCTGCAGACACGGGTAAGAAATCCTCTTCCGAAAAACAAAGAGTGTCGGGAGACCCCGGAAGGTGACCAAACGTTTTGTTTATTCCCCCGAGTCGAAGGACCACAGTCTGGGGTCCCGACCCCGCGGATTGTGTCTCGTACTCGGGGAGTGAGGAATCCCTCCTGGAGGGAGGGGGGTCTCGAACACTACAGGGGGAGGAGAAGACCCAGTGGGCGATCTCCACTCCCAGGACTGATCTGACGAAGAGGAGGGGAGGATGGTCTGAGGTGGACCAAGACGCAGCAACCATCCTCTGGGTGGATGACCAGAAGTCCCCCAGGAGTCCCCCAGGAGTCCTTCTCGACGAGATATACATCGACACCAAAACTCCACAAGAACCACCACGGCACTCGAGTCCCAGAAGGATCAGGAGGGAAAACTAGGAAGAGTTTATTGTATTGTAACACTCAAACATGAAAACATGAGATATTATACAGTTAGTTAATTTATCACTATAAGTGTTATTTGTAACATATTGACGTTTATGTGTGTTTGTATGTCTCTGGTGGATGAATGGTATTAAAGTTGGTCGTCCCCTTTTCTAGTCACAAACCCCTTGCTACGTACACACAAGTCAACGATTCAACACAGACTGAGAAGACACTGGGTGGTACCTGACATCGGGTGGTCCGAGGAGACAGGTACTTTAAGAGGTCCGTTCTTATGACCTTACCCAACGGTAAAGGAAGAGGTCCCCTAGAAGGGTTGGGTCCCTAGTTTGGGTTTAGAGGATATGACCGTCCGTCTAAGAAATGGTGACTCAGTGGTCCCTTCCAACACCTTACTATTGTCCAATGGTTTTAATGAAATTGTCATAGAGGGACATCGTCACTTTAAGTTTACGAAACTCCAATTCCAAATCCTACTCTAAAATTTGGTAACATTATCGACAATCCGGGATTATTTTTATTACTCGTTTTGAACACTATTTGTGTCCGTAATGTGACTCCTATAGTGTACCGTTTGTGAGGTATCCTTATTTATACAGATAATCGATACGACGTGATGTCGATCCGTATGTATTATGGTTTGTAGACCAACTTTTGATTTTCATTAGTTTATTATTACCCACAGAGGTTTATCAGTACCTAAACCTTATACTTTATCCTAAAGTGTACAATTCCAAAAATAAGGTACCAAAAAGACATTATGTCGAAAAGAGAAATAGTTTCAGTCTTAATTTAATTTTCGATTTTAAATTGTAGGTACATAAATCGATTAATTTTCGATTGCATAAAATAAACATTTGGTGATCTTAACGAGATATTCATCTTGATCTTTTATTTTGTGTTTTAACTTAAACTTCAGGGATGCGAAAACAATTATACCCGTAGATTTATAACTCCGACAGTATGTAAAAGTTCTATATCTAAGGTACAATTAAAGTTTTAAACTAAAACGTTGTATTTACGTAAAGTTTACAAGTGTCTACACTCTCAAGTTTTTGATTTTAAATTCTGTATGTGTAAGAGACCGTCATCATTTCATATATAACATAAAAAATTCTTAAGCGTCTTGGGAAGTCTTTTACATACACATTTCAGTTCTTTTTTTCAATTAAACTGTGACATTGACTTCAGACGGAGCACTGTTAGTGTTTTCTGATTTTGGTCTATTGATAGGACAAATAATATCAGATTTATTTGTGGTCATACAGAATCTATATGACAGACTACTTATCAGGTCTTATATTGTTTTACTATTTGTGGTAGAGGTTTGTTTTAAAGTTTTATAAACTGTAATTACCTTTTATTTTCTGTTATCAGGACCGTAAACGGGTCCTGTACGTAAGAGTTTAAGAATATAAACAAATGATCTTGATTTCTCATTGAAAGTAGAGTTCTTAAGGTTACATATACAATTTTTAGGACTTTTATTGGTCTCCATTTGTAAGACGGACTAAGAGAAGTTTATAGAAACATTCTCCAATACATGGGTAGTTATAAATTTTTGATCGAATTTGTTAATATGAATTTTTTATTTAGAAGAGTTTGAAGTGTCCATCAGGTCACCGGTTCTGACTCGAAGGTGATTTCCCCTACGTCAAAAAGTTAGGGACCAGTCCCTTCAAGGTGTATGACCCTTCGCACGGGGTGGGAGGGGGGGTGGTTATTTTTTAGAAGAGAAATAGAGAAAAAAGTGTATGTTTGTGTATGTGTGTTGTGTGTGTGGAGGGGTGGGTTGGGTGTGTTTATTTCTTTTTGTGGTTTAGTTAAAACCCCAGATTTATTTATCCGTCATACGTTGATCAGTCGGATTACAAGAATTCGAGATCAGGATACTATGTAAAAACCTATACGAGTTTTAAAAAAAGTAAAGTCTTCATTACATTTTAAAAATTACATTTACACGAAAGACCCGGTAAACCTATGGACGAAATACAGACTCTTACGTTCCTACCGTAACACAGATAGTTAGTGTACCAGTGGTCGGTGGTCGTGAAATTCAAACCACTCGAATCGTTTTGTTACTTATATCATTTCAACGTCCTATATTTTAATTGTGTGTCTTTAGGGAACGTAAGGATATGTGATTGTTACTCTTTTGTCTTTCTCTTTAATTCCTTTGTTAAAGTAAGTGGTAACGTTGCTTTCCTTATTTTATGAATCCTTATATAGATGGATTTCTTTGTTTTCTGGATATATATCTTTTGATATTTAGTGACCACTTTCTTTAGTTTCTCCTGTGTTTATCTACCTCTTTATATGGCACAAGTACCTAGTCTTCTTAGTTATATCACTTTTACTCATATGATAGGTTTCGTTAGATATCTAAGTTACGTTAGGAATTCGATGGTTGCCATAAAAAGTCTCTTGATCTTGTTTATTAAAGTGTTAAACATACCTTTATGTTTTTTGGAGCTTATCGGTTTCGTTAGAACTTTTTCTTCTTACCTTGACCTCCTTAGTTGAACGGACTGAAGTCCGAGATGATGTTTCGGTGTCAGTAGTTCTGTCATACCATGACCGTGTTTCTGTCTTTATATCTAGTTACCTTGTTTTATCTTTCGGGTCTCTATATAGGTGCGTGGATACCTGTGGAATAGAAACTGTTTCCTCTGTTCTTATATGTTACCTCTTTTTCTGTTAGAGAAATTGTTCACCACGACTCTTTTGACCAGTTGGTGAACATTTTCTTACTTTGATCTTGTGAAAGATTGTGGTGTGTGTTTTTATTTGAGTTTTACCTAATTTCTAGATTTGTATTCCGGTCTTTGATATTTTGAGGATGTCCTCTTATATCCTTTTTGTGAGAGACTGTATTTAGTGTCGTCCTAGGAGATACTGGGTGGAGGGTCTTATAACCTTTATTTTCGTTTTTATTTGTTTAACCTGGATTAATTTTAATTTTAGAAGACGTGTTGTTTCCTTTGATATTCGTTCCACTTTTCTGTCGGAAGCCTTACCCTCTTTTATTATCGTTTACTTCGTTGACTATTTCTTAATTGGAGTTTTTATATGTTCGTTGAGGACGTCGAGTTAAGGTCTTTTTATTTACTGGGTTAGTTTTTCACCCGGTTTCTTGATTTGTCTGTAAAGAGGTATCTTCTGTATGTCTACCAATTGTTTGTGTACTTTTCTACGAGTTGTAGTGAGTAATAATCTCTTTACGTTTAGTTTTTGTGTTACTCCATGGTAAAGTGTGACCAGTCTTACCGTTTCAGATGTTTGTTATTTATGACCTCTCTCACACTTCTTTTCCCTTGGGAGAATGTGACAACCACCCTTACGTTTGATCATGTCGGTGATACCTCTTCTCACACCTCTAAGGAATTTTTTGACCTTTATCTTGACGGTATACTGGGTCGTTAGGGTGACGACCCGTATGTGTGACTCCTTTGGTCTTAGCTTTCTCTGTGTACATGGGGTTACAAGTAACGTCGTGACAAATATTATCGGTCCTGTACCTTCGTTGGATCTACAGGTAGTCGTCTACTTATCTATTCTTTCGACACCATGTATATGTGTTACCTTATAATGAGCCGGCAATTTTTTCTTACGTAAACTTAGTCAAGATTACTCCACCTACTTTGACCTCGGATAATATGTCTCACTTCATTCGGTCTTTCTTTTTGTGGTTATGTCATATGATTATGTATATATACCTTAAATCTTTCTTCCATTGCTATTGGGACATACGTTCTGTCGTTTTCTCTGTGTCTACATTACTTGTTAGAAAACATAAGACACCCTCTCCCGCTCCCTCCCTATTATACCCTCTTACCGTAACTTTGTACATATTATAGTATACACTTTGTTTGTTTTTTTTTCTTTACCTGAACTCTCTATTTTCTCTGTAACAATTTGGTCGTTTCCATTTTTCGTTTAACGTACCGTTTACCGTCTTCCTTATATATAAAAACGTTATTACACTCATTTCCTCTCACAACCCTCTTAACGTAATGGAGTCCCTTACCGCACCTTCAACACTTTCCTTTGTGTCCTCACCCTTCGTCCGTTACTCTACAAGTGTGTTCCTCCACACTGGATCTTAGTGACTACGGCGGGTGACCTTATCGTAATCGGAGTATTAACACAAACCTCTTCCTTTACCGTTGGGTGAGGTCATGAGAACGGACTTTTTAGGGTACCTGTCTCCTCGGACCATCCGATATCAGGTACCCCGTCGTTTCTCAACCTGTACTGACTCACTGAAGTGAAAGAAAGAAAGAAAGTGTTAACACAACTATGATTTACTATATAAATAAACTAAAATATCGACACATGCTAGACATTTTTTTTTTTTTTTTTCTCGAGAAATATTTACAAATATAAACTACCGAGTCTACCATTTCACAGACAGATGTTACGCCCTCTGGGCCCAAGCTAGGGACCCAGCCCTTCTAGGTGACCTCTTCCTTTACCGTTAGGTGAGGTCATGATAACGGACCTTTTAGGGTACCTGTCTCCTCGGACCACCCGATGTCAAGTGCCCCAGCGTTTCTCAGCTTGTGTTGACTCACTGCAAGGAAGTGGGAAGTGGAAGTGGAAGTGTAATTTATGTTTTTGAAATTTACAATTTTTGAATTGACTCAGAGGAATTAAGAAAGTAATTGAGTGTCTTTTTACTCAAAAGAATAGTTTGGAATGGTAAGAAGACTTTACAGGAATAGAATGTAGATGCCGGGATGGTGGGACTTACGCGGGCTAGAGTAGACTTTACAAAAGTAGACTGAAAGGTTACTTAACAGTCTCACCCTTGTAAAGACTGTTCACGATTTAATACCCGTCTCGATCCGGGGTTCCAAGTGTAGCACGACCGTCTTTTACGTCAGAACGTTACATAAGAATTTATCTACCTAAAAATAGGTTGTTATATTAACGGACACCGAGAGGTTTGTCTCCAAAGTGTTACAAACCGAGACCGTAGTATCGTTATCTCTTTTATTTTTAATAGTATGACTAAAGTACATAAGTAAGTAAGTTGATAAATAATTCAGATAGATATCCCGTCACAGCCCCCAAGACCCCCGAGGCACGATTTACAAATTCGTCGTGGTACCGGAGACGGAAACACCTCGAATACCAGATCACCTCTTTTAGTAACCATTGGCTTGTTAGGACGTCGGATCCTTCATTATTGGTTGCTACCTTACACAAGAGTTCAATCGATGGTGGCACTCTTACAACATGTCTACTGGTTCAGCTCAGAGTTGGGTTATCAGATAACAGTTTTCCCCCGGGACTAGCCTTTCAACTAGTCGAAAGACCGACAGTTGTGTTTCTCGTGTTGGACTTTTCAGTGTGAAAGGGATTAGTAAGACGTTTGGGTGGTCGATAAGTCCCTGTCTCAACTGGACGATGACGTTCAACTTGTCTTCAAAAGACAACTAGGTGGCCTTCCTTCTCCTCCTTCTCCTTTCTCTTCTTCTTCCCTTTTCTCTCTCTCCTTCTCCTCTGCCCTCTCTCCCTCCCTCCCTACTTCTCTCTTCTTTTGACACTCCACGCCGACTTGTCGTGGAAGGTGCGGGTGTGGGAGGCAAACGAGGGTACAGCAAGTCTCGTTTTCGGTTACGGGGGAGTCTCCGGTGTCCGGAGTCACTCGATGGGGGAGGGTCGGGGGTTGGGGACGGAAGGTCGGTGTGTCCAGGGGGACTGGTGACGCGGTGGTCCCTTCGGGTGATCCTCAGTCCGTGACACGATTTACGTCGGGGACTTAGTAAATTAACCACGGTGTGGGACAGTTCCCATAAGAGTGGGAAACAATGTCTACCCCTTTATCTAAGAATCTTTCTAGTTTATTTCTAGTCGTCAGTGTGTCCACCGGTTCCCCTTTCCGGTCCTAAGCCCGTCTTAAGTTTAGTCCTTGCAGACAAAGACTTCCAGTCCGAGAGTTGGCGGCAGGATGTGGACAAGCTCTTTGTCTCCAGACGTTTTACGGTTCACTTACATCACACCCATCTACCGTGAGGTCACCAGGTGCATCAGGTTCTTACTAACGGTCTCCTAGATCGTTTTAGATCTCTTGTTCACCTAACGTAGTCGAGATGGTACTGTTGTTCCTCCTCTTTTCGTCTACTCTTCCCGTCGTTCTCTCGTTTTGGATAGTGAATACTTGTTAGAGGTACCCTACACGGCTCGTCCATACGAGGTTTGTCTAAAGATAGCGATAATAAAGAACCAAAAATATTTATAACTAGCCGTCTCTCAAACCCCCAAATAAGAATGTTGATAGACTTCATAACTAATATATCGTGTTTAATGTCCGTCCGGGTATGGTGAAGTACTCGAAGGGTCCACCAAGTCACCATTTCTTAGGCGGAAGGCCCGTCCGCTACACCCAAGGTAGGGACTTAGTCCTTCTATGGGGGACCTCTCCTTTACCGTTGGGTGAGATAATAAGAACGGACCTCTTAGGGTACCTGTCTCCTCGGACCGCCCAATGTCAGATGACCCATCCTTTCTCAGTCTGCACTGAATCGTTGATTCGTTGTTGGAAGTGGAACTGTCGACTCAACTCCCCTCCCCCGACGTCTTATTTGATGTTACACGGACTTGTCTTCCGCCAAACGAGGTGTCCCTCCGTCGGGTCCTCCGTACCAGAGGGGTCTCCCGAGATTCGACCGAAATCGTGTGTTTACCTGAGAGTTTCCGTCTACATCCGGTCCCTGTGGGAGCTAATGAGAGTGACCCGTTCACAAAAATTACTTAGAATGGCTTGTAATAAATATCGATAAAAAAAATTGGAGTCATTTTTCCGTCTTTACAGAACTTTGTGAAATTGAAAGTTTTTTAAATTTCGTTAACTCGATGGATCTCACCAATCGTTGTTCGGAAATTTTACTCCAAATCTAAAAGTCTCTGATTGTAGACAAGAAACTGTTATTAAACTGTAGTCAAGTCTGTCGAGGATCTATAACTATTATTTTGATACAATAGGAAGATACCCTATTACGAAAGATAAGGTGGAAGGTCTTGATTCTTGTATGCGGTAGACCCTGAAGGGACCACCAGGTCACCGATTCTGAGTTGAGGGTTACGTCTCCCGGGTTCAAGTTAGGAACCAGTCCCTCGATCTAGGGTTTACAGTGTTGATTCTGGGTCCCGTCAGTTCGTTTGTTTATGTAATATATATATATGTGTGGTAGATTTAACTCCTTTTACAACCTGATTTTAGACTCTTCTTTACAGATTTCCTTTAACGTACCCTGAAGAGATCATCAGATCACCGACTCTGAGACGTGAGGGTTACATCCCCCGGACTCAAGTTAGGGACGAATTCCTTGATCTAGGGTGTACAAAGTTGATTTCTAGGTGTACGGTGTTACTTTTGACTTCTAGGGTGCATGGTGTCAATTCTGGACTGTGTCGGTTTATTTACCTATTTTTGAAAAAAAAATTCACGATCATTTTCATTTCTCGTCAACTTCGACTACCCTCGGACCGTACTTCGGGACACCATTCACAATTCCCATGTTTTCCTTATCTCTGGGTAGGGGTGGTACCTATTTGGGGTTCGAGTATCTCTCGTCTTTAGCTGTTTGTTTAACAATGTTGTATTTGGTCCCTCATGGTCGTGTGTCTCTCCCCGTCTCGCGTCCCTTCCCTGGCTAAACCGGATTCCGTTTTATCTGTTTAGAGTCTCTTGTCACCTAAAAGGGGTTCTTCTCTTTATCTGTCTCCCTTCCTCACTTTATAAATTCCTTTATTCTTAACTCTGTGTCTTGGATGTGTTTAGCCTAGTGGAAGAGCACCTTTCTTTGAGGAGCCGTCCTTCACCTCCGTCAGTCTAGACTTTTCGGTGTCGCACTGACTGTGGGGGTGACCCACCAGGAGCTGACGCCGACCATTTTTACAGACTTTTGACTCATACCGTAGAGTCATTGGCTTTATTTAGTCTTGTGTCTCAAACCCGTCCCCCTCTTCCTTCTATTGTACTTCGGACTCGAGACCGGATTTCCCTTGTAAAAAATCCACTTATTCTTTCTCTTGACGATTATCACTAGCTTTCACCGTTTTGGCATCTTTAAGTAGAGACCGTTTAAATCTTCGAAGGACAAACCTCGAGAATGTTCTGAGACGTACATCGATTTATACATAGGTCTACCTAGTCTGCGTGTTTTGTTTCTCTCACGAGAAATGGGGACAGAGTAAAGGCGTCCCAGGAGGTACGTCCCTTGAAGATCGATGTGGGCACCGTCAAAGATTCCGTCCTTTGTTCTAATGATTTATGTCACCACTGAGACTTAACCAGTTTCCCGTAAAAACCCTGTGGTCAAGTCAAGTCAAGTCAAGTCAGCGAGTCAGCACAGGTTGAGACACGCTGGGGTACTTAGCGTCGTACGGTCCGGAGGGACAGGTAGTGGTTGAGGGTCTCAAGTGAGTTTGAGTGTAGGTAACTCAGCCACTACGGTAGGAGCCAGCAGGGGAAGAGGAGGACGGGGGTTAGGGAGGGTCGTAGTCCCAGAAAAGGTTACTCAGTTGAGAAGCGCACTCCACCGGTTTCATGACCTCAAAGTCGAAATCGTAGTAAGGAAGGTTTCTTGTGGGTCCCGACTAGAGGAAATCTTACCTGACCAACCTAGAGGAACGTTCACTTTGAGTTTAACATAGACTCCTACTGCCCCATTCTTTCTGTTGACAGTTACAAGACTGAAACTTCCGACAGATCACCGAAACCTTCTCTTACGGGACAAACGTCCTTTGTCTGGTTCTTGAACCACCACTGTCCCGGAGGGTAATCGTTGATGGAGAGTCTTATAAGACTTTTTAGGTTAACGTTGAAAATGCATTTAAACTCTACCGAATTTTTATTTTTCTTAAATTTACAAATTTTTAAGTGTTTCATTTTCTACTAGACAAGAGTTTACTCGTTTTGACTGTTCGATTACATGAAGAAACCGTCCCATCCCCTGGAAGAAATTATGACAAGGTTTGGTGGGAAAGTCATTTAGTGAAAAAATCGTCTCTTACGTCCCCTCTTTTCACATCGTTATGACGGTGGATGACCATGAATCCCGTTTCACTACACTTTCAGAGACTCAGGGATTCTGAGGGACACTGGGGTGTCTGAAAAGTCCGGTTTTATGACCTCACCCATCGGAAAGGGAAGAGGTCCCCTAGAAGGGTTGGGTCCCTATCTTGGGTCCAGAGGACGTAACGTCCGCCTAAGAAATGGTTGATTCGATGTTCCCTTCGGGGCCTCCAAAGGAGGTCAGTTACTTTCTTATTTCGAAAAATACCCCTAACTGAAATTTCCGACAACCTCTCGCTCCGTTTGTCCGGGAAATTGGAACTCTGGCCACAATCTGATTTTAGACTCCGAGTCTCGTCTACCGTGTACCGAAAAACCCAAAGTCTACTCAGGTCCAGTTTACCCCTCAACTTCTCTATGTAAATTCTCCAGGTTATCTCTGTGTTCCGAAGGGAACACCGAGTCTGCCATTTCTTAGACGGACGTCACGTCCTCTGGACCCAAGCTAGGGACCCAACCCTTCCAGGGAACCTCTTCCTTTACAGTTGGGTGAGGTCATAAGAACGGACCTCTTAGGGTACGTGTCTTCTCTGACCACCCGATGTCAGGTGCCCCGACGTTTCTCGGTCTGTGCTGCCTTCGCTGACTTGTGCGCCCGTGTCTCTGTTTTAAAAGAAAGGAGTGGGGTGGGGGTGGTTGAAACCTCTTCTACGTAGGAGATCCTTTCTCTTCCTTAAGGACCGAGCTCCTTATCCTATAGTCCGGTCCGGGGTTCCTTCCTTTTTTTCTTTTCTTTTCTTTTTGGCGATTGTTCTAGTATCGGTCGAGTGTCCCGTCGAAACACTCTTGACTTGTCTATGTCGAAGAGCTTCTCGTCTTCCTTCCGATCTAAAGTAGGATCAGACGTGGGAGGACCGAACTATGGGATCATCTGTGCGGAAGACCACCCACTTGTAAATTGATAGGTTTTCAATAAACAATTAAAAAGAAAAATCAAAAATAAAAAATCAACTTCTTATTAACGAAATGTCTTAAAACAACAAAAGACAGTTTGTAGTTGTACTTAGTTACACTTAAATTGAGGTAAGGATTTTTTGATTTTATATGAGATACTAGGTCGGTAATGAGGGGAACAATAAATGGATTACTCAATTTTTAGGTGTTTCTTTTGACGTGTTTCTACAAGTATCGTCGAGATAAACGTTAGCGGTTTTGAGTGTTCGTAAGTCAACCACTTCTTTATTCATTTGACACCATATAGGTCTGTCCTCATAATAAGTCACGATTTTTTTATACTCGATACTTTTCTGTACGACCTTCGAATTTACGTAAAATGATTCACTTTCTTCAATTAGACTTTTCAGAATTGTGAGAACTAAGGTCGAGACACTGTAAGACCTTTTCCGTTTTGGTACCTCTGTTGACTTTTTTTTTTCTCCAACGGTCGTTAAACCTTCTTCCCCTATTTATTCATCGCGTTTCTCCTACAAATCCCATCACTAAGATAAAACTTACTAAGACATCGCCATTCAAGTACCGTATGCAAACAGGTTTGTGTATCTAGTATATTTTGGCTCACTTGGGATTACATTAGATACCTGAACACCACTACCAAACAGCTACATCCAAGTAGTTAACGTCATTCAAGTCAAGTCGAGTCAGTGAGACAGCACAGGCTGAGAAACGCTGGGGTACTTGGCGTCGTACGCTCCGGAGGGACAGGTAGTGGTTGAGGGCCTCAAGTGGGTTTGGGTACAGGTAACTCAGCCACTACGGTAGGTCGGTAGAGTAGGAGACAGCAGGGGAAGAGGAGGACGGGAGTTAGGGAGGGTCGTAGTCCCAGAAAAGGTTACTCAGTGAGAAGCGTAGTCCACCGGTTTCATGACCTCAAAGTCTAGAAGACCCCGTACAATTGTCATTCCCTCCGACTCCGCCTTTCCGTCCTTCATATACCCTTTAGAAACATGAAAGTTGAATCAAAACGACGAATAGATTTCGATGAGATTTTTTTTTTTCAGATAAAAAATTTTAAGGTAGAAATAAAGTGGTTATTGGTATTACTATTAACTTATATTGGTTTGATCTTTCTTATTCTCTGCTGACTCGTATATCAACGGGTGTTGAAAAGTCACAATGTTTAAACCCCGAAGGGACCCTCAGGTCACCAATTCTGACACGGGAAGGTTATGTCCCCCGAGCCAAAATAGAGACCATGCCCTTGATTCCCAGAAGGGACCACCGAGTCTACCATTTCTTAGACGGGCATTACACCTTCTGGACCCAAACTAAGGACTCAACCTTT
Organism: Capra ibex; assembly: GCA_006410555.1. NCBI lineage: Eukaryota > Metazoa > Chordata > Mammalia > Artiodactyla > Bovidae > Capra > Capra ibex. The sequence goes on from SJYO01026388.1 coordinate 76,876,544, forward strand.
CTAGGGGACGTCTTCCTTTACCGTTGGGTGAGATCATAAGAACGGATGTTAAGTGTATTCTAAAGTGTACGGTACACCGTACGGTTTATTTTTATATAAAAATTTTTTATTATTTTTAAAAATTATTTTATTTTTATTATTTCTAAATGTTTAAGTACACAAAAATCAAGTCGAAATTACACCCACCCTCCCCCTCGAGGAACGTTCATAAGTTATCTTTGTTTTAACTTTATAACTAAAGAAGATAAAGGATTGAAAGATTAGCCCTTTATGTGTTTAGAATATAAGTCATAATTTTTTATATCTCTTTTTGTTCATTTCAAACACGAATCAAATTTTAGAGTTTTTTAACCTTTAAGAGGAATTTTAAAAGAGATTCACGTTCCTCTAGGTTGGTTAGGTAAGACTTCCTCTAGTCGGGACCCTAAAGAAACCTTCCTTACTACGATTTCGACTTTGAGGTCATGAAACCGGTGGAGTACACTTCTCAACTGAGTAACCTTTTCTGCGACTACGACCCTCCCTAATCCCCGTCCTCCTCTTCCCTTGCTGTCTCCCACTCTACCGACCTACGGTAGTGACTGAGCTACCTGTACTCAGACTCACTTGAGGCCCTCAACCACTACCTGTCCCTCCGGACCGCACGACGCTAAGTACCCCAGCGTTTCTCAGTCTGTGCTGACTCGCTGACTTAACTTGACTTGACTTGACTTCACGTTTACAAGGAATTTGTCTCTGGTCCACAAACTCATGTACTCTTCCAAAACATGTCAACAGAATTACTACATTTAAATAAAGAAAAGAAAACAGTCTAAAGAACTTAGTAATCCTGAACTGGATAAATTTCATTAAGATACTAAATGTGTTTCTAGGTATTGAGTACACATTATGGTTCCATGACCCCTTTTTTTACTCTCTGTTCACGAATTTCTCTAATACCTGACGAGAACGGACCGTTTAGGGTACCTACCTCCTCGGACCACCCGACGTCGGGTACCCCAGAGATCCTCAGTCTGTGCTGACTCGCTGAAGTGAAAATGAAAAGAGAAAATACGTAACCTCTTCCTTTACCGTTGGGTGAGGCCACAAGAACGGACCTCTTAGGGTCCCTGCCTCCTCGGACCATCCGACGGCAGAGACCCCAGCGTGTCTCAACCTGTGCTGACTTCGTTGAACCGTCGTCGTCGTCGTCGTACTTGACTTGACCCAAGGAAGTCCTAATTATCACCAGAAACTCGGTTCAGAACAGTAACAAGTCAACGGTTCACCACAGACTCAGAAGAACTGAGAAAAACTGGGGAAACGTTGGGATATTTAACGTCGTGGGGTCCGAAGGGACAGGAAGTGGTAGAGGTTCTGAAACGAGTTTGAGTACAGGTAACTCAACTACTATGGTAGGTTAGTAGAACAGGAGACAATGGGAGAAGAGGAGGACGGAAGTTAGAAAGGGTCGTAGTCCCAGAAAAGGTTGTTCGACCGAGAAAACGTAGTCCACCGGTTTCATAACCCCGAAGTCAAAATCGTAGTCCGGAAGGTTACTCATCAGTCCCAACTAAAGGAAATCCTAACTACCAAACTAGAGGAACGACAGGTTCTGGATTCAGATCTCATAAAACAATTCAGTCGGTTTGTCTCACAATTGAAGGATCACCTTTTAAATAAGGAACTTCTGTCGATGTTGTGATTTAATGAACCGAGACCCAGGGACACAGTGAGGCTGGATGATTTGTAAGTAGTCCCATAATATAAACTCCCTGAAGGGACCGTCAGGTCGCCAAATTTACGAAGTGAAAGTGACGTTCCCCGAGTCCAAGGTAGGGACCAGTCCCTTGATTCCATGATTCTAGGGTCTACAGAACTTCACACCGGTTTTCTTTTTTTTTTCTCTCTCTTTAGGGAACTTTCTTGTTTTTTAATTGTCTCTAGTAGTTAGATGATCTTGGACTCAAGGTTTTTTTAACTGTTTGAAGATCGGCACGAATAGTTTTTCTTAAAAGATTTGTTTATTTTTGATTTTCAATTTTGATTTCAATCTTTTTATGGTTGTATTATAGAGGTTTAATTTATTTTCGACAATTTATTGTCGTTGTTGTTTTTGTTTTTTCTATAACCGTAGGGTCAATCGTGACCACCATTCCTTGGGTGGGCGGTTACGTCCTCTACATTCCCTGAACCCAAGCTAGGGACCCACACTTCTGGAGGACCTCTTCCCTTACCATTGGGTGAGGTCATAAGAACGGACCTCTTAAGGTGCCTGTCTCCTCGGACCGGCCCGATGTCAGGTACCTCAACGTTTCTAAGTCTGTGTGACTTCGTCGAATCGTACGTGTGTATGTGCCTTCCTGGTGTTTGAGACCTTGGTTGTCCTTGGTGACCCTTAAAGATCAGACCCCCCAAAGTTTGACGTATAACTTTTGGCGGAATCCTGGACGACGTCCTTGTCCTTCCCACAAGTAACTAGTAGTCGACATGCGATCTGAGTCCGGGGCTCTAAGTCGATACTTCCCGGACCTCATGTGAATGTACGATTACCCTTTCGCGTTCATCATTTGTTCGTTCCCTTATTTAGCGGTTCCCTTAACATCTGACAGGATCCTTCCTTTATGGCTCCAAATGTAGCCTACCGGACCCTCCCGGGTCACTCCTTCCATCGGAACCCTTCTCTTCCACCGAAGGGTCCCCCACCCTGGTCATCCCCGTTTCCGTGTTTGCCTGGTTCTCCCCAGAGCCTTTACGTCTCAAGCCCGCGGACCTCAGACTCCCCACTCCTCCTACACTACTCTGTTTTCGTCCTTTCTTTGTCTGGTACGTTCTGGAGCTTCCAGAACCCTTTCTTAAGACCCATGAAGCGACCACCAGGTCACCGATTCTGAGACGTGAAGGTTGCATTCCCCGACCCAAATTAGGGACCAGTCCCTTGATCTAGGATGTGCGGTGTCGATTTCTAGGGATACCGGTGTTGATTCTGGGTCCCGTCGGTTTATTCGTTTATATATATATATCTAAAAAAATTTTTTCTTAAGACCTGAAAAAAAGATTTCCATTTCTTTTCAGTGACCACTCAAAAGTTGTCTTCTCACCTGTGAAGAACCTAATAAGGTCAACGATGTCTTTTTACTTCAAGATCTCTCCGTTCTACCTTCGACGTTTGAGTTAATACCCCGAAACCCCTACTTTATGTCCATTTCCTGATGTCCCCACTCTTTCAATATAAAACTTTCATCTTCGCCGTTCTCTCAACGACGATTTAACCCATATTCTCACTCTCTTTCTTTTCTGTTCTCATTGAACCCGAGACCCAAGTTCGATAATCTCCGATGGTAAATGACTCTGCCTTTTGTGAGTCTTTACTCGTCTGAACCCTCATCCGTATTAGGTCTCAAGGGAAACCTCGTTCAACCAACTCAAAAAAAATAACGTTATATCGACTAATGTTGTAACACAATCAAAGTCCGTATATCGCTTCACTAAACCAAAATATATATATATATATGTGTGTATACATATATACACAAGAAAAAATAAGATAGGGTGATATCGAATAATATCCTACAACTATATCAAGGGTCTCGATAGGTATTTAGATGCAACAAGTAGATAAAATAAATATCATCACACGTAGACATTTAGAGTCAAGTTAGTCAAGTCAAGTCAGCGAGTCTCAGGCTGAGAAACGCTGGGGTACCTGACGTCGTGCGGTCCGGAGGGACAGATAGTGGTTGAGGGTCTCAACTGAGTTTCAGTACAGGTAACTCGGCCACGACGATAGGTTAGTAGAGTAGGAGACAGTAGGGGAAGAGGAGGGTGGAAGTTAGAAAGGGTCGTAGTCCCAGAAAAGGTTACTCAGTCAAGTGGCGGGGGGAGTTGATGGGGCAACAAAAGGTATTCAAACAAAAGATACGGACACTCAGAGAAAGACAAAATGTTTATTTAAGTAAACATGATAAAAAATCTAATGTGTGTATTTCCCTGTGCTGACACACTGATTCGTGCGTTCGTGTGTGTTTACTGTAGTATCTTATAAAGAGAAAGAGACTGAATGAAGTCAATTATACTATTAGAGATCCAGGTAGGTATAACGACGTTTATCGTAATGAAGTAAGTTTTTTTCTTACCGACTCAGTATAAGGTAACATATATGTATATATATGTAGAAGAAGTAGGTAAGTAGATGGTCACTTGTAGCTCTGACGAAGGTACAGGACCGACAATGTTTATCACGACGCTACCCTGTGTCCAAGTTGGAAACCAGGTCCTTTTAGGGTGTACGGAATCTCGTAGATTCGGGTTCTCGATGTTGATAACTCAGACACGAGATCTCGGACCTTCGATGTTGATGGCTTTGGACACGTGGATCTCGGAGACGAGACGTTACTCTTCGGAGGCGTTACTCCTTGGATGCGTGGCGGCGTTCTCATCGGGGGTGAGCGGTGTTGATCTCTTTTCGAGTACGCCGTTGCTTCTGGGTCGTGTCGGTTTTTTGTTTATTTGTTTATTTCGCAAACTAACAATTTTTATTTTGGGGAGGGTCCCTCGTCTTACCTCCAGAGTAGTGCCCTGAAGAGAGTGGCAAGGGGCCCGGTCACTCACGACTCGTAGAGAAGAGACCCTTGTCCTGACAAATAGAGTCGTCTGTGGAACTGAAAAACCAAGTGTCCAGTGGGTTGGTGTGTCCCGGTGTTAATTTAGATTACCTTTCCTGACACGGAATAAACCCCAAATTGAACCCGACAGAGAGAGCCTCTTACCCATTCACAAGGGTCCTCCTCTTACTTTGTCTGCGACACAGGTCCTTCCGTGTGGTACGACTCGGATCTCAGGACGAGTCATTGAGGCCCAAGAGACAGGACTCGTATGTGCGAAGCGAAGGGTCGTCGTGGGGACCGAACCACAACGACGTACCGATTGAAGATCGGTCGTTGCACCCTCGTCTCACTGCACACGGTCCGGCATTTCGAAGGGCACTCGTCGAGAGGTGCGGAAGAGGGTCCGACGGTCGAACGAGGAGTGCACGTGTCCTTCGTACCTTCGGTACGTCAGTTTCACCGTCCCGGAGTCCTCTTCGGACATGCACTTAATGATCATTCTCTCTTCTGGTAGTTGGTCTAGTATACGAACCTCGAATTGTCCTCTCTCTTTGTTGCAGATCTTAAATAAGTAAGTCTCCGAGAGTCATATCGTTGATCGTTACATGGAGTTTTTATCACTACCTTGTTTCTGTGTGGGTCCGTCGGACCGAGGTGTGGACACGATACGGTGAGGGATGTTTGGACTCCATACTAGTACTTGGTGCTGAAAACTGTACGACTACTCCCGGTCTTCGATTTCTGAGTCAACCAAAAGAAGGAGGACCAAAGGAGGAACTCGGGGTCACTTTCTACCTTCTGTCATGATGGTCGTTTATACGCTAACCAACCTCTTATAAACAAATTTCCTATATTTGACTTATCGAAAACATTTACTGTCCTGGTGGACCGTAGTAGTCATACGTAAACCAATGTTACTAAAATCAATTAGGTGTTTATTTAGGTATTTTACGATCTCAACCGTGAATTCTAGTAGAAAGGTTTCGGTAAAATGTACTTTCCCTTTCCTGGTCTTAGTCCGTGTGACTGGTCATAGTGTGTCCACGACTTTCGTAGTCCTGGTCCCGGGTCCGGAGGGTCATGGTGGGTAACGAGAAAACTCAGTACACGTTTCCGGGACACCAGTGTCTGTGAGACACCCCGACGAAACACCCGAAGTCATTGAAGACTCGGACCTCCTATGTACATAAATATTATATTACAACGACAACAAGTCAGTGACAGTGCAGGCTGAGACACTGGGGTACCGGACGTCGTGTGGTCCGGAGGGACAGGGATAGAGGGTTTCAAACAGGTTCAAGGACAGGTGACTCAACCACTACGGTAGGTTGGTAGAGTAGGAGACGGTGGGAGAAGAGGAGGACGGGAGTTAGAAAGGGTCGTAGTCGTGTAATCAACGAACAACATAGACTGAGAAACACTGGGGAACCTGACATCGGGTGGTCCGAGAAGACAGGTACCTTAAGAGGTCCGTTCTTATGACCTCACCCGACGGTAAGGGAAGAGGCCCCCTAGAAAGACTGTGTCCCAGAAAAGGTGACTCAGTCAAGAAGTGTAGTTCACCGGTTTTATAACCTCGAAGTCGAAGTCGTAGGTAGGAAGGTTACTCATAAACCCCAACTAAAGGTACTACTAGATAGTTTAGTGTAGTAAATTATTTTTTACAATTACACCCGGGTCTTAACACACGAGGTATGGTTTCTGTGTGTTTACTAGTCCCTGAAAGACGGGACCCGGAAGGACCCCGAGTACAAAAGTGCCCTCGTCTCCTTCGTACTGTGTTGTCGGTGTGACACGCACCTCCGTGCCCCACGTCGGTGTCCTGTGAGCCCCCTGTTAGAACTCGTCTGTCTTCTCTGCTTCGTAAACAAGAAAGGGAAAGTTTGATTTCAATTCTACGGAATAAAAAAGTTTCACAGAAGGTCTTCGACGAGTTCTCTTCGCAAGTAATGGTTGTGTTCGTGTGCACCTTGTCGACTGTGCACCGAAGGGGTTTGTACCCGTTTCGAGTGAAACGAAGGGCTCTTATATGTCGACTGGGCACAAACTGGACGTGTCCAGGTTACTATGCGTCTAGAAAAAGTTATTTGTGTATTTCATGTTCTAGGCTCCAACCAGTCTCCGGTTGAGATATACACCTATAAAACTGACACACTTCACAGACACGAGGATTCCAGGGTTCAACGAGTTCTCAGTCCACCTGATTGTCAGGCCCCTCTCGAAGTGATTGGAGAATGAAAGGTTGTGGGTTCACTTATTTTATATTAGTGAGTTCTACACTATACTACAATCAACAAGTCAGTACAGGCTGAGACGCTGGGGTACCTGACGTCGGACGGTCCGAGGAGACAGGAACGCTATTTTTAGAAAAAAGGAACTCAATTCTGTTCTAAGACACAAACCCATTACAAGATTCTACAATGCTAACCCTGAAGGGACCACAGGTCCCCAATTCCGGTGTGAGGGTTACGTTCACCGTGTCCAAGTTAGAGACCAGGCCTTTGTCTAGGGTGTACGGCGTGTCGTGTTGGTTTTTCTTCTACAAAATTGTAATATTAAATAGTATATTTTACGAGATATTGACCTCTATCTGAAGTATACAGAAGTCCCAAAAGTCTCATTTTAAAGTTGATGGATAGTAAATAATAAGGAAAGGATGGCATTTTTACTATGTCGTAACATCCTAATATTTATAAAACCGTGTGTATAAATTACTTCTGGAGAAAACTACCGCTTGTCTAAGAAAATAACCGTTAGTTTTTTGAAGTGTGAATGTTATACTTTTATTTACGAGGAAATTACTTATTAATTTACTTTTGAAAGGTCCTGGAATGTCCTAAGAATCATCCATGGTGTACATGGAATCTTGTGTCTTACAATCGAACTACCCTGACACTCTCACACTGACTTTTACTCTACAGTAAATGTTTTGTCGATGGAGTGTCGAAAGGGTTTCTCGTCAAGGAGACGTTAAGTTTGTTCTTTGTGTTAAGCATGGAAGACGGAGCAAAATTCTACACTGACTGTCGCATGTAGTCAGAATTTAAAATACTAAAGCTACAATGAAAAAGTTCCGTGAGTTGTCTTTGAGTTTAGAGTGAAATCTCAGTGCTTAGACTCTAAACGTCACTTCGACATTAAAGAGTCATAGTTTCAAAGTAATAATGTGTTGTCAAGATAAAGTGTTTGTGAGAAGCAGGGAGTAGGACGAGGGGACGCCGTGGCTAGTACGATTCATTCCAAAGACGTCGAGTAGACTCTGATCTCGTCGAAGACGACAAAGCCAGTGTTTTAGGAAGGACCCACTTGTCATGAACGGGAAAGGTCTTCTTTACGATAAAAGTGGAAAAGACAAAGAAAAGATGTTACTTTTTGTCCCGATTTGTCTTAGAATCTCAGATTAAAAGACGACCTACCAATTTTAGACATAACGTATACGGTAGAAGTCAGAGAATTTTAGGTTTTGAAATCACCTCATGTCACACGAAAGGGAACAACAGTGAATTATGTTAGTTTCGTTTTTATCTCGGGGTATCTTTAAAGTTGTAACTTAAAAAACACTCAGCATTTCGAATCATTCTCAGGTTGTCGAACTATACGGTCATCAGAGACGTAATGAAAAGTATCAAGTACTAGATCTTATGATGAACATCAGTTTTCGGGTAGAAAGTTTTTCCAGGATGAAGGAGTCCGTACACATAGACATATGTCCTATGTATATTGGTCACCAGTGTGTTGACGGAAATATATATGTCCGTATATATACACACATACATTCTATGTACAATCGTCGTCAGCGAGTCGAGAATCGACACGAGGTACTTTCGGTGAAATGAACTGTATATTTCCTACCGCTAGTATCAGAGACTCAGTAAAATTAGGTGTTCGCGTGTGTGTGTGTCAACTGTGATCAGAGTATTTACGACAACTGTTAAGTCTTTCTGACGAAAAGATTAACTTGAGATTTTCTTTTCACGGAACTTAAATTTAAAAAATTTTTTTGAAGTCAGAAGTTATAACTTTGACGATTCAGTGAGGTAAAAAGATACCTTTTTTTTTTTTGTGTCTATTATCTCAACCCCCCTTTGAAAAATTTACTTTTTTATTTAAACTCTTTTGTGGGACAATGATTTATCAAATTCTTTTCTTTGGATGTCTCTCTTTTATAAGGTTATCTTTCCATTTTCGGTGCACCTGACGGTGTTTATTACCGTAATAAACATTATTGTTAATCTTTATTTAGTTTAGAAGTCATTGGCCTGACATTTTATATAATCCTTCACAGGTTGACTATTTCATAATATGTCGGTAATTAAAACTCGTCCCTATACTACCTGTACCTCGTGGACTTCGGTTTATGTCTTTCCTGGGACGACGTGACTTGTCGAGGTTAGTTTTTTTGATTCGTCCTTGCAGTAAACGCCACAGTGACTTAATCCCCATCAGAAGGAAAGTAACCTTTTTGGTTATTTCGTTATATTTCGAAGATATAACTAATATGGAAAAGGTTTTCTTTTTTTTTTTTTTGTTTTACCTACTTTAATGACTTTTTGTTCGGAAACGTTTATTTACAAGACCTCCCCCCGTACGCAGACTGACGTAGGTCTTTGGTTGTACAGAAAGTAGTGAACCCTCCGTCCTGGACTCGGTCGGACCAAGAGAGCTCTCTCTCCGCAGCACTTGTCTGGGTCTTCTCCCCACTCACGGGTCGGTCTCAAGACACCGGTGTCGAGATAGTAACTAAAATAATTGGTCCGGTATTAAACAGGGAAAACTCACGAATCTGTTGTGTGTAAAGATACAAAGTTCTGTTTTAAAGTGTTTTCAGAAATAAAAAGAAGGATGTCTTTTTAAGTCTCCGTGATGATAAAGGAAGAGTATTATTTCGTTATGAGTCGTTAGTTCAGTATATATAAAAATTACTGTTTTACCAATCACAATTGGGATACATCGTACACTAGCCTTTTATTAATTTCTGGTGCCCCACCATTGATAGTCTTTATTATGACCTGTCTCTTAATGATTGTCTCGTTAAAAGTTATCTTTTGACTCGTAAAGGGAACCCTTTATTTAAATTATAAGATAATAATTCGTTGACCCCGTTTTTTCTAATCTAAAAGACATTGACGCTAACTTGTCCTAACCTTTCCGAAGTACCCCTACTTCAAAAAAAACTACCAAAATACTACTGTTGATGGTGGAGGATCGATCAAATCGAGAGGCTTCTTTTACAAGTTAGTTTTCGGATTTAGTATGTTTCGTGAATTGTAAAAGTTTGTCAACGGATTATTGTTTGAAAATTTTCTCTAATAGGTATCGTCACCTAATAAAAATAGTTTAAAAACTTGTTCGGTGCGAGTCTTTGTGATGTTGTCTCGTCGCATGACCAAATAGACCAAGAGACGTGATGATGTTTTTGTCAGTCTTTCTCGGACCACACGAGTCACATTCCGACTGCCAAATGAACGACGTTCGGCACATAGCACGTCAATGTAAGAGGGTCAACTAGTGCAAGGTTTACCGGAAGTCTATTAGCCCGGACTGTAAAAATATGACTTCCATTATTCGTACGAGGGTGTGCAGTTAGGGGTCGTCCCCCTACTCTGGACAACCTTTCTTTGTTTTCGGTGCTCTAAGTTAGATTTTATGACGCAGAGGAGCGAACTTGGCAGGACGCGTGTGTCAATGGGACCTGGGGTAGGAACAGGTGAAAGGTCAAAGAGCATATACTATGTGTGTCCTTTAGACGTGTTCTTATTTATAGGACTTTCTGATGAGAAACCTTCTTCTTTTACACTATTTATCCTTTTTATTAACTTTATCTGAACCCTTTTTGGTTGATTGGTGTCATAAATTGTCCACAAGAATTTTAGTTGTCTAAATAGGTTCTCGGTTAAGAGTCACCAGGAATGATCCCCAGAGTTTTTCTCACACTAAACAAACGTCCCCACCGATACATATACGATTCAGTGAGTCAATACAGACTGAGAAACGTTGGGGTACTCTCGGTTAAGAGTCACCAGGAATGATCCCCAGAGTTTTTCTCACACTAAACAAACGTCCCCACCGATACACATACGATTCAGTGAGTCAATACAGACTGAGAAACGTTGGGGTACCTGACGTCGGGTGGTCCGAGGAAACAGGTACCCCTAAGCGGGTCGTTCTAATGACCTCCCCCAACGGTACGGGAGGAGGTCTCCTAGAAGGGCTGGGTCCCTAGTTTGGGTCCAGAGGTCGCACAGACTCATGGAAGGTTTCCACGACACGTAAACACCCCCCGATACATTTTGGACGAGACGAGGGGACCCGATTCCAACCAGTGTCTCTCGTGTTTCGTAAATACTACATATACATACATTATTAATTATTTTCAAGACCATGTTGTCTTTAATTGTGTTGTAACATTTGGTTGATATAAAGTTATTTTATTTATTTCGTTTCACAAATATACTCTGTAATTATATTCTTATTCAATTGTTCCTTTTGACTCATTCTGAATTCCTTTTCTACGTGTAAAGTCTTTAATTCATTAAGTTTACTTCTTAATCAATTTAGATGTTTTGTAAGTAAATTCTTTGGAGAGATCCCTGAAGGGACCTCCAGGTCACCAATTCTTAGGTGTGAAGGTGACGTCTTCCGTACCCAAACTAAGGACCAGTCCCTTGATTTTAGGGTGTCTGGTGTGACATGTCGGTTTTTTTTTTTTTTCTTTGGAGAGGTTGACATTCGTGAGGGGATTCTTTTGTCAGTATTTGGTTGCACAGATTTAGGCAGTACTCCATACGGTGATTAGTAAATGTTAATTCCGTTGTTTTAAGTATGTACTGAAAAGGGTATTTATTTGACGGCACTGAAAGTAAATAGAAATAAGGATAACCGAAAGAAGTTCGCCCCTCTTCCGTCACAGCGATCCAGAGTGGTTAGTGTCGGAAGACCCAGTCCATGGACTGAGATCTCGTGAGTCCCGAGTGTTTAGAAACGAAAAGGGTTAAGACACCGAGGGTTTTCTCGTCGAATCTAAGACCGATTTAGACCTGTCTAGGCCCCGTCACTCAGTGCATTCCTTCAGAGGACTGTACACGTTTCCGTCTTTTATACCGACTCTGGGTGACGATTGGTTAAGCTAGTGGAAAGTAGTCTCAAGGTCGACTCGCGACCTAGGAATCCTGATGAGGGATTTCTCGATGATGAAGGTAGACCGAGTTGTACATTTCCTTAAGTACTCGGGTCGAAACTTCGGGTCGGAGAAGGACACGGTTTCGGGAACCGTTCCGTCTGACCTTTGGACTCGAGACCAGGGTCAAATCGGTGTCCACGAGTCGTCTCCCCTACTCTCAGGTTTCAAACTTCAGTCTGGGTCGGACACAGAGAAAAGGAGGAAGTACGATAAATAGATCAGAATCCAAAAATCAGATCACGTATATTAATAAGACATCGGACTATACTTACGAGATAGTTTACTTCGTCTCGAATACAAATTTTAGAAAAAACAATTATATAGACATTTTAATGTGTACGATTAAAATATTTTATAGTTCCTGGACCTTTCGTAAAAACGAGTGTGTTCTGAGACCCATAGCCGAAGATTCTAGACGAGTTTTGCATAAGTTCTTCCAAATTTGTGACGATCAGAAGTCAAGTACTATTTACGAAATATTGTTTGGTAGAGAGGTCTTATTTCTTAAGATTGGACAACAAGGAACGTCCCCTAGGACCAATCTTGTTCGTCGTTAGACATTCGCAGGGACGAGGAATAACTTCGGTTCGGTTGGGGTTGGCCTTGGAACCTGTGGTTGTCTATATCGTCAGTCGAAAAGGAATTTAAACCGTTTCCTTGGTTTCAGTGCAAACTACCGAAGGTCGTTAAGGGGATAATTTTTGTCTTTGTTTTTTTTTTCCAATGTTTTTGGTGGGTACTTTCTTCTCTAATCTTGTTAATGTTATTTATAAAATCATGTATATAGTTCATAATAACAGTATACCGGGTTCTGTGTTGATCTGTTTCTGTGTCTTCTGTGAGGCATTGGGTCACTCGGATGTTTTGTCACAGTAAGGACGGGGCTGTGCTATCAGTGGTCCAGAGTCTTAAAATTAAGTGCACACACAATGACTTTGTGCAATCTCCCTAAAAAAAGTGAGTGTCACGATAAAGGTGTACCTTTCTTTGTCATAAAAGGTAAGCGAAAAAAAGGGGAGTTGTCTTCTGAAATGAAACTTAGGATGGGATGGATGAGACAGAGTTAAACCCTTACTTTACAATGCCGACTCTAGACGAAGAAGAGGTTCCGTCGGATCTAGAAAGGATAGAATTAATGATGTAGTAAAATTTTTCTCACTACAACGGAGAATTTCACTTGATCCCCATGTGAAATTCCCAATAGTGGGAAAAATAAGGCATCGTTATGTCTTGTGTTAAGATCTGACTCGTGTAGTTGGTTTAGTGGATCCGGGTTTTATAATGAAGAGAATAAACTTACCAGATTTTCAGTAGTAGATCCCCGAAGGGACCACCAGGTCACCGATTCTGAGGCACGAGGGTTACGGGGTTCCGGTTCCAAACGACGGACCGTCCCTTGATCTAGGGTGGACGGTGTTTATTCTGGGCCGTGTCGGTTTTTCTATTTATAAGTTGAAGAAAAATTAAAAATTTCATTAGTAGATAATATTCGTGTTCACTACTCTATTTCCCCGTACCTATTGTGTTTGTGCTGTCTGACGGTTTTGGACGACCTACTTGTATCCACATAGACTATAAGGCCATTGAGAGTTGTGGAGTTTTCATAATTCAGTACCAGATTTCTAGATGGAGTCTTTTTTATTTAAGAGGTCGAGGGGTATGAATGAGGAGGTTAGTAGAAATGAAGGTTTACTTTGACGAATAAAGTTCACGTATTCCACGGAAGATCTTATACTAATTTTTACGGAGGCTTTTAATTCCCTCTACGGTCTTCTGGTCTCTGTTTCCACCTCTCGAGACAAATACGGGGTATGGACGGGACCCCACTCTTCCTATTTCAATGCCCTGAGGTACGTGGTGGTATGTCCTTCAGTTCACTTGTTCGTCTCGCTTGCTCAGGTAGCCGGCACCTGAGGGAACAATGGACGTCGACAGGACCTTTTAGATAAAAAGACCCTGTTAAATGAAAAAATAGTCAATCTTTCTCATTTTCTCACTTTATTATCGTTTCCCGTGATAAGATATTACCGGATTAAAAATTTTGTTGGGATATTAATAGGGATATAGTATGTCTACTTCTTTTGATTCTATCCTTTACCAATTATAGAATAGGGTCCCGGATCTCGGTCATTTACTTTTAAGTAGAGAGGATTTTTGAGTCAGAAGGGGACTACGTGTCACGTAAAGTTGGTCCTCTACTGTGACATACACAGTAGATCCCCGAAGGGACCACCAGGTCACCGATTCACACACGCACACACGTATTAAGGGACCTACATAAGACGTGAGAGTGTGCACGGGGAGACTTTCAATGTTGAGACAGCATGAGAGACGATACTCTCTCTACGGTAGTACTATGGAGTCCCTCTTACTTCCATTGAATTCTTTTAGTTCAGAAAGGATGACACACGTTTTACTTCGGTTCCAACGGGGTCAAATTTGGTTGGAAACCCAAGAGGTGGTGGCAACCCCGAGTCTAAACAGGTCTTCTACGACACTAACTATACCGGGGGTGGCAACTTGAAATTGCGTCCGACGTCTCGATAGACTCGACACTGTAGTGGACTTTCCAATTTTATGCTTGTGTAAAAGAAATTTAAGAACGAGAAATACCGTTGGGTGAGGTCATAAGAACGGACCTCTTAGGGTGCCTGTTTCCTCGGACCACCCGATGTTAGGTACCCCAGCGTTTCTCAGCCTGTGCTGACTCACTGACTTGTTCATCAGGGTTTTGAAGTGGTAAAGTTATAAAATGGTTTTTTTTTTCGGGAGGGGTTTCATACACAGGGTCACCTAAAAGTCAAGTCAGTTATTACATCGTTTGTCGATCACTCGTTCTCGCCCTTTCGATCGTCTTTTAAGTGAGGACCCGAAGTCTCTGGAGCCAAAAGAGCCTATCTTTTCTAAAGTCATTTGCTGGATTGTTTCTTTTGTTCCTGTTTTCTATCACCTCACGATATTTTATCTACCGAGGTATATGTCCGATATACCTTTTACAAGTTGCGAGTAAGAGATCTATGTGTTGGTGGATGGTCGTACCAATATGAGGGTTTTTTGAGTTGAATAAGTCTTGACTTGGCGACTAGAAGTTGGGGTTTGAGTAAGGAGGTTTCCGGAGGGGGTAGAGTCGCAAACGAGTCCCGTAAAAACTACTGAACCACTAAACATTAAGGAAAGGAGAGTGTGGGGTGTAGGTTGGGTCGTCGTTTCGGTCTCTGGCAGGTCTCTTGTAGGTCGCGGAGTAGGGAAGGAGGTCGGAGGTACAGAGGGTGACAGACGACGGAGGTGTGGGTGGGGATGCCAGATAAGAGTTGTGTCACCAGTCTCCCGAAGAGATTTGGAGTTTGACTAGTACCGTGTGGACCCCAATTTGGGGAGGCGTCCGACGAGAAGAGTCTCACTTGGGGTTCAGGAATGTTAGCCATGTCCCTACGCGCAGTATGGCGGGAGACGTAGAGGGACGACCGGGTCGAGTCCGGTGTTGCCGGGGAGGACCGTGAATTCTATCGGCCGGACCGTACGCCGGTCGAATCCCGAAGGTGACTGGCGACGTCGGAAACGACCTTGTGAGAAGGACCTCTGTCGGAGACCCAAGTGGGGGGAGGGGTAAGGGAGAGTTCAGAGGTGACTTCGTAGTTGGTGTAATCTTCCGAAGAGATTGGTGTCATACTTTACCCGTTGCGGGTGGGCGGAGGTCTGGTGAAGGGGATGAGAGAGAAGGAGCTGTCCTGAAGTCGGGGCTGTATACGTGTAAAAGAATAGGGGTAGAGAGGTACGCTCCTTTCGAGGTTACTTCTGTGCCTGAAGACACGTGACGACGGAGACTCCGAGTCGCATAACGGAATGTTGTATGGTCCGTGAGTACTGTGATTTACCTCAAGGATGTCTTTTTCTTAAGACTGGAGACATGAAATTTTTCTTACCGTATAAACCTCGACACAAAAAGACGGAACGGTTTGTACCTCCGTTTTATAAAAAAAGAGACGGAACTTCTTCCATGTCTGATTGTTTCGATAATACTTGGTACCCTTAAAGTTCAAGAATACTGAGTATTCTAGGGGTTCACTGCCTGTGTCTCTTGGTTCGTCTTGAGACGGGAACCCCTCGAATGTATTGTCTTCAAAAGATAAAGACAACAATCAAGTAAGTGAGTCAGCACGGGCTGAGAAACGTTGGGGTACTTGGCGTCGTGTGGTCCGGAGGGACAGGTAGTGGTTGAGGGCCTCAGGTGGGTTTGGGTACAGGTAGCTCAGCCACTACGGTAGGTTGGTAGAGTAGGAGACAGTAGGGGAAGAGGAGGACGGGAGTTAGAAAGGGTCGTAGTCCCGGAAAAGGTTGCTCAGTCGAGAAACGTAGTCCGCCGGTTTTATAACCTCAAAGTCGAAGTTTTAGTCAGGATAGTTACTTATGGATCCTGACTAGCGGAAATCCTACCTGACCAACCTAGAGGAACGTCAGGTTTCCTGAGAGTTCTCAGAAGTGGTTGTGGTGTCAAGTTTTCGTAGTTAAGAAGCCACGAGTCGAAAGAAATATCAGGTTGAGAGTGTAGGTATGTACTGGTGATCTTTTTGGTATCGGAACTGATCTGTCTGGAAACAACTGTTTCATTACAGAGACGAAAAGTTATACGACAGATCCAACCAGTAAAGACAACACTCCTACGTACGATTCTTGTGTGTATTCTTTACTACGACAGACTTTGTTATTTCGGAGGTCAAAAATCGTTAAGTCTTTCCTCTTCCGGTTACTATAGATTTATGTGTCTATTAGAGACTCTCAAGACAAATTCTATGGTTGAAAACAGCGATACAAATGTTTTATTAAAAGACTGTCTAGCCACAAAGGGAATGATTAAAAAGAACCTCTTAGTGAGATTTTTATTTATGTCTTAAATATAACAAAAAAATTACGGTTGTGATTGATAAAGATTACCTTTTCTTTAAACGAATGACTCTTGATCAAAGTAGTGTTAGAGGATTTCAAATGTATTCGTAAAAAATTTAAAATTATCTTTAAACTCCCCGAATTATAGACGAAAATTCTTTAAAAGGACGACGAGTTGCAAAAGAAACCGAAGTGTCATCAAAAAAAAGGGGAGACAAATTATGTTCATATATGAAAACAAACTTTTGATAAATACTATGAATGGACACTATTTTAACTACTACAGTAAAAGGAATGTGAAAAAAGGGGTCTAAAAGTTTGTACTTTTACATTGAAGAATTACCAAAAATTTTATATTAACAAATTTATTTGTTTCACGGTGTCTATGAATATCCGTTGTGTCATCTTATATAACACTATTTCATCTCGAAAAAAGGGTCTCCGAAAGTAATTTGTTCGTTTCGAAGATAACGTGTTCCTGACTGTAAATTCGACGAACATTAGTGACGACCCGTATGTGTGGCTCCTTTGGTCTTAACTTTCTCTGTACACATAGGGTTACAAGTAGCGTCGTGACAAACATTATCGGTCCTGTACCTTCGTTGGATCTACAGGTNAAAATTTCAACGTATTGACCGAATGAAGATGTGTAAAGAAATTGACGGACCCGGAAAAACCGTTCACTGTATTTATATTTGAATCATTGAAAGGTAAGTTTTAAAATACATTCACTTTTTTTTTTTTGTTGAGTATATTGAGCCTCTAAAATTCGAACTTTTACTTATATCTCTAATATGTCCGGTCTCAGAGGTTTCGTNCTTAGTCAAGATTACTCCACCCACTTTGACCTCGGCTAATATGTCTCACTTCATTCGGTCTTTCTTTTTGTGGTTATGTCATATGATTGCGTATATATACCTTAAATCTTTCTTCCATTGCTATTGGAACATACGCTCTGTCGTTTTCTCTGTGTCTAGATATCTTGTCAGAAAACCTGAGACACCCTCTCCCACTCCCACCCTACTAAACCCTCTTACCGTAACTTTGTACATATTATAGTATATTCTTTACTTAGCGGTCAGATCCAAACTACGTCTTATGTCCTGCGAACCCCGACAACGTGACCCTACTGGGTCTCCCTACCATGTTCCTCCCTCCACCCTCCCCCCAAGCCCTAACCCTTGTGCACATTTGGGCACCGCCTAAGTACAACTACGCACCGTCTTGGTTATGTGATACCATTTCATTTTTTATTATTATTATTTATTATTTTATTTTTTATTTTTACCTTTTTTATTTTATTTTTTATCTATTTTATTTTGTAACTTCTCCGTAAGTATCCACAGTACACAACAGAACGTCCTTTATTCAAAGTGTTGGCCCTAAATGGGGTCGGAGAGGGGTAATGGTGTAAGAAGGGCTTCAACAAAAAAGGGATTTAGCATCTTGGAGAAAGAAAGGAGTCTGGTAGGGAGACTACAGTGTTCATTTAGAAGGTCTTACACCATTGAAGGAGAAGAAAAACAAATGGATTATTTGAGTGTGTGCTGGTCTGACTTTACGACGGAAAAGGGTGATCTACAGGGGTCAGTTGTTCGTCAGTGACGGATTTTATGTTAGTTGGTTAAAGAGTCCTGACTTTAATTTAAGCGTCTATATACTTTAGATCTTTTGACCATGACTACTTGGTACACGTCCCGTTCTTATCTCTGCGTCTACATTTCCTCCTTACCTGAGCACCCGTCCCGCCCACCCTTCCCCTCGCGCCCTCCTTAACTCTCTCCTCGTGACTCCATGTATGCGAGGGTATAGACGTTATCGATCGATCACCCTTCGAGGGACATAGCGTGTTCCTCGAGTCGACCCACGAGACACTCCTGGATGTCCCCACCCAACTCCCCCTCCCGCCCCTCCCGAGTTCTCCCTCCCCTATATACATATGGGTATCGACTAAGTACCTCTTCCTTTACCGTTGGGTGAGGTCATAAGAACGGACCTCTTAGGGTACCTGTCTCCTCGGACCCCCCGATGTCAGGTACCTCAGTGTTTCTCAGCCTGTGCTGACACGCTGATTGTTGTTGTATCGACTAAGTACAGGAACGTGTCGTCTTTGATTGTGTTGTGACATTTCGTTAATATGAGGTTTAATTTTATTTTCTTCTTTCTGTAAATCCCTTTTTTTCTGTAAATCCTTTTTTTACGTGAAAATTGACACAACGAAGTCGGTGTGCATGTCGGATCAAAGGGAGTACGTTTTTACATTATTGATAAGACATATCTTTGCAATAGGGTATCTACCGGGGTCTGCGTTTTGTGTTTTATTTCAAGTGCGTAATACCCAAAACAGTCGACTCGAGGAGATTTTTTTCTTTTTATGGTTGAGGCATGATGTAAAAGTGAGTTTTCTCACCGTATATTTTCTTTTGTTTCTCACCGTTTGTTTACGTTCGGACCCAAGGGGTGCTTTGTCGACAAGAGGGACACTTAAGGCGGGGGTCCAGGTGCGCGGTGGCGCGCGTAACCAAGACGCGCTGCGGCCCCCCGTGGCCAGAAATGGTCCGTACGGAGCGTCGCATCGCGGAGCGGTGGGCGAAGGGTCTCGGGCCGGCGGGCCGTGGGTGGGAAGAGGTCGCGGAGGGCCATGAAGAGGAGCCGCTGCAACTCCAACAAGTGCATCCGGCGCACCACGAACGACACCACGTCGACGTACTAGACGCGCAACTACACGCCGAGGTCCCGCGGCATCAGCATGCCGTCCAGCCCCTCCGACACGAAGACGGCCCTCGGGTCGTGCGGGTCCCGGCCGTGGTAAAAGGACGAGCACGACGTCTCTCTCGTGTGGGTCGCGCTAGCCCGGGGCGCGCGTCGGTGGAAAGGGGGCACTCGCGCAGAGGCGTCGGGCCTCTCTCCTGGGCTCGCGGCCCCTCTTCCTTGTCCTCCCACCCCCCCTCACAACCGGGAACCCTGGCAGCCGGTCGGCCGGCAGGTCAGAGGTCGGACTTTGAGTTCGACGTCACGTCGCCTGGGCCGCCGTGGATCTACGCGAGCCGGGTGGTGGACGGGCGTCCGGCCACAGGACCTCGGGCGCCCCGGCCACGCTTGCCCGGTCACCCCCCGTCGTCGCGGTTCGGTGGCTCCGGGGGCGGCCCCGGAGCTGACCGGCGGCGCGGGCGGCAGGCCTCGGAGTGGACGTGCGGCGGGCCCTGTTGTACCACCTGCGACGGGCACCCGGAGAGTCTCGAGCTCATCGGCGCGGCGCGGCTGGACGCTGCTACGCGAGCACAGGGCCCGACGCGGCGTTCCTGTGGTGGCGGCGCCGGGGCGGGGGGCGCGCGGGGCGCCGGGGCGGGAGGACGCGGGCGGCGAGGGTTGAGGCCCCTTCACCCCACGCCCCGGGACCCAGCCGGGGCGGGCACGAGGCCCGGGTCGCGTCCGCCCTTTCTGTCCGGGCCGTCAGAGGGGCCGGCGACGCGCTCGGCGCCCCAGGCGTGACGCTGACGCGCGGAGGCACGCCCAGCGGTTTCCCTCCCGGCGACAAAAGGGAGGGGGGCCGGGGGCTTTCTCTACCATGCCGAGACCCAAGGCGGGGGCACTTCCGTGGCGGGTCGCGCCGGGCGCCTACCCCCTGGATCGGGGGCGCCCGCACGGGCCCTTAACGGGCGCCGAGCCAAGGACGAGGAAGGGCCTGCGGCGGCCCCACCCCACCCCAGCCCAGCCCCATCGGAGCCCCAGGGCCCGGGAAGCGGGTCTCCCTTCTCATCACGAAGACCCTCGGCGAAGCCTCGCGTCGGCACTCAGCTACGCCGGAGCGTCCTTTCGCCCGGGACCGGGACCCTGCCACATCCCGGCCACGGAGAGGTTGATGACGGCCCTCACTCGCAAGAAAGGCTCACTTGGCTGGAACCCTGGAGGCGGTCCGGACTATTATCACAATGACACGTGGGCGGTGCACGGTCCCTGACGCGACGTCTCAAATGTATGTAAATAGAAACAAAGTGGGGATCCTATCCGTAGTAACTAAGGGCGAATTACTTGGCCAACGGGGCCAGTGTGGCAATTATTCACTTTCTAGTCCTAATCTTGGGTTTCCAGTATGCAACTAATGGTCCGGAATCGTCAGTTCAGAACTCACAAACGACCCTCTTATATTTTCTTCATGTTGTCTCCTCAGAAAGGACGACACAGGATAAAGATTACTCGACATTCATAGTCCATGAAAGAGTTGTTGACCCCTTTTTTTTTTAGGACTTAAGACATTTCTTTAATCTTTCAAAATGTGAATAACCGGACTCAACCCGGAAAGGACTTATCTTATTATGTCATTATTTGTCTGTTTATTATCCACGACTTATCACAAAGTCAATGAAAGGAGGTAGAGGAAGTGTTAAAGGTGGGGTGGAGACACGGCTCCTACTGATCCCCTTGGCTTTCCCCTTGGTGACTCGTGCCGAAGTGTCTTTCCCATCCCGAACGACCGTCAGTTCCACTTACATTCCCGTACGATGGTCTACCTCCTTTAAGTTCAACCTTGGTCCACTACTTACAGGAATTTTGAGTCTGTGTATTAACCATTGGCCTTTGACTTTTCGTAAAATCGATTGTACTCCGTATAAATTTCATCAAAAGGTCCGTTCCCTCAGACGGTAACTAAATTCCGCGTCTGATCAATTTTTTGACAACATATTTAAGATCGTACTCTATGATTCTTGACGAAAATTCCATGATCGATACCCTTGACCTTATTTTCGTAAACCTTCTTACTTTATTGTCTTAAGTAACTATCCAGTCACCGATTATTTTTCCGAACAAGATCACTCTTGTTTTATAGTGATCTTCCTCTAACTCGGGTCAGTCTGGTTTAGCTACATGAAGAAGAAACATGTTCACTACGAAACTATAAATTTAACTTAAGGGTGGGGTAGGGGAGTCGTCCTGTACGGGGAAACTCGTTCGTTGTTTCCGACCCCACACCCCTTTACTCTAATCACAGAGATTGTAGTATAGACGGTAGTCGATGGGGGAAGGTCTTCTGTGGGGTTGATGCTCTCACTGGTCCTAACTCTGGTCCCGAACCCCCGACATCCTCCATTATTCTTACAGAATGTAGGTCATTTGTCCGGAGAAAAAGAAAATATCAACTGGTAATAGTCAAGTCAAGTCAAGTCAAGTCACCGAGTCAGGACAGGTTGAGAAACACTGGGGTACCTTACGTCGTACGATCCGGAGGGACAGGTAGTGGTTGAGGGTCTCGAACGAGTTCGAGTATAGGTAGGTCAACCACTACGGTAGGTTGGTAGAGTAGGAGACAGTAGGGGAAGAGGGCGGAAGTTAGAAAGGGTCGTAGTCCCTTACTCAGTCAAGGTTACTCAGTCAAGAAGTGTAGTCCACCGGTTTCATAACCTCAAAGTCGAAGTCGTAGTCAGGAAGGTTACTTAGAAGTCCTGACCAAAGGAAATCCTACCGGACCAACCTAGAGGAACGGCAGGTTCCCTGAGAGTTCTCAGAAGAGGTTGTGGTGTCAAGTTTTCGTAGCTAAGAAGTCGCGAGTCAAAAGGAATATCAGGTTGAGAGTGTAGGTGTGTACTGATGACCTTTTTTGTATCGAAACTGATCTGTCCGGAAACAGTCGTTTCATTACAGAGACGAAAAATTATACGGTAGATCCAACCAGTATCGAAAAGAAGGTTCCTCGTTCACAGAAAATTAAAGTGTCGTCGTTAGTGGTGACATTCTACATGAGTAAGTTGACAGGGTCCCTCAATCTAATGTCAACTGACCTCAGACAGGGTTTAAGGAGGTCGGTCGAGTCCTACAGTAGACGGTGTAGTCCCGTGGTATTAACACCTAAAGGGTAGTTGTTTGAAGCGTTCCGATGAAGTGTCTGTAGGGTCTGGGTGGTCTCAGATCTAGTTGTATAACCGACTTCTTCCTTTTTACATCCAACTCTACTTTAGGAAATCTCAGTCAATAATCTGTCTAGGTCGGTGTCACAGAGTTTGGGTCTTCACACATAAGGGAGGACATTTTCTCTAGACCTCACCCATCAGGTCCCGACCCTACTGTCACGGTACTTCAGGAGTTCCTTGGTCCAAGGAGACAGGAGTCTCAACGGAGTACTAGGTACTATCGAAGATCTTGTGGTCGGTAGAGTGGGGGAGAGGTACTTCTCCCTCCCTGTTTTCAAACCGGGGTCGACAGAGGAAAGCTCCTAAGAGGTACCATCCAGGTGGGTTGTTTAAGGTTAGTCTTAAAGTCATCTTCGGACGTGGATTGATATCTCCTCCGACCCTTTGTAAGCAAATCAATACTGGTAAGGGTCACAATTTTTTAAACCTTAAGTAATTGTTGTCTCTTTTACGATGTATAGGAAGACGACGACGAGGATTCAGCGAAGTCAGCACAGGTTGAGACACGCTGGGGTATCTGACGTCGGGTGGTCCGAGGGGGCAGGGACCCTAAGAGGTCCGTTCTTATGACCTCACCCAACGGTAAAGGAAGAGGTTGATGTTCTGCATAAAAGTGTACGACTCATTACTTGAGCCTGATAAATACCTTACAGAAATCGATGTAAGAGAGGAAACAGAGAGAGTAAGAAGGAAAAGTGGGGAACATGGTGTTTGGAATGGGTCTGTCCTTAGAGTCACTCTTAACGAGGTGGCTGAAAGGAAAACGTATTTACTCTAACGATTGTCCTAGTTCAACAACAAAATAACAACAAATCAACGAGCCAGCACAGGCTGAGAAACGCTGGGGTACCTGACATCGGGTGGTCCGAGGAGACAGGGACCCTAAGAGGTCCGTTCTTATGACCCTCACCCAACGGTAAAGGAAGAGGTCCTTATCCTGGTTCTCATCATGAATTTAACGATTTTACTTTGGTCACTAGATCCGTTTCTCTCTTTTACTACCCTTTCTATCTTATAGTAATTGTTTCCAAAGATTCACTCGAGGGGTGGGGTGTTGTAGTCCGACTAATATTAATTTAACCTAGGAGGTTCTTACGTAATTGAGGACCTTTCCTTTCCCCTTCCAACCGAGTCTTTGTCTTCACAAAATAACTTGTTCTGTCCATCAGTCTCTGGGGTCAAGTTAAGGACCCAGCCCTTCTAAGGGACCTCTTCCCTATCCGATGGGTGAGGTCATAAGAACCCGAAGAGAACACCGAGTCGACCATTTCTTGGGTGGACGTCACGTCCTCTGGACCCAAGTCAGGGATCCAACCCTTCTAGGGGACCTCTTCCCTTTCCGATGGGTGAAGTCACAAGACCGGACCTCTTAAGGTACCTGACATATCAGGTACTCCAGGGTTTCTCAAGAGCCTGTGTTGACTCGTTGAAAGTGAATGTGAAAACCTGAAGGGACCACCGAGTCGACCATTTCTTAGGTGGACGTTACGTCCTCTGGACCCAAGCTAGGGACCCAATCCTTCTAGGGGACCTCTTTCCTTCCCATTGGGTGAGGTCATAAGAACGGACCCTTCAGGGTACCTGCCTCCTCGGACCACCCGATGTCAGGTCCCCCAGAGTTTCTCAACCTGTGCTGACGCGTTGGTTGTATTTCCTTCTTTCCTTGACTGCATTAACTCGTCTAGGAGCCAAGACCATGACAGTCTGGGACAAGACCACGACTTTTCACAGAATTAAGTGTCGTAGAGACGTTTCACCGAATCATAAAGAGAGAACGCGTTTCCATCATTCACTGAAGCCGAAGGGACCACCGAGTCGCCATTTCTGAGACGGACGTTATGTCCTCTGGGTCCAAGCTAGGGACCCAACCCTTCTAGGGGACCTCCTCCCGTACCGTTGGGTGAAGTCATTAGCACGGACCTCTTAGGGGTGCCTGTCTCCTCGGACCGTTCGATGTCAGGTATCCCAGCGTATCTCAGTGTATGCTGACTTCGGTGAATCGTGTGTGTGTGTCATTCACTGAACTGGTTCCAGTGTGTCTCGGACAGTTATCATCTCGAGTCGAAACTCACATGGTGAGAGGGACAATTGGGATTGTAGTGACACGGAAATTTGTCGGCGGTGTGGGGGACGGGTGGTGTAAGGAACGTGGGTCATTTTGTCGAGTTGGGATAAAACAAACGTCAAGTGACAAACTTTGAACGGGGAAGATACGACACAGGGTCGAATAACGACAGAAGAGTTGAGAACTAACTAGAGGTCGGAGAAGAGAACGTATACTAAGTCCAGGATCGAGAACTTGGACTTCGAACTTGACCAGGAGAGAGGAGGGAACGGGGGAGAGTAAACGGGGAAGCTAGTGTAAACGGGGAATCAGAGTCACTTCTGGGTCGAAGGACCTCGAAAGGAACTGGGACTGGGTGGACCGACTGAAAGGATTGGAACAGATACCTTAATCTGAGTGATCGGTACTTGGACCCTTTGGTCTTGTCTTACCCCCTTCCCACTTCTCTTTTCACCAGGGTATAAATCTTAGGTCCACTACGGAGGTATTCTAGGGAGACATTTTTGATCCGTTGTAGACGGGGAAATTCCCTTAGTTGTCAGGTGGTAGTAGTGGTGAGGACCACACAAGAGGTCTCTTTGTTCCGATGATTCTACACATGTACGTCTCTCTTTCTCTACATAATATTCCTTCACCGAGTACGCTAATTCCTCCGACCTATAGGTTTTAGATATCACACTTGACCGTCCGAACTCTGGGTCCGTTCGGTCACCACGTCAAGGTCACACTTCCGTTAGACTATCTCCTAAGAGAGAGTGAATTGCCTTCAGTCAAAGACAAAATGAATCTGGAAGTTGACTAACCTACTTCGGGTGTTTGTAATATCTCCTGTTAGACGAAATGGGTCTTTAAGTGGTTGAATTTACAATTAGCGTAGGTTTTGTAGGAGGTCCGATTGCGGATTTTGATTGGTGGTGTGTCCATTTTGTGTCCCTCCCGTTACGTAAGCTACACTCGCCACCCCTCTAAACAATCAGTAATGTGGCATCTTACAGTAAATTGTCGGGTCCTAAATAGTACCTCACTCCGACTCAAGTACCGTAACACGATTCTTATTGAGAGTTCTCGATGAGTGTTACTTAACTGGGACTGGTGTCTCCCGTTACTGGTGCGTCTTCCTCGAGTCCGACCGATACAGAGGACCAGTCGTAAACAATCCTCGACGGGAGGGTGACCTCTTCCGTTACCGTGGGGTGAGGTCATGAGAACGGACCTTTTAGGTACCCACCTCCTCGGACCACCCGACGTCAGGTGCCCCAGTGATTCTCAGCCTGTACTGACTCGCTGAAGTGAAAGTGAAAAGTGAAAGTACGTAATCTCTTCCTTTACCGTTGGGTGAGGTCATAAGAACGGACCTCTTAGGGTCCCTACCGCCTCCGACCACCCGACGACAGATACCCCAGTGTGTCTCAACCTGTACTGACTTCGCTGAATCGTCGTCGTCGTCGTCGTCGTCGGGAGGGTGGTCTCCAGGTGAGATCTCTTGGTCTCACCTATGTGTCCTCCGCACCGGAGAATATGGTCCCTCCAAGTAAGGTCTTGAACCAGGTACTCTTCTCCTACCTGGGACCCAGGACAGAGTCCGCACAGGGTCTTATAAGAGGTAGGACCAGACGTAGTGGTATAGGATCCCGGGCGAATGTAGACGTGACCGGGAAACCACCCTTTCACCTATTTTAGGACAGTTTATTCGGATCTCCCTAGAAATTGGAAACTAAATCACAGTCCTTGATCAGTCGATACACAACCCTATTCTACGAGACAAATACTTTCTGCCGACTAGTCAATGAGAACATTCCTCAAATTTCTTATCGGAGACTCACCTGTTTGGTCGTCGAGAGAATACGAGGTGTAAGTCGGATTTGTAAGGTCAGGGGGGCTCGTCTGTAGAATCAGGACAAAGTCTGCTCAAATTGTGAATTAGGTCAACAGCTCCTGACATAAACAGGGGGTCTAAGTATGCGACTTCAGGACTGGGGGTCATGGAATCTTACACTGACATAGGTCTCTGTCTCAACAAAAAAAAAAAAAAAGTCATAGTCTGTGAAAATGAAAAATAAATTTAATTGAATAAAGGGAGAAGTAAAAGAAAACCTCATGCCAACTAACTCTACCGTAGTGGCTGAGTTACCTGTGCTCAAACTCGTTTGAGGTCCTCTCTCACTTCCTGTCCCGTCGGACCGCACGACGTCGGGTACCCCAGCGTTTCTCAGCCTGCGCTGAACCGTTGATTTGTTGTCGTTGCTACCAGCGAAACGTCTCAGGGGACACGAGAGGTCATGTGGGAACAACAAATCAAATGTACGTCATCACACATATATAATTGGGGTTTGAGGATTAAATAGGGAGGGGCGTGGTATCATGCAGTCTGCTCCTTTCTGTTTATAGTATACTAAGGCGAATATACACCTTAAAATTTTTTACTCTGTTTGCTTGAATAACTGCTTTTAATCTTCGTCTGAGTGTCTCAGATTTTTTTGTTTGAATACCTCTGTCTCGGAAAATTTTCCATTAATTCACTTTTTCAACCGAATTTCTAGTTGTAAGTCTTTTGCTTCTAGTACCGTAGACCAGGGTAGTGAAGTACCCTTTATCTACCCCTTTGTCACCTTTGTCACAGTCTGAAATAAAACCCCGAGGTTTTAGTGACGTCTACCACTGACGTCGGTACTTTAATTTTCTGTGAATGAGGAACCTTCTTTTCAATACTGGTTGGATCTATCATATAAGTTTTCGTCCCTGTAATGAAACGGCTGATTCCAGGCAGATCAGTTTCGATGCCAAAAAGGACACCAGTACATACCTACACTCTCAACCTGACACTTCTTCCGACTCGTGGTTTCTTAACTGAGTAACCTTTTCTGAGACTACGACCCTCCCTAACCCCCGTCCTCCTCTTCCCCGACTGTCTCCTACTCTACCGACCTACCGTAGTGACTGAGCTACCTACACTTAGACTCACTTGAGGCCCTCAACCACTACCTGTCCCTCCGGACCGTACGACGTTAAGTACCCCAGAGTTTCTCAGCCTGTGCTGACTCGCTGACTTGACTTGACTTCCATGTTACTCTCGTGATTGGGGGGGAATATTTTTCCCCCGTTCCGGTACCTGTGTGTGTCCGGTTCCCCACTGGTACACTCCTGTACCCCGTAGCTTCTCGGGCCCTCTGTCTGGATTCTTCTTCGGTCGGAGTGGGTGTGGAACGAGAGTCTGAGGATCCCCACTCCCCGTTCGTCTTACCTCTTCTCAGTTGGGGTTGTAACAATTTCGGGTTCTGTCGAGAAAATATAGAGAGGTCACGGTGGGGTGTCACGGGAGGGGGGTGGTGGTGGTAAAGGACTACCCTTTTCGACGGTTTAGACCCGTCGGACGGGTCTTCCCATCGTAGGGGTGGAGACCAGGTCCGAGCCTCTAGAGTATTGGAACGAAACTCATCGTCGACTGAGGTAATCGACCCCAACCTCCCACCTACTC
Source organism: Capra ibex (assembly GCA_006410555.1). Taxonomy (NCBI): domain Eukaryota; kingdom Metazoa; phylum Chordata; class Mammalia; order Artiodactyla; family Bovidae; genus Capra; species Capra ibex. Next base: position 76,904,640 of record SJYO01026388.1, read on the forward strand.
TTTCGTAAAGGCACCCACGAACTTCGAAGTGCAAGATGAGGGGCGTACCTGGCGGGAGACCACGATTCGGGCGATGCTCGACCCTACCTTGGTCGGTACAGGGGTGGGAGTCCACGGAACAGTATCAGGACGTCTCGGACAATGGGACCTTCTAGGCCCTGAGACCCCCACACCGTCGTTTCCGGACTCCGATGGGTCTCTGAGCTCAGACCCCAGTTTCCGGCCTTGGGTCTCTCGACCCCGAAGTTAGAGTTGGAGGTGTGACGACTGTTAAATCTGGTCCCTTGAGAGGGCGACCCCCCCGACAGGACACATACGTCCTACAAGTGGACGGAGGGACCGGTGATGGGTGAGCTACGACCACCAGGAGTGGGTGGATGTCGGCACTGTTGGTTTCTACAGAGTCAGACGAGTAACGGGTACAAGTTCAGAAGAGTCGGAGGTATGGCAGGACCGGACTTCGAACCAACGTACTCGAATGTTAATCATCGTTCTGTTTATTGGAGATTCTCTCTATTTTCTTCAAGAACCATTGACAATACTTCTTTGTTTGTTTTTTTATTGACCTCTTTTGGATATGTAACCTTATTGCAATACGACTTACTACTGTTGATAGACCTTTTTTGTCATGGACGTTTTTTTCTTTTTCTACGAGTGTAGTAGTAGGTGTTCAAAGAGGTAAATTTCCCATTTGTGTCAACACCTTCTAATGATTACAGGAAACCCTCCATACTAAACTCGTCGACACTCGTTTTGTGACTCCGTAACCCGTTTGACCCTTTGTCCTGTTACTTAGTCAAAGAAAAGGAAAGAGCTCTGTAGTCACCAAACTACTTTCTCCCTCGAACGTGTGTGGGGGTGGTGGGGAAGTTATTCTTGTTAGTGATCGACCCCGGACCCCGTCGATGTCTCCTTTCAGTCAGTACACTCAACCATATACACTTCGTCCGGGACCAGGGTGTCCCCTACCTGTCTCTCGGTCTCTTGTCGGTAGAACTCACCGGACCAGTATGTACGGTGGGACTGTATGGGACGTACTGGGATATGAGAACTAGGTGGGGAGAAGGCCTTGGAAGGACCCCAGTCCATACATCCCCCGTGACGTTGGTGTATGTTGTTTATGTCGTGTCTGTCTTCGTTGGTTTCTCTCGATTTCTCACTCTCTGGTTCAGACGAGTCTTGAGTGCACGGTCCTACACGCGTCTAAAACCTCGGTTCGCGAATGACCCAGTTACCTTTCCCTCAGTTATCGTCGTTATAGGACAGGTCAATTTTCCTTCCATTCCCGGTGGACACCAAAAGTGGTTGGGGGTACACCTCCCCGTCCGGCCGAGATTTTCTTTGTAAGACCCTGACGGGACCACCATGTCACCGATTCTGGGAAGTGGGTTTATGTCCCCGGACCCAAGTTAGGGAGAGTCCCTTGATCAAGGATGTACGGTGCGATTTCTAAAGCGTACGGTGTTACTTCTAGGACGTACTACGATGATTCTGGACCATGTCGGTTCATTTATAAAAAATTTCCTGTTTATTTTTTTTCTTTGGAAGACGACGCTCCGTGTCGGTTTTACTTAGTTATTTCTTTGGAGACCACCAGGTCGTCCTCAGTCGTGTCATGGCAAGATGGTGGGATCGACACAACGCACGGCGATCTCCACCTGGGGGGTCGTCCAGAAAGGTTTGTTCTTCGTCACTTAGGGTGGTCAACCTGTGTACACAGGTCTTCGGTCGGACGACGTGAGGTGTATCGTGTCGGACCCCCCGAGTACCCGTAGTCAATATGTCATTCGGAATGGGTGCCCTAAGGAAGGCTACATAACCGCACTTCCTGTTCTTCTACCCCTCTCAGAAAGGGGAGGTATCCCTTTTACATATATATAATATAAATATAAAATATATAATATATTTTATTATATATAATATTTTCTAATATATTATTATATTATGTAATATTTAATATATTATCTATATAAAGTCATTATATATAATAATATATAACATACAATAATTATATATTACACAATATAATACAATATATAATATATTAATATGATATGTTATATAACATATATAATAATATATAATATATATTATAAATATTATATAAAGTCAATACATATATATTAAGAAAGGATAATATCCACCCGGGTTCTATAACTTATATCAAGGAACACGGTATGTCATCCAGGAACAACAAATAGATAAAGTAAATATCATTACCTATAGACAATTAGGGTTTGAGGATTAAGTAGGGGGGAGGGTTGAAGCAGGAAATCATTGGCATTCAAAAGAAGATACAGACACACAGAGGTTGAAAAGTAAAAAAAGTCAAGCAGAGGTTGAAAAGTAAAAAAAGTCAAGTCAAGTCAAATCAAATCAGCGAGTCAGCACAGGTCGAGAAACTCTGGGGTACCTCACGTCGTGCGGTCCGGAGGGACAGGTAGTGGTTGAGGACCTCGAACGAGTTTGAGTACAGGTAACTCGACCACTACGGTAGGTTGGCAGAGTAAACAGCAGGGGAAGAGGACGGAAGTTAGAAAGGGTCGTAGTCCCAGAAAAGACCACTCAGTCAAGAAGCGTAGTCCACCGGTTTCATGACCTCAAAGTCGAAGTAAAAAAAATGTATACATAAATGAAACGACGTAGTCCAAAATCGACATCGTTTCCCTTAGAAACGACATAGTACGTCCTAGAAATCAAACTTACGTACCTGAGGGATTAACGTCGTCCACCCAAATCAACGAGGTTCCGTACACCCTAGAATCAAGGGGTTGGTCTCTATCTTGGGTTCAGGGGTACGTAACATTCCGTGTAAGAATTAGTGACCTAGTGCTCCCTTCAGGGTACTGAGATCGAAAAATCCAGAGTACCTCATTCTTCTGTAAATGGAGAATCACGATTTACTTCTTGTGTAATAGAGACACTAGTGTGAAACCTTCAACAAAAATTTCTAAGGCCAGAAACCTTGTATTATAGGTACAACAACTTTAACCTGAAAGGTAACCGGACCAAAGGAGCGTCCAAGTTCGGATTTGAAAAGTTCAAGTTCTGTCTCTAAACACAAAGAAAAGAGTAAACGGACCTTGTCCTACGGTAGAGAGTCCAAAGTCTGGCTTAAGGTCCCCTCTTTAGGAGTCGTTGTCCTACCAGAGGTTTTGGTCCTCTCTTTTCTCAGACGAAATTTGTTGACGGTCTGTTCTGTCATCACCAGTCCATCGTCGGAGTGGGGGTGGTCGTGCTTAGAGGGTGGGGTGGTGGTGCTTGTCATGGTCTTGGAGGTGTGAGGACGTCGAGTCAGGGACCTCTTCAGTCTTCGGCGTTTCTCGAATGACCTTCTCCTCCTTGTGTTTTTGTTCCGACCTTTGAATTGGAGGTCGTCGAAGGGTGGAGAAAGAGGGTGACGTCCGAACGATCGAAGGATGTCCAAACACGACTTTCTTATCTCAAAGTTGGAATTTGGTCTCAAAACATTGTATCCGGACCTGTGAATTCCTAAAACGGACACATTCTCTTGGGAGGACGTGACAACCACCCTTATATCTAACTGTGTTGGAGATACCTCATGTTATACCTCCCAGGAATTTTTTGATTTTTATCTTGATGGTATACTGGGTCGTTAGGGTGATGACCCGTATATGTGGCTCTTTCGACATTAAGGTTTTCTGTGCACATGGGGTCACAAGTGACGTCGTGACAAATGTTATCGGTCCTGTGCCTTCGTTGGATCTACAGATAGCTGTCTACGTACCTATTTCTTCTACACCAGGTTTATATATGTTACCTTAAAATGAGTCGATCTTTCGCCTTACTTTAACCTAGTGAACATCACTACACCTACGTGGATCTCAGACAGTATGTCTCCTTTCATTCAGTCTTTCTCTTTGTGTTTTATAGCATGCCATTGCATATTCCTTAGATCTTCCTACCATACCTATTCGAATAAACGTCTAGTCCTTTTCTCTGTGTCTGCATGTCTTACCTATACACCTGTGTCTCCCCCTTCTCCTCCCACTCTAACCCTCTCATTCTGACTGTTATATATGTGACGACGACGACGACGACGACGACGACTCAGCGCAGTCAGCACAGGCTGAGACACGATGGGGTATCTACCTTCGGGTGGTCCGAGGAGACAGGGACTCTAAGAGGTCCGTTCTTGTGACCTCACCCAACGGTAAAGGAAGAGGTCACGTACTTTCACTTTTAATTTTCACTTCAGCGAGTTAGCACAGGCTGAGAATCGTTGGGGTACCTGACATTGGGTGGTCCGAGGAGCCAGGTACCCTAAAGGGTCCGTTCTCATGACCTCACCCCACGGTAACGGAAGAGGCTTATATATATGATGACACACATTTTATCTATCGACTACCCTTCGACGACATATGGTATCCCTCGAATCGAGCACGAGACACTACTGCATCCCCACCTACCTCGTCCACCTTCCCTCCAAGTACTCCCTCCTCTACATACATATGTATATTACTAGGTGAAGTAACATCTCGTCTTTGATTGTGTTGTAATATTTCGTTAATATGAGGTTATTTCTTCCCTCTCTTTCTAACACGGACACAAGACTGAATTTTACTAATATACTGAAAAATAATAGATTCTTCAAAAATTTTTCTTTTACCGTTACCCCGGCCGTAAAACCAGGTCCCCGTTTCTTTTCTAGTTCGGGGGGTCCGGCTACATTACTGTGTCGACCCCTGTTTGTCTTTCAGTGAAATAATGGTGTAGGATACTCAGTAACAATGAGTTACAAAACTCATGAGTTTGTCACTCGTCGTGAGTTACATGACGATGTAACTGGTCTTTAGGAGGGTACAAAGATCTCCTAGAAGCTCACTAAAGGTTGAGATTAAACGTATAAAAAGGGTACTCAGTAAAACCACCCCTAAAGTCTCTTCTTTGAAACGAGTACGGTCGTAAAACGGATTCTCATAGGTAGGGTCCCTAAAGGGGTCGTCAGATCACCAATTCTGAGGTGGAACGTTACGTCCTTCGTACCCAAACTAAGGGACCAGTCCCTTTATTCTAAGTTGTACCACGTGTTATTTTTTCTTTTTTTTTTTTTCTGATAGGTATAGGTTAGTCAGGTTTACACTGGAATCTTAAATCTTTCCTCATACCACACAGTCTACCATTTCTTAGACGGACGTTACGTCCTCTAGACGTAAGACTAGTGATCCAGACCTTCTAGGAGACCTCTTCCCTTAGCGTTTGGTGAGGTCATAAGGACGGACTTAATAAGGTACCTGTCTTCTCGGTCCGTCCGCTGTCGGGTACCCTAACGTTTCTCAGTCTGTGCTGACTCGTTGAAAGTGAAACACGTTTTAATGTTGAATCTAAGAAGATCTGTAAATTACCGAAGGACTCAACAAAGTTTGAAAAGTGGTTAAGGAAATCTTTTCATAATCATTCTCATCGACGAGACTGTCTGTTCGAGGGTGAAGGGGTCCCGACTGCAATATATAAGGTCGTAACCACATATATAAGGTCCCAAGCACAGGGGTCGGAGGAGAGGTAACCACCCGTCCACTCTTTCTCTTACTCTTTCCACAATTGGCCGGGTCGGACCTTTACGGTATGTGGGGGACGGGTGTTTGGTAAAAGACCTTAAGTCAGAACGTCGACGCAGACTGACATTCTCTTCGTCTTGGTTCATCGACTGAAGGCACTACTCCTTCTCCTCCTTTACCCGAACTACTCACAGATTGTCCACTGACAGTGTGTGTGTTTATATGTATAGTTCCACATTATTTGTACTTCTACAGTCAATTCCTTGAAGAGACCACCAGGGTACCCATTCTGAAGGGTACATCCCCTGTGTCCAAGCTAGGGACCAACTCCTGGCTTTTAGGGTGTACGGAGCGTCGATTTTTTGGTTTTGTATTTTGTCTTCGCTATTACATTGTTTAAGTTATTTCTGAAATTTTCGTATATAAACTATTTATTTTTCCTACGCTAATTATAAACGTCCTATGGTTCTTTATACTACTATTAAGATGATCAGTGTAAGATTTCTAGACTCATTGCGTTGGTCGCGTGTGAAGTCAACTTACGGATTTAATCGGTTAACAATAATAGTTTCAAACTAGCTCCTGTTTGTCGTGGGAGTGTCTTACTTGGAAACTTTAAGTTCTTATTTAGACTTCAAAATAATTTTCATTTATTTTAATAGGAGAATAATTCTGTTCGTCCTAAAGGGACCACCATGTCACCTACCTAAAGGGACAACCATGTCACCTATTCTTAGGCGGGCGGTTGTATCCCCTGTTGTGTCAAGCTAGGGACCGAGCCCCTTCCAAGGTGTACGGAGTCTCGTTGATTCGGAGACTTGGTGTCAATGACTCGGAGACGAGATCTCGACCACGAGGCTTTGTTCTCTTCTGTAGTGTTCCTTCTCATCGGGGTGAGTGGTTTTGATCTCCTTTCGGATGTGCCGTTGTTTCTGGGTCACGTCGGTTTTTATTTATTTATTTAGAAAAATATTTTTTTTCTTATAACTCATACTTCATCCATTGAAATCCTTCTGTTAATATAAGAGAACTCAGTGATTTACAAATAATCTTAAATTCATTACTATCATTTATTCCCTCAACATAAATCGAGGAAATTGTAAAAATATATTACTTATATGCAAATATGTTGACTGACTATTTTAAAGTCACTTGTGTCTTGGATCCTACTAACAGTCGGGTGCGGTGTAGATCCGTGAGCGATCTCAAACTTTAATTAGACTTTTTGTACGGAACCATTATACTGGCTGCAGTAATGACGTCAACTTATACCACCATTAGATTCGAGAATGTGTTAGTGAGGAGGTCGTACTCCAGTCCCTACCGGGTTTACTGGGACATCTGTCGAGAACTGAGGTCAAAAGGTTTCCGGTTCCGACTTCGGTTCATGTATCACCTCACATCTATTTATGGATCCAGTTTCAGTATGGTACCAAATAGGGAATTTTTGAATAATTTAAGAACGGAGAAAGATTACGGAAGATCATTCTAAGGATAAGCCTCGTTCGTGTACCTAGACGTCCGAAACTAGTACATGCATAACAAGTAAGCGACAAAGGTCACAGTCTCCGGACATTTGCGAAGAATGGGAGTGGGCAGGGGAAGTAGATCTCCGAGCCAGGAGAAGAGTCGTAGCCGTGAAGACGGACCCGGGATGAACCTACATTGATCGCCCATGGTGGTGAACAGAGGGGGAGTCGAGACCCGGAGACTGTTGTGAACAAGTAGATTTGTGTAGAGGCAAAGAGTACGAAAGACCTGTACCGGAACCTGTCGGATCACAAGGAGTAATTATTTCTGAGACCCCCTGAGAGGACCACCAGGTCACCAATTCTTAGACCGACGATTACGTCGCCTGTACCCAAGCTAGGGACCAGACCCTTCTAGGGTGTACGGCGCCTCGTTGACTCGGACACGGGGTGTTGGTGACTCCGACGTGAGACAGGAGGTGTTGTTCCCTTCGGTGGCGTTACGTTTCGGGTGCGTGGTGTTGATCTCTTTCGGACGCACGTCGTTGGTTCTGGGTCACATCGGCTTTTAATTTATTTATTCATTTATGAATTTCTTTTTTTTTCTGACCCCGGTGACGTTGGGGAGAATAGAACGGAGTATGGGTTTGGACGAGAGTGATGGTACGTCGATAAGGAGGTCACCCTGTCTTCGTGCTGAGTTTGAATGACCTAATAAACCGATATAAGTCGCAAATAAAGGATCCCTCGTTTTTCTTTTGGAAGGAGACATAGATTCCAAAGAGGATGACTCTCCCTCCGAATAATAAGTCGAGTTCCCAAATGTCCGTTTTTATTCCTTAAAGGTTCAAACCCCGGGAAGTAGTATTATAGGTGGTCTACTTCAATTTGTAGGTTGTGTCCAGGCAGATCACTTCCGATACCAAAAGGTCATCAGTACATACCTACACTCTCAACCTGATATTTCTTTCGACTCGTGGCTTCTTGACTACGAAAACTTGACACCACAACCTCTTCTGAGAACGCTCAGGGAGCCTGACGTTCCTCTAGGTTCGTCAGGTAGGATTTCCTTTAGTCAGGACTTACAAGTAACTTTCCTGCCTACGACTTCGACTTTGAGGTTATGAAACCGACGGACTACGCTTCTCGACTGATGAATTTTTTCTGGGACTACAACCCTTTCTAACTCCGGCTCTTCTCTTCTCCTGCTGTCTCCTACTCTACCAACCTACCGTAGTGGTTGAGTTACCTGTACTCAAACTCATTTGAGACCCTCAACCACTACCTGTCCCTCCGGACCGCACGACGTGAGGTACCCTAGCGTTTCTCAACCTGTGCTGACTCTTTGACTTGACTTGACTCAATGTACGAAACGTCATCGACCCGATAGTGAAACGATTGCCAAAGATAAAAACGTATACAGGGATTTCCCTTCGGACAACGCATCCAAACCCACCTGAGACTTTAGTTGAATTTAAGTAGGTTCGACCAGTGGGGAGCTATAGCCACAATTAATAACTGAGAGACACGGAATCGACAGGGTGGACACTTTACCCTGTTCGTGTCCGGGAATGGAGCGATCTACAGACCGACACTCCTTATCTCTTTGAGGTACACCTTTGTAGGTCGTCTCGTAATCCTTCAAAGGGTCGAGAGAAAGATGGATATGGGAGGGGGGTGGGGGTATAAGAAAAAGAGAGGTCTTTGGGTCGGTCTGGAACTCGAAGGGACTCAGGGGGGGAGGGGGTCCTACTGCTCAGGGTAAGTCTGAAAGGGGCAGGATTCTCCCTACTCGGACCGAAACTTGACCTTGTAAGATCGTGTAAGGTAGACCCGAAGTGGTCAGGGAAGAGGACTGACGTACGTGGGTTGACGCGGACGGGACCGACCCGGACCCATCACTAAACCGGAACTGAACCGAAACTGGTCTCCCGAACCTCCGTGTCATAAAGGTAAGAACGAAAACCAAGGAGTGATCCACCACAAGAAAGGGTCTTTTGAGACTTCGTAAAGGACAAGACGTCAGGCAACTTTTTAACATAGTCTACTGACTAAGGTCACGGGTCCACCACCCCATTCGGTCGGGACCACTTTGAGGTCAATTGGTGCAGGGCCGAACAACCCCAAGTCTAGCCTTCGGACACGTCCTCACTTACCTTCTCTCTCACCAACGGCAGGTGTCCCAGAGACAGAACGACCCGACGGGGAAGGGTCCAGGACCAATGTCCCTTGTCCGAAAACAACCCCCAACTCCCCCCGTACAAAACAGATGTGAAAGGTCTCACGGACGAAGACCCCAAATACACATAAACACACATGAGTCAGTTCAGGCTAAGAAACGTTGGGGTACCTGACATCGGGTGGTCCTAGGAGACGGGTTCCCCTAAGAGGTCCGTTCTTATAACCACACCCAACGGTAAAGGGAGAGGTCCCCTTAGAAGGACTGGGTCCCTAGTTTGGGGGTAGAGAACGTAGAGGACGTAACCGTCCACCTAAGAAATGGTGATCGCGGTGGACCCTTCGGGGACCCCAAATACTTCAGTCTCGTTTCGGTTCCCAGGACTCTAGGGGTTGGTTACGCAGACTGACACCAACTAAGTGTACGTTGTAGACCCTAAAAATCAACACGAATGGCTCTCATTGTACCTTTACACACAGATGAGATAAAGGGGTCCCTACCTTGAGAGGACCTTAACATCTGGTTTAGAGGGCTTTTGACTGAAGAGAACGACTCAAGTACTAATTGGAGATAGGTTTGGAACTAACGGAACGAACAGAGGAGACGGGAGTTAAGGAAAGAACAGAGGAGATTAAAGTTAGGACACGACTGGCTTACGATTGGTCGGTCTCAGTCTACCGACTCAACCAACACAGCTACTGTAGTGATTTCACCATCGCACAGACGACAACATCTAGAGCAGTGACTACCTGTGTGAGCCCAACAGAGAGACCCCGTTCCACTCAAGTGTCTGGGACCTCGGTACCTGGTGGACCAGTCTCTTACCATTTGACCTCTGTAAGACTAGAGGTTTTGGTGCTAAATCTTTACAGTGTTCTCCCTGCAGGGACCACCAGGTTACCAATTCTAAGGCAGGTCGTGTTCCCCACGTCCCAGGTAGGGTCCAGTCCCCCCGATTCTAGGGTTTACGGAGTGTTTTTTTTCCCGTCTCTTTTTCCCGTAAACGTACTATTTGTTCAATCCCTTTTACCTTTCAATGGTTGTTTCATCCAAAAAGAGTCCTATTTTTATACACACACACATATACATATATGTATGTATATACATATATTATTAAGGAAACATATATATTATATATATTCCACTATGTCCTTAAGTGGTTTACACTGGTTTTTTTTTTTTTCTCTCTCTCTCTTTACAGTGTTCTGCTGCTAATTGGGCCCAAAGAAATTTTGTGGGGATTGAGTGTCTGGTTCCACCTCACCTAGACTCTGAACAGAGGGTGAGGGAACGGACTAAGGGACGTTTAATTGGGAATGTAACGACGTTTGTGGCAGACGATCTCAAACCGAAAGACGTGACACCGGTGTACTTGGGAACGAGTTAATATAATCTTTTCGTTCTACCAAAACTACCCACAGGCCCTTGGTTGATCCTCTTTTATACTTCTAGACCTGAACTGACCGTCTGTGTCTACTCACCCTACGTCCCCTTATCAAGCCTCCAATTATTTCCGTCCTTTCTCGTTACTTTTATTTAGACCATAACCAGGATTGTCCGGAGACATCGTCCACCAGTCGTGCCAGTCATAATTTTGTTGACGGGTCTCAGGTCGTGCTAACAGAACTGTCTTCTTGTCTGACCGCCAAACAGGGCCCCTTAGTCCGTATACCAAAGGTACTCCTGACAGAGGACTCGACCATTCAGAAATTAGATTTTTCCTTTATTTAGAAAGGAAAAATTTTTGACCCCAAGACATCATCGAGTCAACCGTTTCTTAGAAGCTTCTCCAAAGTGACTCACAAACTGGGTTGTCTTAAATAGATAACGAGGGTACCCAATTTGGGTCAACCACTCTGATTTGTCTTATGATAAAACTTTTCAAGACCTTTATTCCAAGAGGTTCGGAGAATATAAAAATTACATGACTCCAGACATACTCAAACTAAAAAACTTTCACTTATTGCCCTAAATTTGCAGACGAAATGGTGTGGCGACTTGTTACTCCTGAACATCAGTACGACAGTTTTGTTATTATTTCGTTTTACGGTGGTCTTCCAGTTAATAAAACTACACACCCATTTCCTTTGTGTCAAGTGTAGAATTCTGAAACTTATCAGTCGAGAGATGTCCACTTAAGGACATAGTGGAATATATATGATATATATATTTCCTTAATAATACATGTATATACATACATATATGCATATGTGTGTATGTATAAAAATAGGACTCTTTTTGGATGAAACAACCATTGAAAGGTAAAAGAAATTGAACAAATAGTACGTTTACGGGAAAAAGAGACACATTCAGTCGTACACAAAACGTTACCCATTGTCCTTAGGACTGCCTGTCACCAAATTTTGTAAGTCCTCTAAAAGTAAAATGAAGTACCTTTCGGGCAGCCGACCGTCAGGGACGAAATCAAACCTTCGAATGGTTGCAGTAGGTCCTAGGTCCCTGAAAGGTGGGACAAAAGGGTGAACCGGGAGTCCGAGTCCCAGTATTCTGCCAAAGATGTCTCCGCCCGTAGCGCCGGGGAGGGTCGGACAGCACTCTTCCCCGCCCCCACCTCTCCCCCTTGCCTGTGAAAAAGAGGAGTCTGAGCAGAGAGAACAGTCTCCCGTTTCAGAAAGGGTCTTCGGGGTCTTCTGTAGGACACCAGAACCGGTCTTGACCAGTTGACCGGTGCGGCGGACGTTCTTTCGCCCACAGTGACACAATACTTCTGGTGTTACGGGTGTCGACTGCCCAAGAATCGTCCCCGTGGGACGAGGAGACCTCCATGACCTTTATATCTTCCCCGTGAAAACCAGTAGTGTCATTTTTTTTTTCTCCACGACGACCGTACAGCACCTAATCAAATTCCTACGATTTACAAGATTTTACGTGTCTTGGGAAGATGTGTAGTTTGTTCTAAACAGAATGAGTTTTATGGTTATCGTCACGATAATTCTTTGTGACCCGAGCATGGTTACTAGTAAGTGGGGTACCCGACTTCCATAGTGCTGAGCTTGTGTCAGACCCCCGGCTCTCGTTCTTCCTCTTGTGCCGAGGGGCGTCTCCACGGGACCATGGGAGCATCCCCAGTCCTCCTCCCACGAATTAGTACGACCGTACAACTTAGGAAAAGTCTTTCATGACAATGAATGTTGCTTGCCTCTCGTTCCGTCCCTTTAGTTGAGGTTCCCGGCGGAAATAAAAAGGATTACTTCTCTAAAGGGACATTGACCTGTTCGGACGAAGGTTCTTGTTCACTCAGACTCAAAGGGGACGGAGAGTATAGAGACGAGGAACGAGGGTGGTTCCTAAGTCTTACTGATTTTGGGTTGACATATCGGTGATAAAGTTTCTATTTTTAGAGGAAACTTCTGACACATGGATCATGTTATCACCGTCCATAGATTATTTATAAAGATCCCATATACTGTTTTATTTCACTTTCACAATCAGCGAGTCAGTACAGGTTAAGAAACGCTGGGACACCTGACATCGAGTGGTCCGGGGAGACAGGTACTTTAAGAGGTCCGTTCCTATGACCTGACCCAACGGCAAAGAAAGCCGTCCGCTAGAAGGGTTGGGTCCCTAGTCTTGGACCTGGAGGACGTAACGTCCGTCTAAGAAATGGTAGATTCGGTGATCCCTTCGGGATATACTGTTTATACAACTAAGTTTAGTTATGTTCCTTCATTTCGGACCTTTTCGTAAGTCGTAATGCAAGTTCCTCTATCTATGTTACTTTATCTTAAACTTTTTAACATGATCATTTTTTTATACTATCTTTGGATTAATAAAATATATATATATATATATATATATATATATATACTTATGGTCGCCTCAAGAAACACCAGACGTTTCTGTTACTTCTGATTTATAGTAATCGAAATTACCACCAATGTTTTACACAACTGATTCTGACTTCCTAATCTAACCCAACCGTATGACGTTACGCCGAGTGTCTTTTTAACACTCGTTCAGTTACATCTTGGGTGATCGAATCTTTTAAGTAGATGTTTCGAACCAAATCGAGGAGATCCACATTTTGGTGTTTGGAGATATACACTCGCGTGTTAATCAATTTCATTTATTACACAAATTCGACTAACGATCACTCCTTACCGTCTATTAGACGATTTGTCCTCACCTTTCTCGTGACTTCTGTCTTTCCTACCCGCTTCGATTCCTTGACTGAGTGCCTTCTCGTACTACACGAGTACCACTTCCGGTGTACTCGAGACTCGAGTCCTCGCGAAGACGCTTAGCGACGACGATGAAGAGGTTCCTGATTGAGACGGGTAGAGGTCCGAGCGATCTGAAGAACCCACGTTTCTATTTTTCGGTGTGAATGACGTTTATGGAGAAAGGTATATTATAACTAAATAAATAAACCGACGTGGCCCAGAGTCAACATCTTCTTCCCTAGAAAATAAACTCCGTTCGTCGTGCACCCTAGATCAAGAGACTGGTCCCTACCTTGGGACCGGTACACGTAGCCCTGACGTCTCAGAATCGATCACCTGGTGGTCCCTTCAGGGTGTTTATGGAAAAGGTAAAGAAGAAGACCAAAGGGATAATTATGAAATAATCCACCGAGGATTTAGTTTCATAACAAAACGAAACCGAGGTAGGGAAGTAAGAAAGACCTCAATAAAGAAGTGACTAGAGGTCATCGTATAACCCGTGGATGACTGGACCCCTCAAGGAGAAAGTCATAGGATAGTAAAACGGAAAAGTATGACAAGTACCCCAAGAGTTCCGTTCTTATGACTTCACCGAACGGTCAGGGAAGAGGTCACCTGGTGTAAAACAGTCTGGAGAGGTGGTACTGGGAGGGCTGAACCCACCGGGATACCCGTACCGAATCAAAGTAACTCAATCTGTTCCGACACCAGGATCACACTAATCTAACTGATCAAAAGACACTCATACCAAAGTTACACAGACGGGAGACTACGGGAGAACGTTGTGGATGGCAGAATGCACCCAAAGAGAATGGAACCCGTACCCCATAGAGAAGTGCCGACGAGGTCGTTTCGCGTCGGCGACGAGGAATGGAACCTGTCCCCATAGAGGAGCGGCGGTGGGGTGGACTGGAACTTGTACCTTATCGAGGAGAGTCGGGAGGACGCGGGCGCGTCGGTGGCGAGGAACCTACACCCCATCGAGGAGGACCGGCGGCGGGGACCGGAGCCCGCACCCCGTTTAACCTTCACCAGTTTGTTCTCTACCGTTCTCACTTGTAGCTGTAAGATCCTTAGTCGCTTGATTTTACCTGACCTTACCTACTTAAATTGAGTCTACTGGTAATATAGATGATGACACCCGTCCTTATGAAGTCTTCTTTACTCATCGGTAGTACCAGTTGTTTTCTCAGGCTTTACGTCATGAACCTACGTTAGGACAAGCAAAGGTTCCGTTTGGTAAGTTATAGTGTCATTAGTTTCAGATACGGGGTTGATCATTACGACTTCTTCGACTTCAACTTACCAAGATACTTCTGGATGTTCTGGAAAATCTTGATTGTGGGTTTTTTCTACAGGAAAAGTAATATCCCCTGACCTCACGTTTTCATCCTTCAGTTCTTTGTGGACCTCATTGTCCGTTTAAACCGGAACCTTATGCCTTACTTCGTCCCGTTTCTGATTATCTCAAAACGGTTCTTTTACGTGACCAGTATCGTTTGTGGGAGAAGGTTGTTGTGTTCTCTTCTGAGATGTGTACCTGTAGTGGTCTGCCAGTTGTGGCTATAGTCTAACCAATATAAGAAACGTCGGTTTCTACCTCTTCGAGATATCTCAGTTGTTTTTGTTCTGGTCCTCGACTGACACCGAGTCTAGTACTTGAGGAATAACGGTTTAAGTCTGACTTTAACTTCTTTCATACCTTTTGGTGATCTGGTAAGTGTATACTGGATTTAGTTTAAGGAATACTAATATGTCACCTTCACTCTTTATCCAAATTCCCTGATCTAGACTATCTATCTCACGGACTACTTGATACCTTACTCCAAGCACTGTAATATGTCCTCTGTCCCTAGTTCTGGTAGGGTACCTTTTCTTTACGTTTTTTCGTTTTACCGACAGACCCCTCCGGAATGTTTATCGACACTTTTCTTCTCTTCACTTTTCGTTTCCTCTTTTCCTTTCTATATTCGTAGACTTACGTCTCAAGGTTTCTTATCGTTCTTCTCTATTCTTTCGGAAGAAGTCGTTAGTTACGTTTCTTTCTCCTTTTGTTGTCTTACCCTTTCTGATCTCTAGAGAAGTTCTTTTAATCTCTATGGTTCCCTTATAAAGTACGTTTCTACCCGAGCTATTTCCTGTCTATACCATACCTGGATTGTCTTCGTCTTCTATAATTCTTCTCCACCGTTCTTATGTGTCTTCTTGACATGTTTTTTCTAGAAGTGTTGGGTCTATTAGTGCTACCACACTAGTGAGTGGATCTCGGTCTGTAGGACCTTACACTTCCGTTCACCCGGAATCTTTCGTAGTGATGTTTGTTTCGATCACCTCCACTACCTTAAGGTCAACTCGATAAAGTTTAGGACTTTCTACTACGACACTTTCACGACGTGAGTTATACGGTCGTTTAAACCTTTTGAGTCGTCACCGGTGTCCTGACTTTTTCCAGTCAAAAGTAAGGTTAGGGTTTCTTTCCGTTACGGTTTCTTACGAGTTTTATGACGTGTTAACGTGAGTAGCGTGTACGATCATTTCATTACGAGTTTTAAGAGGTTCGGTCCGAAGTCGTTATGTACTTGGTACTTGCCTCCGACCAAAATCTTTTCCGTCTCCTTGGTCTCTAGTTTAACGGTTGTAGACGACCTAGTACCTTTTTCGTTCTCTCAAGGTCTTTTTGTAGCTAAAGACGAAATAACTGATACGGTTTCGGAAACTGACACACCTAGTGTTATTTGACACCTTTTAAGACTTTCTCTACCTTTATGGTCTGGTGGTCGGGACGGAGAACTCTTTAGATATACGTCCAGTCCTTCGTCGTCAATCTTGACCTGTACCTTGTTGTCTGACCAAGGTTTATCCTTTTCCTCATGTAGTTCCGACATATAACAGTCCGACAAATAAATTGAAGATACGTCTCATTCATGTAGTACTCTTTGTGACCTGACCTTCTTTGTGTTCGACCTTAGTTCTAACGACCCTCTTTATAGTTATAGGACTCTATACGTCTACTGTGGTGGGAATACCGTCTTTCACTTCTCCTTGATTTTTCGGAGAACTACTTTCACTTTCACCTCTCACTTTTTCAACTGAATTTCGAGTTGTAAGTCTTTTACTTCTAGTACCGAAGACCAGGATAGTGAAGTACCCTTTATCTACCCCCTTTGCCACCTTTGTCACAGTCTGAAATAACAAGACCCGAGGTTTTAGTGACGTCTACCACTAACGTCGGTACTTTAATTTTCTGTGAATGAGGAACCTTCTTTTCAATACTGGTTGGATCTGTCGTATAAGTTTTCGTCTCTGTAATGAAACGGTTGTTTCCAGGCAGATCAGTTCCGATACCAAAAAGGTCATCAGTACATACCTACACTCTCAACCTGACACTTCTTTCGACTCGCGGTTTCTTAACTGCGAAAACTTGACACCACAACCTCTTCTGAGAATTCTCAGGGAACCTGACGTTCCTCTAGGTTGGTCAGGTAAGACTTCTAGTCGGGACCCCAAAGAAACCTTCCTTACTACGATTTCGACTTTGAGGTCATGAAACCGGTGGAGTTCTCTTCTCAACTGAGTAACCTTTTCTGAGACTACGACCCTCCCAACCCCCGTCCTCTTCCCCGACTGTCTCCTACTCTACCGACCTACCGTAGTGACTGAGCTACCTGCACTCAGACTCACTTGAGGTCCTCAACTACTACCTGTCCCTCCGGACCGCACGACGCTAAGTACCTCAACGTCTCTTAACCCGTGTTGACTCGCTGACTTGACTTCACTCGATTTTAGTTTCATCGTCCCAAGATCCAATACCCGACTCATCATCCGACTACCCTTTCTTCACTGGTGAAATGAATTTGGTTAGATTTAGCTAGTGTACACGGTAAATTTTGTTATTATACATTCATTGAAGGAAGTACCTGAAGGGAACACCGAGTCACCCATTTCTTAGACGGACGTTGGGTCCTCTGGACCCAGGCTAGGGACCCTACCCTTCTAGACGACCTCTACCCTTTCCGATGGGCACGGTCAGAAGACCGGACCTCTTAAGGTATCTAACATATCAGGTACCCCAGCGTCTCTCAGCCTGTGCTGATTCGCTGAAAGTGAGTGAGTGAGTTGGAAGAAGTAAGAAACTGTAGAGTAAACTTTAACGTCGAACTTCGACCGACGTATCACTGTGAAGTGATCCAATTGAGCCCACGAGTTATTTTTTAAATAAAAAATATCAAAGTGTTTCCAAAAAACCCTTATCAATTAAACCATCGTGGCAATTTGAACATGATGGTGATGAGAAAGAGGACACAAGGGACATTTAACCTCGAACAGGGTGATAAAGTCTAAGTCTTAAACTGGTCAAGTCCGCCACTGGTGGTCCACCGTGGTGATATGTTCGTGCAAGGAAAACGTTGATCTAGTGGACACTCCACTAGGAAGGCACGGTGTACTTAGGAGGATAAAGGGTCGTTAGACAGCAGATTTCCGAAATAAAAGAAAATTATAGAATGGCAAAATAGACAGTCAATATATAGAGTAATTCCAACTCACACCCTCCTTTAAAAAGTCGACCAAAATTTCCGTGTTTTAAGTTTAAGAATAAGGTACTTACGTTCACGAAATAGAAGTCTTTTTAAGTTTTAAATAAAAAAGGACCCTGGAGGAACCACCAGGTTACCAGTTCTGAGACGTGAAGTCCGAGTTAGGGACCAGTCCCTTGATTCTAGGACGTACGATGAACCGTACTGGTTTTTTTTAAAAAAAATTTAAATAATAAAAAAATCAAAAAATAAAAAAATTAAAATTTTAGAAATTAAGAATGTACACAAGGGTTTGTACTTGGGGGGAGGGTGGAGGGAGGGGTATTGTAGAGAGACCCAGTAGGGGTACCTGGTCGGGGTTCGTACGACATAGGACGCAGACTGTATCTGACCGCTAAGTTTTTTAATTTTTTTAAAAAAAAATTAAACCTGGAAAAAAAAAAACCAAGTGACCCAGAAGTAACGAAACACACCCGAGAAGTAACACCAAGAGTCTGGAGGTCGACACTGCGTGTCCGACCCAACGAGACGTCGTGTACCCTAGAATCAAGGGACTGGTCCCTAGTTTGGACGTAGGAGACGGAACCGTCCATCTACGAATTCGGGACCTGGCGGCCCCTTCCGAGTCTAGGACGACAAGAACTAGATCTGAAACTCTCTACGGTGGTTTCATTGTGTTCTCTTCTAACAAAATTATTGTACGTCAAAGTAAGTCAGTTGTTTTCATGTGGACTCGTAGTTATTACGTCGTCCGGGACTGGACCCGTCAACTCGAGATTGAAGTGTCTTCTTTACCAGGGGACAAATTTCGCCCTTGCGTGGACGGAGTAGACTGACCTTATACCGGTCCTTAATCGGTACTAAACGTCTCCCTTCAGGACAGTTGTGTATGTCCAAAATTTCAGGTAACTATTAGAAAGGACTTAGTAAAGAAAAAAATTGTGAATAAAAATTTTTAAATAAACCGACACGGTCCAGAATCAACGTCGTATACCCTAGGTCAAAGGACTGGTCCCTACCTCGGACTCGGGGGACGTAACCCTCACGTTTTAGAATCGGTGACCTGGTGGTCCCTTCAGGGGTTTCTAAAGAATTAACGTATTGTCAATAGAGGACTAATGGAGTAAATAAGATATAAATAAACGATCATGGGATAACATTCCTTCTCAAAGAAGAGTAGGTGGGTCTCACTTGGTGTGATCAGGAATTTTTTTTTTTTTTTCCGTCCCGTTTATGATAAAAATGAAAATTATTGATTAAAAGTATTCTTCGACCACATTCAGTAAAGGTTACTACCTTTTGGTCGGGGATGGGGGAAACAGAGAATAGTTCACATTGACGTCTCAGTATCTAAAAATAAACAAGTCATGAATGTTAGTTAAGGTCAGTAAAAGAAAATAACAAGTAAGTAAGTAGACCGATGTATCCCAGAACCCATACCGTCCGTCCTAGAAACAAACTAGAAGCAGGACCGTAGTCCCTAGAAGTCGACACCGTACACCCCAGATCAAGGGACTGGACCCGAGATTTGACCGAGGGGGTCGTAGCCCTCACGTCAGAATCGGTGACCTGGTGGTCTCTTCAGGGACATCAGAAGGGGCTACGATTTAAACGGAATTTGAACCGGACACCCTCTAGGAAGTTCGATCAAGGACACAGAAAATTTTTGAATTAAGACTTCTAACTTATATGGTTTCCGGTACCGGACTGGTTTATACTTTTTTCTTTGAGACTGGGTGTTGGACGTCGGCGGACGGGGCCCTTTGGTTAGGGGAATAGAGACTATTGGTCGGGGTCTTCGGTCGGACGACAATTCAGTGTCAACCTCCTTCAGTCCGACGATAGTGTTCATTGTTAGGTCCTTCTATTTATTATTACATACTGTTAGTCGAGTTTTACCGGTACTGGATGAATTTTTGACTGTCGAAGAGATTATGAACAGGGGTGAAGGTTGAACCTTGGTTGGTCTGTTTCGGTTTATTCGTGGGGAGTTGTTAGTCTGTCCATTGGAACGAAGGCCTATGGACGAAGGTCGAAGAGACACGGTTGTCGGAGGTCGTCCCGTATCGACTTCGGTAAGAAAGAAACGTGATACTTCGGGAGACGGACGGAGACGGTTTTACGTTCTCTACCACCAACTGAACTGAGACTGAGACTTCTTTATTCTGAAACGAAAAGAGTAAACCGACCAGAAGTAAATAAAGGTGTGTAGTGACTTCATGTTAAATGTATGCGTACTCCTATTTCAAAGATAGTCCATACCAAATGTAATTCACGTGGGTAAAATCAACATGACAACCTACTTATAACTGTTTGAATGTATGAATCGACACGTACGTGCGAGTCAGTGAGTCGTATAGACTGAGAAACGTTGGGGTACCTGACATCGGACGATCCGAAAGGACACGAACCTTAAAAAGGTCCGTTCTTATGACCATACCCAACGGTAAAGGAAGAGATCCCCTAGAAGGATTGGGTCCCTAGTTTGAACGTAGAGGAAGTAAAGGACATAGTGTCCGTCTAATAAATGGTGACACGGTGGTCCCTTCGGGATAGATAACTTAATAGTGTTGACATTAGTACTAAATCTTATAAAAGTGGTGGGGGTTTTAAGGGGGCACAAGGAAAGGTTGGTTAGGGACGAGACAAGGTGAGACTCGGTTCGTACCTAAACTGCAGACAGGGATAGTCAATCAAAACGGACAAGAGGATTCAGGACAACTGTAGAAATAATCGGATTCGTTGTGGAAATGATTCGTTGTGGAAAAGTACGTCCGTATTACATTACAGAGTAAGTAGAACGTGAAAGGGACGAGGTAGTCCGTAATCGGTTAAGAGGTTCCTCAAGACCAAGATAAATCACCCTTACCTTAAATCTTCGGTGCTCCCCTTCAAGGGAGTCGCAATGAGACTTCACCGGTCAGTGACACGAACGGACCCTGTGAAAGACGAAATTGTGTTTCACGTTGTAGGACCGTTTAGGGGAGTCAGAGACCCTTTGACCCTGTCAACCAGTGCCTGGTCACGAGGATCCGGTAAACCCCCGTGTTTTCATCATTTAGATAAAAAATTTAGTACACGAGTTTAACTATTTAGGTTAAATTTATATACACGACACACAAATCACACAAATCAGTGATTCAGCACAGGTTAAGAAACACTCGGGTACCTGACATTAGACAGTCCGAGGAGACAGTCACCCTAAGAGGTCCGGTCTTATGACCTCACCCGACTGGTAAGGGAAGAGGTCCCCTAGAAGGGTTGGGTCCCTAGCTTGGACTCAGAGGACGTAACATTCGTCCACCCAGAGGACGTAACATCTACCTACTCAGAGGACGTAACATCCATCCACCCAGAGGACGTAACATCCATCTAAGTAATGGTGACTCGGTGGTCCCTTCTGGGAATGTCCAAAAAAGGCTTGAAGAAACTAGAATATAAACATAGAGTAAAAGAGAATGTTTCAGAATATGTACTCTTGTAATTTTATAAACATAATAGGTTATATGCATCAAAGTTTTGGTGTCTTTGTTATAATGGCAATTAATATTTGTAGACTAACTTTGACTTCTAAGGAAACGTCAAAAAAAAAAGAATAGGATTCGGTAGGGTGGTGTCTATTAAGAGAATTTCATGACACAGGTCTTCTGGACACGTTAAGAAAAGAGGTACATTATTGTATCAATGTAATAGTTATACTGAATCTCAATTCGAATAAAATTACACGATAGTTGAAACCCAAGAAAAATTACAAATACCCTGTTCGAAGGTTAAAAGGTTTATCGGGCCGTGCATAAAGTTCCATTGCCTATAGTGGGAGTAAGACAAAAAGACCGCCGTAACATAAGGTACTATACCTATATAGTACAGATTGGTCAAGGGATAATTACCTGTAAATAAAGGTTTTAAGACACTACTGTGACAGTGTTCATTGGAACGGGTGTACAAGAAAGACATACACTTCCACAGAAAAGTCTCATTCCAATCCCAATCTGAACTTTGACGTTCTGGATTCTTACTCACGTATGTATTAAAACCGTGAGGTATCCCGAACTTAGTAAAAGGGTAAGGGTGGTCTTTTGCATATTCGTGACAAAGAGGTGTCGGAACAGTAAAGTCACCCGTAAAGGTAATATTCACTCGTACTTGTCAAGAAAGGACAAAAGGTCAGTAACGACAAGAAGACGCCCTTTACAGATGAGTACAGAAACGGGTAAAAAGGGAAGTTTAAAACCAGAAACTGGTAGATCTCATATGAAACAACAGAAAGTCAACGATTTAGCACAGGATGAGAATCGTTGGGGTACCTGGCGTCGTGCGGTCCGAAGGGATAGGAAAGTGATAGAGAGTCTCAAACGAGTTTGAGAACAGGTAACTCAGTCACTACGGTAGGTTGACAGAGTAGGAGACAACAGCGGAAGAGGAGGACGGGAGTTAGCAAGGGTCGGTGTCCCAGAAAAGGTTTCTCAGCCAAGAAACGTAGTCCACCGGTTTTACGACCTCGAAGTCAATAGTCAGGAAGGGCACTTGTAAGCCAACTAAGGAACATCCTAACTGACCAAACTAGAGGAATAACAGATTCCCTGAGAATTCTCTGAAGAGGTCGTGGTGTTAAGCTTTCGTAGATTCGCATATGACATGAAAATAGGAATATTTAGTGGAGTAAGGTCTTGTGGAGGAAACCCCTATTTACCAAAACCACTTCGACCTATTCCCCTCGGGTTACGTTTCTGATAGAATAAGGAGGTCATTCAAATTCTCAGATTGTAGGCGGTCTGTTGTGGTACCAAGACACTATCTGGTCAACTAGCACATTCCCTCCCATAGACTTAATTTTAAACATAATATCCCAAGAAATCCCCGGTAAATAACAGAGAGTAGAGAATGAGTTGATAGGACATACTACTGTCCCTCCGGCCGCTGAATTTACGTCGCAGAGACCTAGTTTTCCTCGGGGGTGACACGGGACTATATCTATTATGGAATTGCAAAGTCTGTCACTCGGACAACGATCCGGACCTTACTTCACCTGAAACATCAGACAACGTCACTCCCTCGCCTCTTCCGTTACCATGGGGTGAGGTCATGAGATCGGACCTTTTCGGGTACCTGCCTCCTCGGACCATCCGACGTCAGGTACTCCAGTGATTTTCAGCCTGCGCTGGCTCGCTGAAGTGAAAGTGAAAAGTGAAAGTACGTAACCTCTTCCTTTGCCGTTGGGTGAGGTCACAAGAACGGACCTCTTAGGGTCCCTGCCCCCTCGGACCACCTGACAACAGATACCCCAGCGTGTCTCAGCCTGTGCTGACTTCGCTGAATGGTCGTCGTCGTCGTCGTCTCCCATCTCATTCGGTACCTTGTATTCAGTACAATTCTTTTTAACAAATAATAACGAGCGGTGAGTACCGTTCTACGAAAGACTTTGTTTGCTTTGTTCTGTTTTTCTTGAGTCCTCCAACTCAATCGTTCCACGGGGGTCTCGTCGTCTGTCTCCATGTTAGAGGTGGAGGGTCTGTTATCGAGGGTCCAAAGCGGAGCTCTAAAGTTCCTCGTCAGCTTGGTTCGCAGGTGAAGGTCTTACTTCTCTCCCGTAGCCAAAGATTTAATAGTTTTGGATCTCGTCGCTGCCAAGCGCTGTAGATCTGACTGGCGTAAGCGACGGATTTCGTCAGGAGTTCTCTGAACGTGGACCGGGCGGTCATGCGCCTTCGTAGTAGCGACCCGCGACGTGGTGTCCCGTCGGTTAGTGCGTGACGGAAGCAGGTCTAAGGAGGCGGCCTCCGGCGCGGCGTCGGCGTCCACCGGGCCGCTCGCGTAGGTGGGTCGCGGCGGTTAGCGCTGGGGGCGGCGGGAAGGGCACTACGGGGCGCCGACTGGACGCTGGAGCGCCGAGCGGAAAGGGACTCCGGCCAAAAAGAGGGGCGGGGGGAGGGGAGGGGAGGCCGCTCGAACGTTCCCGAGATCGCCGGCGCCCCGCACGGCGGCCCGCGTCGAGGAGGGACTCGCTGACGTCCGGAGGGCCGTCCGCGGAAGGGAATCGGAGAGGAGGAGCGCCGCCCCGGGTCGCCCGCCCATCGGCGCTGACGCAGGCCCTCCGTGATGGGCAGCCACTCACCCGGCCCGCGCTTGAGGCGCCCCGCCTCTTCGCCCGCCCGCGGTCGCCGCCGCGCCCCGCCCCGCCGCCCTCCTCGCCCTTCCCCCACCCCGCAGCCCCGGAGCGAAGGAGGGAGTCGCGGTAAAACACCGTCGCTCTGGGCGTTTATTTCCCCTCGCGGCCCCAACGCCGCGCCTCCTCCTCGCGCCCCCGGCCGCCGCCGCCGCGCCAGCCCGCCGGACCCGCCGCTCTCCTGTCGCGCCCCAGCCGGATACACTGACCCGCCCGCGGCCGCGCCGGAGGCAAACCTCTCCATCCACGCCCGGCGGCGGCCGACGTCGCCTCCGCTCCTGGAGGCTCAGGGGTCCGCCGACTCCACGCCGGCGGGCCGGGGCCTTCCCCGGTTGACTCGCGTCCTCCGCCTGAGCCCCAAGGGCCCGGGGGGCCGGAGGGCAATCGGGGCGGCAGACGGGCGACCGTCCCTGCTGTGAAGGCGGCAGAGCTCCGGTAAAATGGAGCCAAGAGTCCCTCGGCCCCCGCTCCACCCGCGAGGGCGCCCCGGCCGTTGCGGCCCTCCGGCAGGGGAGCCTCGCGCGCAGGGCAGTGGGGAAGCCACAGCGCCCGAGGGGGTGGAGGGAGCCGTCCTAGCACTCCTGGCCGCCGTGGCTGCTCGGCTCCCCTCCTTTCGGCGCAGGCACCTCGTGTAAAGTGCAGCGCGTCATCGAAGGATGACGTCGACGCAACAGAACATCTGAAGGTAAAAATTTACTCACGTACGGAAGATTGATTTTATTTATGACTGACTTAAGTTCCAAAGGCACTTTAAAATTTCAGAGCGGAACCTAGAGAGATTTGGCGTAAAAAGATCAGTCACCCCTTGTGCATCACCTTTTTACAGGTGCAAACAAAACTACTTCAGTCCAACCTATAAACTAGGGTTTCCTGATCCAATTTTAGGCATTATTGGTACAAGTATTCCCTTCGTTACTAAGAAAACGGCTCTAATCTTTTTCCATCTTTTTATAAAGGTGTTCGTACAACACCAGGACTCAAGTATATCAAAAGATGAATTCTTAAACCAAGGTAGTGATTCCTCCTATTCACCTTCAGTGTCCAGACAGTGGTGTTTAAAGAAGTTTTTCTTTTGATAACACTTTTAGAAAGGAGCTACGGATTCACAATGTGTAAATGTATACAGTAAATAAATAAATAAAAAATATATACAGCAAATCATAGTAGACTAATCCGTTCAACCCCTTTCTTTTACGCCGCACACTATTTCTACTCCAATTTAAAGTTACTAAACAAAGCGACATAAGGATGTCAAGAAAGTATAGAACGTAATAGAAGTCATCAATCGATATCGATTCACTAGTCATAAAAGTGAAGGGTCATCGTCTTGAATCCGTTTGATGGATTTAAAGATTCAGGGTTGGCTGTTTTCATTACTACTAGTTCACATAGGGTCCGTGTCGATAAAAAAAATGAATTGAGTAGATTGAATATCTTGAAGTGGACAAACTTAAAACTCATAAACAGTCTTTACTCAACCATATGTCTTTTAAGTATCGGAACACCGTACCTCTCCTCTCAACATTATTAATATAAACAGGTCAGGCATTGTCGTGAGTCTCAGGGAATGCAAGTAGATTCATACATATATACATTATGTGTCAAGGGGACCTTTATAACAAATAAAATCTCAGAACTAGTAAAAGTATGTTATCTTGTAATAGAACGAGAACTTTTTCTAAAAAGAATTTTTAAAAGACACCCTAGGAAATCGTTTTGTTCTGGATTTGTCATAAACCAAAATAAAAACAAAAATAATTAATAGAGGGTTGTCATAAACCAAAATAAAAACAAAAATAATTAATAGAGGGTAATAAGACGGAGATTTTCAGGACAGACTGACAAGACGATGGGCCACCCGACATTGGGTGGTCCGAAGAGACAGGTACCTCAAAGGGTTCGTTCTTATGACCTCACCGAACGGTAAAGGAAGAGGTCCCCTAGAAGGACTGGGTCCCCAACTTGGGCACAGAGGTCGAAACGTCCATCTACTCGGTGGACCCCGAATTTATATAAGATCATGATTCGAATGATCTTGTTTTGAAGAGTTATAAAGAGATTGTGATATAGGGTAATCTATATTTCCACCACGTAGTCCGATCTTGAGGCACGATATTTCTTTGCCAGAATTCAGAACTTTTACATCAACCACCTTAAATTAAAAAAGATTCACGAGAATACGATTATAATCATAAAATAAACTTTATATAAACATTTCGTAGAAATACCATGAATTTCGTGACTCTAAACATCGTAAAACACTCCGTCCGTTTTAACCGTAGGAGAAACGACTAAATCTCCGACGTTAGATTTCTTTTACTGAACGAGTTATAGTGTACTGACTAATAATGCTTCAATTCTTTTCGACCAGAAGGTTAAGGATCGATCATGGGAAAGACGACAACACGGAACTAATCATGTCACAGTCTAATAATCAAAGAACGTAAATCAATGCTAATCAAAGTCGTTCCATGACCGAACAATGACTTCAACACAGTAGACCATGCACGATTCAGCGAAGTCAGAACAGACTGAAGAACACTGGGATACTTGACGTCGGATGGTCCGAGGAGACAGGTACCCTAAGAGGTCCGTTCTTATGACCTCACCCAACGGTACGGGAGGAGGTCCCCTAGAAGGGGTGGGTCCCTACCTTGGACACAGAGAAGACAGATGGACGTAACCGTCCGCCCAAGAAATGGTGATAGCGGTGGAACCTTCGGGTGTGGTAGATCACTTTCAGCGAATCAGGACAGGCTGAGAAACGTCGGCGTACCTGATATGTCAGGTACCTTAAGAGGTCCGGTCTTATGACCTCACCCATCGGAAAGGGAAGAGGTCCCCTAGAAGGGTCGGACGTCTAACTTCAGTCCATAGGGTGTAACGTCCGTCTAAGAAATGGTCGACTCGATGTTCCCTTCGGGCTCTTATGACCTCACCCATCGGGGAGAGAAGAGGTCACCTAGAAGGACTATGTCCTAAAGTACTGAATCCTAGTATTACGATTTTCGGACCCTTCGGGACCCTATACCCTACGATCCGTGGATTGGTTGGTCTTGACTTGAATTGTAGTATTACAGTAAAGAGTCACATTTCCGTAGTTCTCATCTTCCATGAAAACTGTAAGATTTGAACTTGACATAATAGACACAATAGGTGTACCTATTGTTTGGAAATGTATTTTGAATTTTGGTACAAAATCGGTCAGAAAAAGTTGAACGATTCCCGTCGATTTAACAAAAAAAGACAAAACGAAAAGACGTAAGAGGTCAAACGTTTCGAACTAGTAATAATTCCTACCTCCTTACCTTCTTAATGGACAGGAGTAACCATGGTTGAAAATTCTTCGTGATTTAAACCCTAGGACTGGGGGATCAAAAATTTAATTATCGACAATATTAGACTCGACTAATGGATCACTAAGTATCGAAATCCATATATAAGAAAAAAAAAAAGGGGAAGTTCTAAGTTGGGGTTTATTATAAAGGTCAGTAAGACAAAAAGACTATCTAACAAGACTCTTGGACCATATAGGTAACAGAAATACTTAGATCTTAATTGAAATCCAATTAAATCCACCAATAACACGGACAGTGAACACGATTTTTTTTCACGGAACCCCTCATTATTCAAAATATCACGTACATTACACTTTTCAACATTAACTCTTAGTACCAGACAAAACTAATTTATCAACTTACAACTAAGAAAATTTAAAATTCGGACAAAGATTAAACGGAAAACAGTGTGACAGGTAAATTGATAACACCATATAGTACCTTAGAGTTCGGTTCTGATTGAAAAGTAGTCGATTTCTATTCCTTCGTTAAAGAATGATTTACGATTACGAAACTAAAGGGTTCAGTAAATAAGGCATTGTACACTTTACTATCCACTAACTCTCAGTTGTATGTTTTGTGTTTGTATGCATGCTTGAAAATAAATAGGGACTGAATATAATGTTTAAATCTATAAGTAAAAATATTTCTTTTAGATCTATAGGGAATTTGTTACACATTAAGATGGCTCACAGTTTGAAAAATTTTTTCTTGTATTCGATCACAATCTTCACATTTAATGATAAATCTTAAGATTTTTAGCCTCCAGTGGTTCATCCCCGACGTCACCCCGAATCTTTGTCCTCACACTAGGAACAGCTAAAAGAGGAGTCTTAGAAATTCTTTCTCAACTCAGAAAAAACACCACTGAAAAGAGAGAGGTCACCCTTCTTCCTTTGATTGTTTTACGAATGAAACACACACAATGATATGATTTCTGATTACATACAGAAGTTTTTATCGTGTCATTAAGACTCGAAACCGTCACCATTAGGAAAAACTCTACCCCTTTCACTCCGAGTCTCCAAGACGACAAAAAACAAAAGTTTCAAACGTGGGAGAAGTTTTTTCACCTCAATGATCTTGAAAGAACTACACAAATGGTCGGAAAATTTATAGGAAATTTTTTGTCTAATCGAATAAACAACGATTAATTCGAGTACCAAAATTCTTTTCTTACTTGTTTATTTGGACCCCCTTCACAGTCTAACATGTTCGTATATGATCAAATAATTTGACATTAAATATAACTTATAGTAGGTACTTTGAAACAAAATATTGGTTTTAAGACTCATTGATCCCACGGATCATTGGTCTATCCATTTGATGGACAGGTATCACCATTTATTTCGACAAAAGTTCGACAGTCAGTATCTTGAGTGTCATGCACAATATAACTCAAATAAGAGTTTTAAAATGTCATACCAGTAGAACCCATTAAACCCCCCCTTTAATCCAACAGAATAAATCAAGTGAGAATGGTAAATTTATCATTTACTTCGACTAAGTAAACAAGTATAAATGTAAATGGTATATAAACTCACGTATGATACATAACTCTGTAGTCGTCACTTACTTTGTCAAGAAAGTACCTTGAATAAGATAAGGACCCCATCTGTCTATTCATATATTTTACAGTCGAACACTATTCTCAACTCTTTTTTTTATTTCGGACTATACTCCTCTATCGTTCCCTAACCATACGTGTTAAAAACCAAAAACAGAAAATAACCTCATATTAATTAAATGTTACGACACAAAGACGACATGTCATTTTTCCTAGTCAATGTGTAAATGGTGAAAAATTTTCACGAAAAGGGTACATCCAATAATGTCTCATAACTCAACTCAAGGGACAGGATATACCATCAAAGAATGTGGACAAAATATATATCATGACACATATAATGATATATATGTCTTATCCCTGTATATTTATTCATGTGTAAATATATGACAACAAGTCAGGGATTCAGTACACGTCGAGAAACACTGAGGTACTTGACGTCGTACGGTCCGAAGGGACAGGAAGTGATAAAGGGACTCAAACAAGTTTGAGTACAGGTAACTCAGACACTACGGTAGGTTAGTAAAGTAGGAGAAAGGGAGAGAAGAAGAGAACGGGAGTTAGAAAGGGTCGTAGTCCCAGTAAAGGTCACTCCGTCGAAAAACATAGTCCACCGGTTTCATAGCCTCGAAGTCATAGTCAGGAAGGATACTTATAAGTCAATTAAAGAAAATCCTAACTAACCAAACTAGAGGAATAACAGGTTCCCTGAGAGTTCTCAGAAGAGGTCACGGTGTCAAGCTTTCGTAGTTAAGTAGCCACGAGTTGGAATTCAAGTCAGGTCAGTAAGTCAGCACAGACTGAAAAACGCTGGGCTACCTGACGTCATGCGGTCCGAAATGACAGATAGTGGTTGAGGACCTCCAATGAGTTTGAGTACGGGTAACTCAAGCACTACGGTAGGTTAGTAGAGTAGGAGACAGTAGAGTAAGAGGAGGACGGAAGTCAGAAAGGGTCGTAGTCCCAGAAAAGGTCACTCAGTCAAGAAGCGTAGTCCACCGGTTTCATAACCTCAAAGTCGAAGTCGTAGTCAGGAAGGTTACTTATAAGTCCTGACTATAGGAAATACTACCTGACCCAAATAGAGAAACGTCGGGTTCCCTGAGAGTTCTCATAAGAGGTTATGGTGTCAAGTTTTCGTAGTTAAGAAACCACGAGTCGAAAGAAATACCAGGTTGAGAGTCTAGACATGTACTGATGACCTTTTTGGTATCGAAACTGATACATGATCACTTCAAGTTTACCGTGTTAAAAAGAACTTAAAAATTTAATTTACACAACTATAAATGGATGACAAATCGAGACCTGCTTACCCCTCAAGGTTCCTTTACAAGTTGAACTGTACACCTAAGGTTCTCTAACGTCAGATCACTCACTTCACTTCAACGAGTCAGCACGGGCTGAGACGCTGGGGTACCTGTCACCGGACGTGGTTCGAGGAGGCAGGTACCCTAAAAGGTCCGTTCTCATGACCTCACCTAACGGTAAAGGAAGAGGTCCCTTAGAAGGACTGGATCCCTAACTTGGGTCCAGAGGGCGTAACATCTGTCTGTGAAATGACAGACTCGGTGGTCCCCTCAGATCATTTACGTGTAATTTCAGTCCGGAGACCTCAATTTGTGTCACTCCCAAATAAAGAGTCTACTAACCTAAATAATCTTAGTACAATCCTATCAGTGATTCGTCGATAGATATTGAACGTTGTCTCTGATATTTGACCCACTATTCCCCGGATTTCATCCGTCTCCGGTCAAATTTCTCCTTTTTCATGACTAAAAATTTTTCATCTTTATGTCGGTACAGAAGTCATCCATAATCAACCAGTCTCTCTGGACTAGTTCGATGTAGTCAAGTCTTCGTTTACTATGTATGAGTCCAAAAACAAGTAATGTAGGTTACTGTTCTAGTAGTTTCTCCCTTCTTAATTTGGTCAATTAACTTCCGTATTAGTTATATATCAACAAAAAATAAAAGGAGATTTTACATGACTAAAGAAGTTGAGTCACATGACTCAACTTCTAGTCCCAAGACTTTTAGTCCCAAATTACTGTCATACTAATTTTATAAACTACAAACTCAACCCTAATATACATTATATTTTTTACCATAATTTCTAGCAGAGGAAAACTCCTTAGAGTCTATAAGTGATTTTCAGTTCATCGAAAATTTTGAGTCAAAATATGAGATCTAAGAAGCCAATAAAAAATAAGTCCATGACTGTGCACTGCATAACAACTGCATGTAATAAAAGTCCACATGTTGTATTACTAAACTATAAATATATGTAACGTTCTCTTCGTGAGTATTTAGATCTATGGTAGGCAGTGGTGCGTATCAATGTTTTAAAAAAAGAACACTACTTCGGAAAGTTCAACTGAGAATCGTCGAAAGTTTATGTATTCTACAATGACTGATACCAGGGACACGACATGTAGTGTAGCGACATTGAACGAATAAAGAGAAACCAATTGAAAAATTATCAATGTCTCAAACATTCTTCACACCCATTCATTTTATTTGATTTTTCTTTCAAATTCTACATTCCTCTGTATATACTGAAACGATGATCTTCCCTATAGATCCTTATTGTTTCTTCGATTAAAACTCTATGTCTAATAAGACACTGTATTTCAATTTATTACAGACATTACATCCTTATAAAATAATTCCACATTTATGAAAGTAAGGACGTAACATATCACCACTTAGTACTGTCACTATTTGAACTGGAATGACATTGTTATAATTAAGACATTTTCCGTTCCGAATCGTTGACCACAATGATGGACTCCGGTCATAGACTGAAGTCGTGTCTAGACAGGAAAGACGACGCTCTATTACAGAAAGTGTCCCGTCAACATTCTTACGTAACTTTTTAACATAAAGAAAGTTAGGAAACACCCTCATAATGTTTCTTACTAGTTGAAAAAATACTCTCTTAAGAATTTTTTGGATTACTGTTATTATTACATTCTACAAGTGTTTCCTCTTGGACCCACGTGTCATATGACCTTGGGACACTATGGAAACATTGAAAAGACATTTAGATTTTGATCAAGCTTTCCACACAAAATTAATCTTATTGGATTACTTAACCAGTATTGACTCAAGTCATTATTTAAGAAAACATTTTCGGTCATATAAAACAAGATGGAATTGACCTCCTTTTAGTCAACTGCAAGAAGAGAAATAAGGAAAAGATCCTAAGTTCTACTGGTTGCTTCTTGGAGAAGGGTTTTTCCAAACGAAAGAGTCGTGAAAAATTCGTGAAATAAACTTATTATCTCAACTTCCCTGACAGGTATAACAAACGAACAAAAGGGCGAACGATAGTCAATGTATCGTAACACCCATATATTACACACTCTGTAGCATAGATAATACATTACATCTAATTCTTGTAAAAGTCGGAAACCTTTTGAACATCATAGGGGTACTAGATGAACATTAGAAATAGTATACTGACAGAGGTCGATGCATCGATGTTTATTACAGTTTTATCCTTTCATAAAATATTCCAGGAGATTCAATGAATAAAAGAAAAAGAAGGATTGAATTTAGGGAAACCAAAATTACGTCTTGGTGAAAATATAATTTTTTTTTATCTCGATTTAAGATGGAAAAGACCACTTCAAAATAAAAGATCATAGTGAAAGGAACAAAACAAAAGGATACAATTAAGTCAAATCCGTGACACTGTGTGTGTTTTCCCCAATGTTTTCCTTATTGTAAAAGACTCTCCTTAAATATTACGTAAACCCTTTTGTCCTTATACACGAAAGATTGGTCACTCATAAATTCACTTGATAAATAACCTATCATTTGCAATACCCTTAAAAATAGGATTTTTCAGTTCACGAAATTATTACTCTCAATGACCCACGAAAATATAAGACGACGATGTCACAAAAAGGGAGAAAACAAAGACTATCATTGTGAATGTAACACCGTTTACGATGATAAACTTGGCAAAAATAGTTCTTTTTACAAAATTATTCCTTTTAATTATTCTTAAAATATAATCCTAACCAAGAAGTCAAAATATCAGAAGAAATGAATGTCTTTTGTTATAAAGAGTTAAATGTTTCGTCAAAGTAGAATAATCTTATAGGAGTAGAAATTTTTGAAGTGAAACTTTACTTACAATTAAGTATCATTCGCCGTTTCTGTCCGTGTCCCTCCAGAGCACATGAGAAGTGGGTCGGAGGAAACTGCAATTGTAGGACACATTGTAACAGTTTTGGTCGTCCGTGTCAGGGGTACGAGTGTAAAGTAGTCAATGGACATGTAAGACACACACATATCAAGACACGTTCAAATAGTAAACATTGAATGACATTTATGGTCGCGTTGGTTTTGTCAATGGACTTGGTAGTGGTGTTCGGAGAGATACGGTGAGGAAAGAAATATCGGTGTAGGTAGGAGAGGGTGAGATAGGAGTTGAGGACCGTTGGTGATTAGTAAAGAAGTAAATGCATTAATACGATGAAGTGTCTACAACATATGTAGGTTAATACGACATAATTCACAGGAAAGTCAAAAGAGAGTCGTAGTAAAGGAACGCGAAAGAGGTTCGACATAAACGACCGCGAGACAAAGAAAAATAACGACTTAGTATGAAGTACCATAGTCAGATGGTAAGTGGACAACTTCCTGTAAACCCACCAAAGGTCAAAG
Organism: Capra ibex; assembly: GCA_006410555.1. Classification (NCBI taxonomy): domain Eukaryota; kingdom Metazoa; phylum Chordata; class Mammalia; order Artiodactyla; family Bovidae; genus Capra; species Capra ibex. Next base: position 76,938,274 of record SJYO01026388.1, read on the forward strand.
ACCGATAATGTTCATTTCGACGACAATTGTAAAAATATGTTGAAAGACACACTTTTATTTAAAGGTAAAGAAACCTTATACACGAATTCTCATGTTTACAACCCAACACACCTTGTAGGTAAAAACCAAAATTTTCTTTGGTGGTTTAATGGAGGTCTCGTCGACATAGTAAAATGTAAGAGTCGTCGTTGTATACTTGTGACAAAGAGACGTAGAAGTGAGGTATAAACCATAACGGTGATAAAAAAATAAATGAATAAAATTTTCAAAATCTTTCTCGTGAATCAAATATAGAATTAAGAGAAGCATCCAAGCTGACTCACTTTGTCTGAAGTTTCAATACCGTGCTCTACTTAATTAAGATTCCATTTTATAAGAAAATAGTTTTTATATTTTAGAAGGATATCTCGTAATACAACACTAAAATGTGATATCACAAATATAGTCTATGACAACGCAAAAATTACAATTGTGTAGAAGTTTAGTAAATTAAATGAAAAAAGACACCGGACAAAGAAGCAACACATTTGTAACCCCTTTCGTATTGTGAACTTTCTTGATTTCGTGATCGAACCCATTGAACATCTGACTGTTCATTGGACTTAAAAAAAGAACATCTCCCGTGTATAAGTCTTGAGATTGATCTCTTCGTAAACATGAAGTACATATATTGAACCATACCCCTTTCTGTGACGAGAGTCTTTCGAAAGTCAAATTGTTTACTTATCTGAACAAAACTACAAAGACAAAAAAAAAAAGGGGGAAAAGGTACATTGCACCTTTTCAACATCGGAAGTTCCTATAAAAAGAGTACTTTCTTTATGTAATAATTTTTTTTTTTATGTAATAAATGACTACTTCACTTCAATGAGACAGAACACTGACACTGAAATCAGTGGTAATATAGGAAGTAAAAGAATAGACGTTCAAATTTCTCAACCTAAATTAATGAAAATTTCTGCTGTAGGTCGAGGCTTAAAGATACCAACAGAATTTTTACAGAATGATTTCGTCTGTCAGTCCATGTCGTAATATAATGAGTAAAAAATTTACATTCTTTAGTCTTTTACCCTAGTGTGTAAACACAAAATGTTGAATTTACATAAGAAAGACGTAAAATAGTCAGCATTCAAAAAATACTTTATTGAAAATCTATGTTTAATTACGAAAAGTCCCGTCCGACGTTCAAATAACTCGAAAAAGGAGATCTTTAAAGTCCCTTACAAATGAACGACTTGACTCATTTACATTGCCCAACCTTCACCCCCCTCTCATTTCCACCAAACCCGAGTCACCATCTTTTAGACGGACGGTCCCGCCCTCCACACCCCAGCTAGGGGTCCAGCCCTCGTAGACGTCTCCTCCTTTACCGTCGGATGACATCATGAAAAAGGACCCTTTAGGGTACCTGTCTCCTCAGACCGTCGGATGTCAGCTACCCCAACGTTTCTCAGTCTGGTTGAATCACTGGATCGTGTGTGCGTATGTGTTGTCCCTCTGTGTCTACCGCACGAGGTAACAAATTCTCAGACCATCGATCAAGACGAATCGCGGAGATAACACCTGCACGAGAAAGAGAAAGAAACGGTAGCAGAGTACGTATCCTATCAAAAGGATAACGTATGGAAATATAAGGACGTGTATTTTAAATTTATGAATCGTAAAATTTAGTGAGAGCGGTAAAAACGACTACATCTACGAACACTGTGTGACGAGCACACAACCACAAGAGAAAGACAGAGACCATACCAATACTGAAAATTCATCAAAAAAAGGATAGAAGAGCTATTCCTACAAACGCCAACTCGAAAACATAAACAGAAAAGAAGATTTTAGAAATTGGAGGTATTTTGTAGAAAAAAGTAGGGCTTTGCAACTTACTTGAGGACAAACACTGGAAACAGCATCTACGGTATTTTTATTCGCACGGGAACCGAAACAGAAATATATCTTACCTAATCAAACTATAATACCTTACAAAAACAAGTAATACAATATTACAAATACTTAGAGCATTGAGTAGTTTCCAAAATTTTTAATATTTTTATAAAAGATTTTAGATTTAAAACTAATCCACATTGACTTCTCGCCGAACTTTTGTATAAAGAAGCCGTTCGTTCCATCGTCTGTCGAATGACAGGCCTCGTCAACGAATTTGTATTCTGATCCCTTCCAAACAATAGACGTCATCAACGGATCTAGTTGATCACACACACACACACACACACACACACACACACGCGCACGCGCGAGTCAGCATAGGCTGGGGTATCTAACATCAGGCGGTCCGAGGAGACAGGTACCCTAATAGGGCCGTTCTTATGACCTACCCAACGGTAAAGGAAGCGGTCTTCTAGAAGTCTAGAAGGACTGGGTCCCTACCTTGAACTTTGAGGACGTAAACGTCCGCCTAAGAAGTGGTGACTCGATGGACCCTTCGGGACTCTCCAACAAACAAAAAAAAAATTACCGATGTGACCCAGAAGCAACGAAGTACGTCCGAAAGAGATCAACTCCTCTCGCCCCCGATGAGAGACAAAACCATGTGTCCGAAGAGTAACGTCACAGAACACAGTACATCTCGTGCCCGAGATCCGCTCACGTCGTGCGTCCAAGATCTCGCACTCGAGTCATCAACGCCGGGTACCCGAATCAACGAGACTCCACCACCCTAGAGGTACCTAGTCCCTAGTTTGAGCACAGGGGACGTAACCATCCGTCTAAGAATGGGTGACGCGGTGGTTCCTTCAGGATTTCGGATATATAACTTCCATCTCCTTACATTACTTCTTTCTAGGTCTATCGCATACCGTGAATTACGTTCAACAAAGACGGTCAATCTATACGAAAACTTTTTGTCATACAAGACAAAAAATATTACATGTTTTTCCTGTCTGGGGGAAAAAATAATGAAACTCTCTTTAGTGTATGATGAAAGTACATTCTCGACTCTAGTGGAAGTCAGGGAATCTTAATCCGTGTAAAAATTTTACGGAAAACAAACTCCACCTGTCGTATAGACTTTTCACCACCATTCAAAAAGCAAATGGAAAATAGTAGGTCCGTAGTACGACTTGTAGTCACTATGTGACAGGACATACCACACACTAGACTGAGTACCCTTGTGGAGAACAATATATGAGTCGTCTCTTGTGAAAAGAGATATAAAGGTAAATAGATTGCGGATATTCCAGTTCTTCCTTATTAAAATTTCACTGATTAAATAATACCAAATAATACCCAATTTGATCTAAATATTAATAGAATTTTATTATCCTCACACACGTACATGTGAGTAAGTACAGACTAAGAAACGTCGGGGTACCTGACATTCAGACGGTCCGAAGAGACAGGTACTCTAAAAGGTCCGTTTTTATGACTTTACCCAACGGTAAAGGGTGCCGTTCCCTAGAAGGACTGGCTCCCTAACTTGACCTCAGAGAACGCAGAGGATGTATCTGTCCGCCTAAGAAATGTGATCACGGTGGACCCTTCGGGGACAATTTTACTCTCTCTGTAATTTTAGGTGTGTCACCTCAAGGAACATTTTATATTTCAATTACCTACACTAAAAGATCATATAAATCATTTTCGTCAAATTTGCATTGATTACACCGAAATAAAAATAATCCACCTTTGTCATACTTCGTATACACGTTCGAAACCTCCCGTTCATGTGTCTAGAGTTGACATTCAATCTCGAAGTCGAAGGATTCCTGATACACTTATAAGGGAAAATCTAACAACAATATTCGTGTCCTATCAACCAAAACGATTCATTAAAAATAAGCTCCTAAAATAATTCCTGGATACAGATCCGTGACACAAACCACGATCCTTCATCTTACTACTTCCTCTGCACTAGAGAGAAAATCAATTGTCAGTAACCTCTTCTGACTGTATATCATTGTAGTGAATTGTCACCGTACTGAAGTTTGACTTGCTGTTCCAAGACTCTCACATGTCTATCCCTTTAAGTGTTGATGAACTGTGAAACGAATTACATCGGGAAGGTGTCTTTTTAAACTTCACTTCGTACTCAATAATGAGATCGTCCCCCCTTACATCTTCATTGGCCATAATGTAAATACTATCGAATTTAACATTGTCATCCTATATCGACACATAAATACCTAAAAAGTTTTTAGATGACTTTTATTATTTCAAATATTAAAATCTGGTAAAATCAGAAACAGTGAAAAGTGACTCAAAATCTCATTGTATAAACGCTCACATTTTTGGTCATGTCAAAAGGTTCAAGTCTTTCTAATTATAAAATTCTAGAGTTAATAACATATTAATGTCATATTAGGTATCTTCAACACTTATCACAACAAATTACCGACTCAGTACAGACTAAGCAAACACTGAGGTACCTGACATCGGGAGGTCCACGAAAGACAGTCACTCTAAAGGGTCCGTTCTTATGACCTCACCCAACGGTAAAGGATGAGGTCCTTTAGAAGGGTTGGGTCCCTAACTTGGGCGTAGCGGACGTAACCGTCCACCTAAGAAATGGTCACTCGGTTGGTCCCTTTGGGGACACTTTCGAATTTTAATTATTAATCGACACGTTAATACCCGTACAAATATAACTAATCCAATTTGTTATGATTAGTCCTGAAACACTTATGAACCATCACATTTGTTTACGTTTATTACCTTAAAGGACAGAAAAAACCCTTGTCTAATCTGATATTGTCGTATTAAGGTAGATCACAATTCACCAACACCTGGTCAAATTGTGGTGATTGAGAACTTTTTTGTGAGTACTAGTTCTTACTTCAAACAACAGTATTTTCAAATCCTATCTTTGATTTCTGAACTTGAAGAAACGGAACTGTCAAAAAATTGGAATAAAAGGAACTGTTTCCCTCAGTCTTGAAATTAAACCAATTAACAAACTAGAAATCTAATACAAAGTACTACAAAACCCTAAAAAAAAAGGAAAATTAGTAGTCGATTACTACATTGACCGAATTCCCTTAGACTTCTTTTTGATTTCGTCGTCGTCGTTCTTAGACGTGCGTCCCTTTTGTAAGAACATTACGCTGATCGTTGGTTCCTCGTTCTTTACGTTCTCACATGACATTCACAAAGTCTACAAAGTTCGGAAATAGTCCCAAACCCAAAACCAAGTGTAATAAAATACACAATTGAGTGTAATTAAAATTATTAATTATGATTAATATGTACGTGTAAAACAATTCCATCTATACAAAACTCGAAGTCACACGATTTACATTTTAAGACTATCTATTGAAGAGTAGTAACCTAAATTCCATCAAAAACACCGGTTCTTCAGTCTTCAAATTCAATAAGAGACTTTAGAGATATTAAATACTCTTAATCATATAACCAAGTATATAGAACTTCATTGTATTATGGACTCCCATATTCGTGGTAAATGAGTAAAATGAACCGTTCGAAAGAACAATTAAACAGGAAACGACAGAAATGGAGAAAGATGTCTTTTGATTCATAGTTGAAGATGACACAGAAGAAAATTAACAATTGTTGAAAGTAAACATGACAAACGGTACAGATGTATATAGACTTTGGATCACTGTATAAACTAGGAAGTTGGGACCAACTTAAATCTGAGTCAAAACAGAAGTTATCGGAATCGGGAAAAAATCACAAACATACACATTCAATGTATTCTATCTCCGTCGAGATAGGGACAACAAAAAATAATGAAAAAAAAAAGGGGGGTAAAAGCCCGGTACGGTGCGTCGAACACCTTAGTCTGAAGGGACTATCGAGTCAACGATCTCTTAGACGGACGTCACGTCCTCAGGGGTCAAACTAAGGACCCAACCCTTCTAGGGGATCTCTTCCCTACCCGATGGGGGAGCTCATAAGAACCCGAAGGGACCACCGAGTCGACCATTTCTTAGGCGGACGTTACACCCTCTGGACCCAAGTTAGGGACCCAAACCTTCTAGGGGACCTCTTCCCTTTCCGATGGGTGAGGTTATAAGACCGGACCTCTTAAGGTGCCTGACATATCAGGTACCCCAGTGTTTCTCAGCCTGTGTTGACTCGTTGAAAGTGAAATTTGGTCCTTGACTTGGGTCCGGAGACGTCACTTTTGCAACTCAGAATTGGAGACACGGTGTTTCCTTAAGGGACAACAAAGATTAGAATTTTCGACATCAAAAGAACTTATTAAAACACATTAGAGGTAAACTATCTATCAATAATTTTATATTACGTATTCCGTCATAAGACCAGTAACCTCCAATTATTAGATACCCCGTGTGAAGACAAAGAAGAGGAAGAGAGTGGTTATTTTACAAGAAATCCTGAATCAGTGTCAGAAATAAGAAGGACACAGGTGTAAACGTGTTCAGAAGTCAGGAAAGAAGTGAAAAAGTTTTACTGAAGAAATGGACAATGAAACGATTTCTTTTCTCATCGGAGAGAATAACAGACATAGAATCACGACGACAACAAAGATGGTCAATGAAAGGTGGAAGTGACGGTGATGTAAAAAAGACATTCCAGTAACACAATTCTTTTAAGAGAAAGAGTAGTGAAAATACAGAAGTGAAAGGGGTTGAAACCGAAAACCGCAAGGAAGAAAACTAAAAAAAAAAATTGAACCCATGAACCAAGTTTCTTCAGAATTGTTGTAAGAACATATTCCCCAAAACAAAACAAAAGACATTGTGGGGAGGTTAAAAAAAGGAGAACCCTAAAAGTATAGATCACCATACTCATCATGACGAGTTCACGACTCAGGGTTTTGGTCAATTAAGAAAGAAAAGTACTATAAATCCTAAGATCCAAGTTGGGAAGTGAGTGATAATCAAAATCCAAAGGGACAACTGTGCCGTGACACGATCTACGATTGTGTACGTTTCCTACCTAGAATTGAAGGTCTACGTCCGTGGACCATCCATTACACTCACCCACCACGGTTACTATCACAGAGTGTTTTGGTCACACAGAACTAAAGACGGAGAACTCAGGAGGGATGAGAACTGTAGGATCAGGTCCGTGAAGATTTGGTGAATTGGACCTGTCATACACGACAACTAAGTGGAGTCGCTAAGATGTCGGTAGGGTGTATGTGACCGTCAAAACTAGTAAAATAAGGATTAGATTCGGAAACCACGACGGAGAAGTGGGAAGACAGTAGAGTTGGCTCTAAATTCTAAAAAAAAGGTTCATCTTGGATTGAATGGTCGGTGTAAAAAGAAATTATCGAGAAGAGACGTGTAGAGTCGGCTTCGTGAATGACTAGAAAGTCAATCTTGTGTCCAAAACGTCTTTCCCGTCGTCCTCGTTTTTAGTGTTCCTTTACCGTTCGAATATCATCGTCTACTCCCGTAAAGTAAAACATTTGAAAATTTTAAGGAATTCGATTTTCTTTCTTTTAATCAAGACAAACGAACTACTTCATCATTAATTCATATCGGATTAGGAGAATCATACAAACATAGAAAATGATTTAAGTATAATCTGTAATTATCGACAAAACCTTTACAATAAAAATTAGGATAAATTCCAAATCTTACCTCATCCTAGAACTTGGACTAGATGAAACCCACGTTTCTTTCACTACGTAAATTACGATTATTTGACATAAAGGATAAAATTTTGACACGACTGTCATGTTGGTCTCAACTTTAACTTCCAAAGTATATATTCATCTCCCTAAACCACACCATCCTTTTCGGAATCTGACCCTCAGTCCTTCGAACTCTTATTCTTAAGATCAAGGTCATGACCGTAACTTGATTGGCACAGGAACTTGTTAACCGAAGAAATTAGAGAGTTTTGATTCGTCAAACCTGGTCCAGTCAGTGGAAAGTCGAAATGTTACGACACTAAGTTTAGACGAACCTCCCTTTTTTCACTTATATACGAATTAAAACCCAATTCCACGATAAATATTTCGACATTACGGTCGAGTACATTTATACATTCATGATACATAAAAATTCAAATCTTTACGTTTATACAAAATTCAACATTAGAACATGAACCATATTACAATCCCTTGTCAAAGGGTTTTCGTGTCTAATCATACTCATTTAGTGATATGAGAATTTATTAATTATAAAATTTGAAACGGGAAAAAAAGGGGGTCACCCGTGGTCGTAAAATTTATTTATGTCGTCGCCCCAAAAAAACGAACAAAAAAACATGACAAAACTAACGGTTGTACATCAGAGGAATATAAATTTCAAAGGTTTATACCTTACGTCAGTTTACCGGAAAAAAGGATGCACCTATTGAAATTTATCAAAACACTCACAAGAAAAAACACCCAAAAAAACGATACAAAACCCTCCCAAAAAAAAACGACGTTCAGAACACCATATAATGAAGGGACTGGTCCATAACTTTAGTTCGGGACCGTCACTCTCGTTGACTCAGGATTGGTGATCTAACGGTCCCTTAAGGATTTATCAAGAATTAAACATGAAAAAAAATCTCCTAAAATTCTATCTTCCCTCTCCCCGAATCATTCGTTCAACCATTTGGTCACTTTTTCCCTAAAATAGAGTAGTAGAATCCATACAAAGGAAACTAAACCATCATTACCCCAGAAAAACGAAACGTGTCTGAGTCTAGGTCATGGAGTTCGTTCAGGTCGTCGGATCGCAACGTGTTGACTCTAGTTGTTACCACCTGGGTCGCTAGTTGAACAATAAGGATTTTTACTTTTCACTTGACCTTGTCTGATTTCTGTTTGACCTTGTTCGGGTTTTACTTGACTCACGGACCTTCAAATGCGGACTATCCATTTGTTTAGTATGAGGGGTCAGTTCTGAAGGGACTGTCAGGGTGACGCTCTTTCGACACCACCCTGTCGGTGCATGAGCAAAGGTGTGGTTCTGAGTCTGAAAAACTCGGTTTTTCGGTGTAAGAATATGATAGGTCGAACATTTCCAATTACATTTTGAATGGTCTACTTGGAACACAAAGTCGAAAAAAGAGAAGGGGAAGGGGAACGAAGTCTCCGGACTACCGCAGCCTGATAAGGCTTCTTCACCGGTGGAGGCTTTTTAAGGGGAAGATCTTGTACATCTGTGAACTCTTTACAAAGACAAACTTCTTTTATCTCCCTCTTTGTCTTCAGAATTCAGACACCGTGTGACACAGAAGTCTGTCAAACCTCCTTACTTTTGGATCTCTAAATTTTGGTACTTAACTTGTACATTTTAAGGTCATTTACATTTCTACCTTATACGTAGCGAGAATTGGAACTCGTATCACTGAATCTCTGTGACATATAGTCAAAACGGTTATTCTGGCACCTGAAGCACTAACAACAACTTGAAGACCCAGTGTGAGTTTACTCCACTTAAAACGGAAATTTCCCAAATAAACGATTCTTGGTTGAATTATCAGTACTCACTTAGTTTATTATCTACAGTCATGTTCATCAAGTAGATAAATTGGTAAAGCAAACCCCGAGATATAATGAACTAACTCGGAATTTAGTCACACCAAAACGAGTTACTAAACAAGAAACTTACCAACGATTATGACATCTATTAGAATGGCTCCTGACATGTTTGTACTTCCACACCACAGTTTGAAGTCCAAAATTTGACAAACTTCGCAATATTTGTAAGTAAAGTGTTGATCTAACATATTCCTATAACCGACACTACTCTGAGTGACGCAATAAAAAAAGTCATCACTTTGACTAATTTAGGGGTAAGGTAAGTTGTCCGTGTACAACTTTCTCGTAACAGCAACCACAATTACCCCCTTACACAAGGAAGTAACATAAACCCGGAAAACATAACGTGAAAACTATAATTTAATTTACACGGAACTTTATCAAAAAAAAAAAAAAAAAATTCAAGTTCCTAATGATACTACTAAAACAACATGAAAATTGTAAAACTAACCCCCCGCGACACCTCTCGTCTAACTAAGCTTTTTTAACAACCACACGAGAAGTTTCACTTCCTCTTCCGAGACACAGAGTAAAAAATTTCTGGATGAAAAAAGGTCGACCATAGTATTTTTTTGTTTCTCTGAACTGTGAACAACGAAAAACTGTGGAACAGGGTCCTATAACGTCATCTTTAATTACACCCTGTCGAAATGTCCCACGGACGGTCTTCTAACCCCTGTCTTATATAACCTTGACACCCGACCGGATTCACTCTGTAAAATACTTAACTTTTTTTTTCATATCACTAGTAAAGATCGTTTAAGTAAACGAGTAAATCTATTTACTCCGTAATAAAAGAAGTACGAAGGTAGGTTAGGACCTCCACTTAAAAAAGCAGTCTAGTAAGATATTCAGTGGTTAAGCTTAAAAGTGAACCACTATTACCTCAGATTCTACTCACTTCTATTTTACAAGGTCTAAAAGGGTTGCAAATTCACGTCAAAATTGTTCCCACTGAATTCAAGAGAGAATTAGTAAGGTTAGTTAACATTCATAGAGCATACAGACATGAACTCCCTTGACTAACACCCCGTCTCCCGCCCAACTTCTTCACCAAACACACTGAAGTGTCGTTCTTTAGGCGAAGATTCTCAGAGTGACACCCCCAACCTCCCATTCATTGGTGTAGACAAACTTTAATCGAATAACATGGGCTTAATTCCGAAAACATATATAAAATACGGTAATTTCTAGTGTCATCTTTACCCGATGTATAAAAGTCATCCAGCTCTATTGAGTATTTTCCATAATACATGAGTCTAAATCGGTTCGTAAAAAGAAAACGGTGAATTCATTGTCAGTGTAACTCCACCCAAAAAAAGAAGAATAACAATTTTTTGCAAATTAACTATTCTATTGTGTACGAGTACATATTCTAACTTTGTCGCTTTTCAGCTCCACATTTTATTCAAAATGAGGACCCACTGGAAGGGGCAGGGGAAAGACAAGGGGTCCTTATCACTGGTAAAAATTTAAAGAACCCATAGTGCTATTAAACATACGTATATGTCATTAATATACACATAACTAAAATTTGTTTATGCCTGTACGTATACATATATATCTACTAAACATCGTACTGAAAGGGGTCCGGGGGAAATAGGAACCTGAAAAAGAGGTAAAGAATCATATAAATCCAATGAATGGTAAAAATTACCAACATATTATAAAAGTAACATAATAAAATTGGTGGATATTTACCTTAAAACATTTTTCACTTAATATTCGATCTCAAGTAACCCACCATGTTGACGTAGTAATTAAACTTTGTTTGTCACGAGGCAGTTATGAGACAGACGTTATTAAGTTTATCTTACCCAACACACCCAAAACAAAAAGTGAAAAAGTAACAAATTTAAAACTCTCTCTTACTAGGGGACTTAATACAACAGGTGAAATCAATTTTATAAAGTATGGGACTATCACACATATAAAATCTTATCAATGTCCCTCTACAACGTGTTAAAACTGTCAAAAGTCGAACGTAAATATTTGTCAACACACACATATGAAAGTCTTATGGGAGTAGGGAAGGGGAACTATTGTTTCGTCACATGTCATAGACAAGGAAGAGAATTTAATGAACGATGAAAAAAGAAACACTCAATAAACTAAAAATCGTTATCCAATCTTATAAAAAATTAATTTTTTTTTTAATGAGGTCTCGGTTCAAGGAACTTTAACCTAAGAATGGTAAAAAACACTATGTTAGTTGTGTTGTGTTTAAAATATGTTGTCATTTCACCGTATTTTAATTTCTTACAAATTTCTTTTCTAAGTCACTTCTAAACAAAATTAATAAAATCTTCACTATCCTAATAAAATCTTGTAAATAATTTTCCGCACTGAAGTATTTACTTTATAAAAAAGTAATCTTAAACCATGAAAGATACTCCAATTCAGTCCAGTGTTTAACGAGATAACTAAAATGTTAACAAACACAAATTTTTTAACTATATTTTCTAAAGAGTCCAATCAACCATTTGACTGCAAAAGTGTTCTTTCGTCTCAACCCCCTTCGTATCCGTCACTTCACCTTCCTTCCGGTGACAGACACTACTATCACGGACAAAGAATTAAGGAGTAAACCAAAGATTTGAGAATAAGTCATCTCCGATTTCAGACTCCTACGATTATCCTTTATGTCCTTTAGACCTCGACATTACTGTTGTTTGTCTATGGTCGACTATTTCAACGGTACAGCTCTCTCTTGGGAAGGGTGTACGATTGAGCAAAAGTATACTCCGAACAAACACGTTATCATTCGGTCCAAAACCCGAAGGGACCACCGAGTTACCATTTCTTAGGGGACGGTTACGTTCTCTACGCCTAAGCTAGGGACCCACCCCTTCTAGGGGACTTCTTCCTTTACCGTTGGGTGAGGTCGAAAGAGCGGACCTTTTGGGGTACCTGTCCCCTCGGAGCACCCGATGTCAGGTACCCCAGTGTTTTCTCAGTCTATGCCGAATCACTGATTTGTGGTGGTTGTTGGTGGTGGTCCAAAATGAAGTCTAAACACATTCCTTTTATATAGTGTTTGCAAGTGAACTTAGTGTAACCCAATTTTGCACGATAACTATTTTCTTGGAAGGTAGTGTTTGGGGTTATTGTCACAGAGTCATTTTGAACTAACGAAAACAAATCACAGTCGTAATTGTTATCTTTACTAGTGAAAAAATTTCTCAAGACTAAATTCGTATGTTAACACTACAATGGAATCTCTGAACCTTTCCCTGTCAAACTATAAGAATGGTATTTCAACTCTTACTAGAATGACTAATTTTAAAAAAAACGACTGTGACAAGAAAATTACCCGAAACTAAACGGGCTATGTAATGAAGTGTTATGTAGCAGAGGAATAATCATTATATATCTCCTACTTGGAACTAACTAAAAACGTTAACGACATATATACATACATCTTTCATACCGTCAGGATTAAACCGTCTATAAGTGTATAAACGTAATAAATACGATTCATTGGGGTTAGAATAAAAACACAGGATTAATTCCTATTAGAAAAGTTGTACTTATTTTAGAAGTGGCATATAGTCGTAATTTTAAAGTTTTTGTATAGGGTCAAATTCTGTCGAGTTTATATATATATGTGTATATATAGTATATTTCAATTAACTCTCTAACTATTTATCTTTATCAGAACTCAGAAAAATTTTTGTTAATGACTTGTCCGGAGGAAATTACGTTATTTGCAAGAACACCCTTGACGGATAATTGTCCATAGGAATGTTTGTGACCAGATCGTTCTTAAATGAGAGTAGACACATAAATATCCATGACTAAAATATATAATCCATCTTCAAATGTAAACCCCAACTACAACGTAAATGGGAAAGTTCTTGAAAAGACAAAGTATTTTGATTCATGGAATCTCAACATAATTATAACTATATAAACTTTACACACAGTTTATTGACCGGACAAAGATAAAGTTTAATATTAAACCCTATTTTCATCTAAAGTCTTAGTTAATATTACATTATCTTTGTCTTTCATCAGTGAATCTATGAAAAAGAAGTCCAAAATAGAAACGGCGACATAACCGTTTTATGACTTTACATGTTCTACCTACACAGGCCTTTTCTTCTACCATCGACATCCGTCCGCAGACGACACTGTATCTCAATATAAGACATACACAATATAGACAACGACACTATTAAAGTTTGTTTCTTCCAACAGTTCTTAAACAGAAGTAAAACACTACTTACCGAGAAAGGGAACGTCGGTTTGTCCGTTTTTCAATTACCGCTTCACAGCTTACGAATAGGTCCTCTTAGTTCTCGAACCTTCCGTCGACAGGGTCCCTGCATAACGCGTTGAACTTCGTCTCAACCGAAATGTCTTCTTTATATCACTCCTCGAATTTTCGTCAGTCCTACCATTCCCCAAAAAACTTTTCAAACCAATTGAAACGGGACCGAAATTTTATGACGGTCCGTACTCATAATATCTAATCTCAGACATACACGATCAGAGATGGTTACCAAGATACTTTAATATTCACTTTATAAAGGTCAACTCAGTTGTTTGCTTCGGTAAATTAAATCACCACCAAGGGGGGAGGGGGGGTCAACAAACAACACGTTTAAAATATTCAAAAAAAAAAAAATCCCCACCCCAAACCTTTCTGTCCTCCCGAAAACATAATTATTCCGTAATGCATCGATATATTTAAGTATAAGCCACGAATTTTCCTATATAAGTCACGAATTATAGAAGTGAATTGACTAAAGAGATTCACATCTAGAACCTTTATAAACCGGTACAGGTCCTAAATTTTTATATATTAACTAATACCTTCTTAAGGGATCACCAGGTCACCACACCTCAGTCACGAAAGTCGAGGACCCGGTCCAAGGTAGGGACCAGTTCATTGAGTTTAAGGACGTTCGACGCTCCGTACCGGTTTTTATTCTTTATTGATGTCTCAAAGACAAATCACTTATTCTACATTATAAATAAACGGGTTTCTTTACCTTGAATAGTCGGTGGTACGACCAGATCATATCGACGTGTGTACGAGAAAGAGGAAACACTTCTTTTAATCATTCTTTTTGTGGGTTAGAGAGATTTCTAATTTAATTAACGTTGAAACATCAATTGACGTTTCTTCCAGGCGGCATCAGTTATAGAAATTTTGACGGAGAAGTTTCACCACCAAAAATCGAGAATGATAAACATTTATGTCATTTATCCTCAGAAAAACATATCATCACTTCCTTGAGGGAGTGGGGTTCTGGAAAAATCTTGTATCTGTAGACATAAAAATAGTCAAAGTTCTCAATAAAAAAAGACTTAAAACAAGAACTTACACTTTATTAGAAACGACTGTCGTACCGAAGAAACCTCACAACCTTAGTTCCCGAAGGGGTCCCTGATGTGGACGACACCTCGACTTGTAACCGATCCTCCCACTCCTCATTCCCCGGTCCGAACATCCGGGTATCCGTTTGTTTGTACCTTGTGTAAAACACCCGACTTTGGTCAAAATACACCGGTCTATCGAACCTAGTAACATTTGAACGAACGAAAATATATAAGTCCGAAAACGAAAGAGAGTGTCTACTTGAACAACTTACCGATTAAATTTTAAGGTTCGTTTTAAAACTTTATCAGAAAACACTAAAATCTTAACATAAACAAATGAATCTGTAAATAACTGACGGACCGAAACACGTCCGTGATTCTTCATAAAAATTTATATAACATTCTCTATAATTTTCATCCAAACTGAGAGGAAACGTGTCTTGACTTACTGAAGTAGTAAGTTGAACTGCTTCTTCATCTCCCATACGTCTCATGGTATGATCAAGAAGTCGTTGTTGACTTCCTCTGCGCGGTCGTCAACCGAGTCATGGTTGTCGTCGTCAGAGTTCGGGGTCCGGGCTCATGGCCGTCCTGATGTAGAAGACTCGGACATCCTGTCCGTCTCCGGTGTCCATTTCTGACGTCAGCAGACCGGTTGCCTGGTTCATTACCGTCAAGGAGGGCCGTCTCCTGCAGACCCAGACCTAAAGTGTCCCTCCCCCTGTGTCGGCTTCTACTGAAAGGAGGAAGAGGTCCCTTACCCTTATTCCGGAGGTCGTCGAGTCTCCTCTCTTGACCGTCTCCTCCATCATCAATGCATTTGGTTGAGTCACGCCCCATACTTTCACATCTGAGAGGGTGCCCGTCACTTTTGAGAGAGTGTGTGGTGAGTTTACTGTGTCTGAGGTCAGTACTGGGCGTTCTCCTCTTTTCGCACTCACCCTTTCCGTTGGCTTGACGCCGAAGGGCGGTGCACGTCTTACCGGACCTGAGCTCACATTCACATGTCCCGAGGCAAAACATTTTGTTTTTTTAAAGGTCGTTTAAAAATATGTCACAGTAAATTAAACCTTCTCCTATGACAGGTCAATTAATTGCGTATGAAAACAGTGTTAAACGGAAAAAAACACCCACCAAAAAAAAAAAAGGAAAAAGGAAAAAAGAAACGAAGTTATGGAGACGGTGAAACCTTTAACAATTGTCAATTAATGAAACTTACAACGATTTTCCTGTAAAACACATCCCAGTCCAATAAAAATATACTCAATTACACTTCAACATTTACCTTGAGAAAGGAATTTCATATTGTGTCACGACAGACACACTTAGACACAGATGGGATCTTGGACACGACACACTCCCGTAAGAATGAGTACGACAATGATACGAATATGTGGTAAGTCTGAACAGTCTCATCTACACCCAAATACTGACGGTTCAAACGGGTCATGTCATCAAAATAGTGATTTTCAACCTGAACAACTTCCTCAGGATATCATCAAAGTCACAATCTATGTCAAAAAGGGTGGTATGTAGACACGTAAAAGAGAAATCCACTAACTGACAAATTCTTTAAACACACGTATCAATAAGTCAAAAATACTTAACAACATAGGACAATTACGTATAACGAGACACTGAGGTCATATAGAATGGACATGACTGGTTTGAATTTATTTCTAAAAATAACATTGAGGAATGTAATCAACAAAAAAAACAAACAAACACGCACACACAAATCGTAAACAGTAAATAAGAGTAACTTATCGACTGACAGATGAGGTAAAAAGGTGTTTGGTGTTTCCACCTTGAATTCAGGTACGTATTTAAATTAACACGTCAAACAAAAAAAGGACGGAATATGTTTGTTAACAATTTTATAAACTTTTAAGTCTTTTCACATTCCTTCCTTTATCAGTGGATTCATAAACAATCCAATATTAACTTTTTCATCCGAAACACTTTGCTATAGTCCATTATTCAATAGCACATCAGTCACTACAAAATTTTAGAACAGGTGAATACACCTAAACATGATTATTGTAGACGATTATAATACATTATTGACACCTCACAATCTTACTTCCGCTTTACAAAATTTCTCCATTCTGTCAAACGAAGTAAAGGACAGTGCAAAACTTGTGATTCATAGTTCCAGGTCAACCCCCACCCTCCATTAGATTTCTCCCTCCCCTATATACATATGAACCCTATATACATATGAATTATCGATTAGGTACATGTGGTCTTTGGTTATGTTTAACATTTCGTTAATAAGAGGTTAATTTCATAGTTCCAGACACCTTACCTTACCGAGATTTTATCGAAAAGTATGCACACCAATTCTACTTCATACTAAAAACGATTTTCGATTTATAAAACAAAATATAAAATAGACATTATATTAGTCCCTTGGAGTCTGCCTCTCAATTGCCGTAAACTTTGACTCCTTGTTGAACTTTTAGTGAGGAAACCAAAACGAATTGACCGTATGTTTATGTAGACCAGAAGTACCACATCATTTTATGACTTGAACAGAAAACTAATTGAAAAACACGTCAGAAGTTCACAACTTTTTCTAGGATGTGTTAAAATTTACTTAAACGAATATGTGTAAAACCATACATGACTTTATTGATAAAGGAACCACATAATTCATGACACCTGAAACCGAAATTAACATATATGAAAATTGAACGACTTAAATTTGTTTACCTTAAAGAGAAAGAAAAACACCACACATTAGTAACCACACACGTCCTTTATCTTAACATACTGATTTAAATTATCCGGATAATACATAGTAATGGTTAAAAGTCTAAAGACAACTTAGACGCAATTACCTACTTACTGAACCGGTCTCTCTTGAGTTCCAACAAGTCAACCATAAAAAGTAAAGACCTCAACCTACGAAATAAACAGAGCACACGGACTAATTTCTCTACCATTTAGTATTACCTCCAACTCTCACTGGATCTAAAATTACCCAAACTTAGGACCGAAATGGTAAATAGATGAAGTACTGAACTCACTTGATGAAATAGAGACACCGAGGTCACAAAGGGCCATTTCTCGTTATTTACTCAATTATGTACATTTTACGAGAGTTGTCGTGGTTCGTAGATCACTGACGAGTGATTTACAAGTGTACTGATAATGGAACTTCAAGGTCAGAACTATTGTCTGGTAGAGGAAACCAGTATGAGGTGTATCTTTAAAAATAACAAACCCATCAAAGGTGACTACCTTGTCCTGTTATCGAAATTACATAACAACATAGAACCTCCCTTTTCAGTTTTCGGCGGACACAAATAATAAAGTAAGGACTCAAAGTTCACAGAATGAAGAATTACGACCTGTTCACGTCCACGGATTCGTAAGAACTTTTACCTCTTGGGTCGAAAACTGTTTTTCGAACGGCTCATGACGGTTTCTTCCCATTAAATACCCGTCTGTTGAATCAATTTCGGGTTCTACTACTATTTCAAAGACAGAGATGAACTTGTAATAAAAGTCACACAAATGATACTTTCATCGTTTTTTTTTCCAGAATTGTAAAAAACTGTACAACATTCATGAATTACGGTCTTTGAGGTGTCCATAAAATATACGTAACATTAAAAATAGTAGTGAGGTACTCTGTCCGTGAACAATAGGGGTGGATGTGTCATCATTTACACGAATTTTCCTAGGACATTTTTCGTTTCCCAACCGTTTGCAAGTTCGACGGGAAGTCCACGACAATAATTTCGACAGACCTGTATGGTTGGAGTTTTAACCGGCGACTGGGTCCAGACTACGGTTCTCGACAAAGAACTGTGACGGTAAGACGAAGGGAAGTAGGAGATCTCATTCCTCTTGTCACATGGACTCGAAGATTCCTCCTGTGAACTGGTCGGTGGACCTACCAGTGACACCATTTGCCCAGCCTTTGTCAGGGGTTTTCCGTTACGTCATACCGTTTTTATGTTTGGTACTAAGACTCATATATCAAGTTCTACGATCGATTCCACTCTCCTAAATCAATTAGAGAGTCTTCATCAATTAAAATCGGGAACTTCCTTTACTATGATCAAACACCTGGTTTCCTAACTCTGACAAAGTGTCGTAGACTTTAATAATCCCCTATATGGTCAACGGTAGAGAAGTGTCTTCTAAATCACCCATGGTGACGACCCTGCTAAAATTACTCTTTTTCTACATCTTCACGAACAATGTATCCCGAGTGATCTGATCAAGAGGACTGGAGAGTCGATACAAACTACGTTGTCTCGTGAGTCCAAAGACCCTGTGAAAACGTTTGTATTGCACTTCAGTAAGACCGTCAAAAGCGAGTCTACAAAGAATGACGAGTGATTATCGTCAAACAAGGGACACGGGTTGGCATCGGATGACGAGAAGAGACGACGGGGAAGGGATAAACCGGGTATATATCGAAACCCCATCTGTCTTGACACTCCTGAGGGGACTCCTATCTACGACTCACCGGTGAGTTGTTTTAAACAGAAGAGTTGAAAACGACAATCCAACCACCCAAGACTTATCTCGGAGGTCCACCCTTTGTTCACTTATGTAAGGAACGTAAGTCTTCTTATATCAGTAAGGCTACATATTCCGGGACCCGAATTTCTTACAGAATCATAAGTAAATATAAATTAATATACACGGCCCCGACGCGTATTCCGTCATGTCGTTCTAGAACGGTTCTGTCTTCATCCTTCAAATTATGTCATTCATCTTTCTGTTTCTATCTTGTACGAGTCTCCATGATTTATCCTTCAGAAGGACCTCCTTCTCTACAGATTCACCTCATGATGTACCATCCGACCATTTGTCTTTGAGTCTAAACTTATCTTTCTTATTTCTGAACTTTTCCACCCATTTTACCCAAACCAAATCCGTACAATGTAAACTACACGAATACCGTTTAAAAGTGTCCCAGACAGTCGAGTCTTCTGTTTAATCTCTAAAGGTTCGTCAGTCATTTCCCCGTTTCATTCGGACCGACTCTCACCCGTCTCTACATTCCCCTGCGACCATATCTTGTCTCGCACTTTAGCTTCCTGTCCAAGGAATTTAAGGAATCTCTGAGTACAAAATCCTGTCTTGTGTAAGGTCAGTCTTCTGACGACTAAGGTAGTCCTAAGGTCTGCGACTCCTAAGACTGGTGGCAATAGGTTCGTAAAGGAAGAGGTGTCCCGGGCACGAAATCACGTACAGAGACGTTGCAGAATTACACCCAAGGGTCCTCGATTACTTAAAAGTTAGATGAACTTTCGAGAAGTCCTCCTAAGGGGGGACAGAACAGTTGTCAAAAGGGAGGTGTTGGACATTGATTTAAAAGAAGGAGGTCACAAGAGTTGTTGAACGTGACGGACGGACCTTTGAGACACGAAGGATCATATAATCCGTAAAGAGAGACTAAATGCCGTGTCTCATTGAAGGAAGATCCCTCAGTCGGACCTACTTAGTCCTACGAAAGCCAATGTAAATTGTCTTGTCGAATGGATTCTGCCCGAATTTGTTATCATACGCAATCAGCAAGTCAGCACAGACTGAGAAACGTTGGTTTACCTGATATCAGACGGTCCGAGGAGACAGGCACCCTAAAGGGTCCGTTCTTATGACCTCATCCCAACAGTAGGGGAAGAGGTCCCCTAGAAGGGTTGCGTCCCTGACTTGGGTCCAGAGAACGTAACGTCCGTCTAAGAAATGGTCGACTCGGTAATCCCTTCGGTCCTGAATTTGTTATTCGTTTTGAAAAGAGTGTGCCAACCTTCTAGTCTCCAACTCACTTCAGGCCTCAACGAGAGTTTCTACAGGAGGTTTCCGGTATCAAGACAAGTAGAGACGAGTCTAGAAGTCTCTCAACCGGAACGTTAGTGCGACCGAGAAGAGCACTAGTTTTACACCCACGTCAAGGTCCGAAGTGTGGGTCTGTGGTATTACAGGTGTCCCTTTTTCCTAGGTAGAGTTAGAGAGTCTTCACTCTCATGGAAAGGGTCTCACTGGGTCGTTCAAAGGAAAGTGTAAAAACACCGACTCTAATCCGGTGACATGTAAGGTTTTGGTGACCGGTCCCGATTCTGATAAATCTCATTTTACTTACAAATCCTAGGTTAGTGATACTTTGACCCGAGTACCCTTTTTCCACTTTTTATAGTAGAAAAAATTATCAAATTTGTCCTATTCAGAAAAGTCGAACCTTTAGGGTCGGTAGTGACTAATGGGGTGGTCATGGGAAATGAGTTTGTGGAACAGTTATGTCTTTTAATTACCACCAAATCACAATTAATAATACGTTTATGAACATTTTGAGGCACAGATAACGGTTGAGATTGGAGAAACATACGTTGGGAACCCGTACCCATTTCGACAGCCTATTATGGTACTTTTTACGTAATTATAGATAAACTGTTCGTAATTCATTCGGGAATAGCACACAGGTTGTGACAAGATAACGATCTCTCTTATTCTGTTTCGTTCTGAAGAGAGACCCTCTGATTTAAAAACCTCACTCAGGTCCCGTTTTAGCGGTCTCGACTCCGACCTTTCGCCCCGGTCCATGACTCCAAGGATCTTGAGACTTCCTAAAACTTGAAACGGGTTGTTCCCTACCCTCCAACCTTTCCCAAATTTTGTCTACAGTAGGTTGACAACAATAACATGTACGAGGAACGGAAAGTCTGACAGATGTGCCAGTTGATCCCCTTTAGGAAAACTATAGACCCCGTCTTTATGAAACGAATGTGTGAGCGACGATACCAACTAGGAAGTCCTATTCTTTCCGTTCCCCCGGTTGGGGTGTCTTCCCGTACCTCAGGAGGGTGACAAACGTCTCCTCGGTTCGATTGGGGGATGCATTTACTTACTACCTAATACCTACGGGTCTGTTTTTGTTTCTCCTTGAACTCTTCGGGTCTCTCGTCTTTTGGTGCGTAGTCTCTCCAGGCGTCCGGACGTCGACCAACCTAAGCGTGGCTTAAGAGTGACGTCTCTAGGTCTCGCACCCGACTTGCGTCCTATGCGGACGGCGGAGTGAACAGTCACTGAGGTTTTTTTGGGAATTTAAGTTTTTTTCTGTTGGAAGGACTCAACCCTTCTAGGGGACCTCTTCCTTTACCGTTAGGTGGGTCCATAAGAACGCTCGCTTTAGGGTACCTGTCTCCTCGGACCGTCCGATGTCAGGTGCCCCAGCCTTCTCAGCCTGTGCCGAACGCTGATTTGGTGGTGGTGGTAGGGGGTTCTGTTTTTACCAGTTCCGTCTTTGCTGTCGAGACGCCCATAGGTCTCTTTTCCACCAGCCGACGAAGGCCCGGGTCTCCGGGCCGGGAGGCCAGGTCCGGGCCGGCGGCCGTTGGGAGTCGGGGTGGGGGCGGGCGGAGCGCGTACGCGTGGCCGCCGGCGGCTTCGTCACCCGCCCCGAGGTTCTCCGGGGCGGGGCGTCGCGCCATATAGACGCCGCCCCGACGTGGAGAAGCGAGTGATTCGAGACCCCGGGTGTCCTCGACGACCTCTCCGCCATCACGCCGTCCTACTCACGTCTGAGCCTGGGCCATCAGTAGCAGAGCCGCCGCGCGTGGTAGTATCCACTCACCTTTCTGCCTGGACCGCACCCCAAACTCGGCACTCGATCCGGACCGGACGAGCGCCCCTGGGGGAGGGGGGCGGGGGGTTGGGTGGGTGGTGTCCTGGAGGGCCCGCGAGTCTTGGGGCGCGGAGCGCGGAGACTCCGGCCGGACGGAAGGGGCGGGTAAGGAGCGAGCGAGAGTAGACTCACAAGACTAACCGCAGAACCCATCTCGGTGGCGCGGAGGGACCGAAGGATAACCAACCGCCCCTCTCTGCGAAACGGCGCTCGTGGGACTAACCGGTCGGAGCCTTCCGTGGTGGAGTCGGAACACCGATGGCCCCCGCCCCAGCGACCCACCAGACTCAACGTCCCACCCCCCTGCAGCCCGCTCCCCCAGCGCATCGAATTTTCCTCTCAATCTCTCTTAACGAGCTTACAGGAATCGCCATATATCTAAAGTCTCCGGGACCCGTGCGACCTCACCCGCGGGAGAAAACAATCCCTTCGAAAACCGGCGCGGGTAGTTCGAGCCTAAACCCCCTCACTTACCTATCCAAAGGACGCCCAGGCGTCAGAGGGGCGTGTGTCACCCCTGACGGACGGAGCCCAAGCTGACGACGTGCAGGGGGCGCGAGGAGAGACACGGGCATCACCCCGCAGAAAAGGCCCCCTTTCTCGTGGCCGGGCGGTCGAAGAGGTGGCGGGGCCCGAGGGAGAGGTAACTGGAGCAGAAGGGAAGACAAGATCCGAGGAAGTTACCACGGAATAGGTGGCAAGGACAGGTACTGGACCCAAGTTGACAGTAGTCTCTCCAGGACTTTTCCCGGCGACACCGAGGGCTTCTCCAGAGCCTCCAGTATAAACCTGTGCAAAACCGTCGTCCATTGAGGTGTCACTGGGGGTCGGATCTAGTCCTAATAACCTTCGTTATTGGAGAGGATGGGGACGAGGGGTGAAGTGTGTGTCTTTGTACACAAGAACGGAGGGACGTAAAGGGGTAGTCATCGAAGAGAGGTTGAATTGGGACTCGCAGAAATTATATGCAAAGGACTAGCTAGGATGTAGAGGCAGGAGGCGACGGAAAAGTAAGAAATCTCCGTCCTGGTCGGACTCCATACCCTCTCCTACGTCTCGGAAGACATAAAGGGATTTCAAAGAGTGCAAGTTATTTTTACGTAACTCAAGAAGACACAGGGCGAGACAAGACCCACGACCCTGTCCCGAAGTGGCTGTGTTCAGTCAGGAACCGGACGTGACCCGAGTGAAGACACGACCGTACCACCCACCGAGGGTCTCTTCCCGCGTAGTGGGGACCTCCCCGACGACATCTACTTAGAGTCCTCACAAGGTTGAGTGAAGACTAAGGGTGATCCAAATGTCCGGGTGTGGGTGACTGTCAAGGTTCAATCAATAGGTATTGATCAAAGTACGAGTAAGTCTTCGTACTATTTGGGATTAATAGGGATCACTATTACCACAGTGTGAGTGAGTGACGGTTGAAAACAGAAGTGGCATAGACTCTGGGCTGGGTAAAAAGACATGTAACTGAAACATCAAAACATCAAGGAGAAGGATCAAGAGGAAAAAGTGAAGCAGGAGTACCCGAAATTCCAACTTCGTGTAATGAAAAGAGGATTGACAGGTTCCGAAACTTCACAAACTCAGTATGGGAGTCCACAATTGATTAGAAAACCTTGTGAGGGAGGAAAGAAGGGTCTGGGTTCCGAGTCTGAACGAGGCGACGCCATCCTAGGAGGCGAGACCCAAAGAGACAATGGAGAAGGTGTAGTGACAAGAGGAGAACTCTCCAACTCACTGCTTATGTCCTAGTGTCGGAACTTGGGTGTAGACAGGATGAGAAATTCGGGGTCAGGGGAGGTGCTAACACAATTGATTATTTATAAATGACTCGTTGACGACGTGGGGTCTGTAAAAAGATAGTCGACTGTTTGTTACAAGTACAATCTACCTTTAGGAGTTAAGAGTAACTCAAGTGAAAGACGATTTACGTCTGGTAATTAATTAAAACAAACCGTGAGTAAAGAATTGAGATTCAGTCGTTCTAGGGGACCTCATCCTTTATCGATCGATAAGGTCATAAGAACGTACCTTTTAGGGTACCTGTCTCGGACCACCCGATGTCAGGTACCCTAACCTTTCTCAGTCTGTGGTGACTCGTTGACTCGTACGTACGTGGACTTCTACCCCTAATACTTATTTACGTATGAATAAATATGTATGAATACATACTTGTTTATCACGGGTGTTAATACCTTTTCATAAACAGTCAAGACTAAAACATGCAGAACAATATATTGGTCAATTAGTACCACACTAGTTATAATTCGTTCCTTTCTCCCGAAGTATCGTCTCCAAAGGAGAAACTTAATTGGCAGAATTAGGAGGGTCCGAAGGGTCCTCCGAGTCACCCATTTCTTAAGCGGACGTTACGTCCTCTGCGTTCAAGTCAAGGACCCAACCCTTCTAGGGGACCATCTCCCGTACCGTTGGGTGAGATCATAAGAACAGACCTCTTAGGATACCTGTCTCCTCGGACCACCCGATGTCCGGCATCCGAGCCTTTCTCAACCTGTGCTGACTGTGTTGACTCGTACGTACGTGCGAATAGGAGGGTCCATAGAATTCGGTACTAGTTCTTTCGTTTATCAGGATCACTTTTTGTCCTTATTACCGTTTAAAGACGGGATAAAAAAAAAGTACACACGAGTAAGTTCATGTGTGAACTAGTTTTCTAGTTCTTCTGTCAAGGAAGAATGTCATAATTATTGAAGAAACACCTCCTCTTTCGCATATAAGTACTTCAAAGATACCTTGTCGTGTTCTATTATACATAAGTTCCCAGTCCGGTCCTGTCCAGGTGTGTTAAGAGACGGACAAAGTCTTTGAACTGAACTGACCCTTCACCGCCCTCTGTGTCAACCGTCGGAGAACTTGAAACGTACGTGAAAGTAGGGTTGTACGATAGAAAGAGAAACCGACGACTCTCCGGAGACTAAGAAGAAGGTCCGACACCCGTCTTGGGACAAGCTGTCCGGTCACACCCACGTCCTTAGGGGATGAGACAAGGACGCACCTCGACGGTTTACTAGACGCCCAGTCCGGACTTTCGGCACACGGAGCGTCGGGTCAGCTATTCCTATCCTCTGAGGTCGTAACAACAACGTCCTCCGTACCTTTTATACTCGTTCCATTCCGGAGACTTCTCTACCGCGAGGGACTGGCGAGGACAGGTAACGGTGTCGTCCCAACTGACTACCAGTTGGACTCTCGACCTTGGTTTGTCCCTTGTTCCTTTTATACCTAGCTTGGAACTAGGGACGGACGTACAATTAATAAGTGTCACTGACCCTTCAAGTTCAATTTCTTTTTCGGCCAGTTGGTCACACTACAGGAATCAAAATGTAAAGAAAGAGTAACACTCCTTTTCAGTTTTTGGTCTACAACGTGAGTGGAAGGACGTGCCCTGTTTCCCATAAGGACCCCTGGTGTCGGACAGCTGGAAAACATCCATGTGTCACACCTTCTCTCCTGGGTGACTCGCCACGGGTAGAGGTCACCCGAACGGTCCACCCTAACCGAAGCAGTTCAAGGTAGGGAGGGTGACTGTGTCATCCCTTTTTCCTTTTGCACATTGGGGACGAAGGACGTCGTTAAGTTCCAGAGGGGACCCCTTGGGGACCCGTCTCCCCAAGTCGGGAGGAACGAGTCCGAACCCTCCTCTGTCCCGTTCTCATCGTTCGTGTCTCTAAGGTCACCCCGGCATCGTCGTGGACACACCACGAACTACCCCACGAAAGTGTGTCCGTCAGTATTGTCGGGACCCAAACCCAAAATAAGGATTAAATGTCCATCCCTTTGGCTCCGGGTCTCGGTCCTAAGTTGTATCTCTAGAAGTCCGAGGAGTCAGAAAGATCGACGACAACTCAACCATCCTCAACTCTCCCCCGAAGACACTATCGAGTCAACCGTTTCTTAGGGGGACGTCACGTTCTCTGGGGCCAAACTAAGGATCCAACCCTTCTAAGGGACCTCTTCCCTATCCGATGGGTGAGGTCATAAGACCGGATCTCTTAAGGTACCTGACATATCAGGTACTCCAACGTTTCTCAGTCTGTGCTGACTCGCTGAAAGTGAAAGTTCTCCTTTAGGGAACTTTAGGGAGGTGACTCTTTAGAGAAGGGTAGCCAATTAGTCCGTTGGACTAATAAGAGTGAGATCCGTAACATGCAGGGTAATTTTATTCCTTGTGTAACAATCGTAGTGAATCCGGGTAACTAGTCGGGAAACACATTGTCTAACGACCAACGAAACCTTTCTTATTTACTCGAAAAATTTCTTTATCCTGTTTTAAGTGTCCTAATAAACTACCTTTCGACGTTTACGTATCCCTTCTCTCAATGTCCACCCAAAGGTTCCCGTCCATCCCACGTCATCGGATAATTAAGGTCCCCAGAAGTCCGGGACCCGGGACCACTACTCCTTCTACTCGACCCTACCTCCTCTTCCCAGTGTTCCCCCTGAGTCACTTCTGACTCCTTGGTGACCTACCAAAACTCACCCTCGGATTCGTCTCCTGATCAATGTTGGTGCGGACCAGGTAGACATAAAGAACAAAGGTCCGAGGAGTAAACCAAGTGAACTCCTGCCCTCAGTTCCAACCCCTTTTCGGGGACCGACTGTCATATGAGACGCTGCCCGAGTGACTGCGTAAGGTGTTGATGGTGTACCCGTAATGTCCACTCCGCTTGCACCGACTCTTGTATGGCTGACACTTTTCCAATCTTCCAGACATTGTCGACCAAAACGTCCACGAAAAGGAGAAATTCCCATCCCTGGCTCAGGAGTAGTGAAACATAGGCACTACTGCCCCTATCAAGGGTAAACTACTTCGGTTCAACTCCTTTATAAGGGAAAGAGGAAACACTGAGGAACTAACAGTCCCTTCAACCACCACCCTCCTTGGAGTCTCAAGGAGACCCAGTTAGAGAGTAAAGTAGTATACTTCTTTGTCCCGAGTGTTTATCACCGAAAACACCGTTTCCGTTCTAGTCTCTATTCGATCATGAAGACCATAGCTTGAGATAAGGAATGTGATGTGTTAGTCCAAAAGTAGGTGGGTGTTCCGAACGTCATAAAGTTGACGGAAAAGTAATAACATAAGTAATACCACTAGACTTATTGGTAAACTGGATCTTATTTGGTTTTGTTAAAGCTGTTTCGTTCTTTGTCTCCCTCGAAACTAGAAACCATAATGGTGACATCGAACGAGGCTCCGAGTCTACTACCAATCGTACAAAAAGCGTTATTCCATAAAAATTTAATTCCATACATGTAACAACAAAATCTATATCACGATGACGTGTGAATTATGTGACGTGTATGAAATGTCACATGTTTATACCACCTATAGTGAAATTAATTCACTCGTTTCAACTGTACTGGACTCTATTTGAGGTTGTACCTAGGACTATTCTAAGTCACTTTTTAATAGTAGCAGTTGTAGGCTACGAAAGGGTGTAGTATAAGATTACGTAATCTTCCTAACCACTGTAGACTGTTTCCTTGACCGGGGATGGGAAGTTTTTATGGTTCCAATTCTTTGTACCTGGATCCGATTCCTGATCAACGTTTATTTTTGGCTTCTCTAACTGTCACTTTACGTCACACACCAGTACCTAACCTACTATGACTTGTTTGTTTAGTCGATATTTCCCGTAGGGACCCTGTTGTCCACCTGGAACTGACAACTGACTCGCACCTCTATTGTCATAGAATAGTCACAACGTAAGGGACTGAAACCATCGACACCAATACATTCTTCGACCGGAAAGAACGCCCCTTTATATGTGACTGTAATTTTAAATCTCTATTTCCCCGTACTATGGATGTTGAAAGGTTTTTACCAAGTCTTTGGCTTACTCTTTCGTCTACCCCGGTTTTTTATCCTTGTTAACCACTTCGTCGCCTTTCCTTTAAAGACTCTCCATAAAACATCTTTCCTTTTCTCTTCCCTCCGTCGTTTCTTTCTTTTGCCGAGGAATTCTTAGGAACGTTGGAAAGGTGTGGGCCACCCTCCGTCCTCACGGTGTCTCCTGACAGAGTCGGGCGGTCGCCCGGGCGACCACAACCGGTAGTCGCGAACTCGGTGGAGGTCTTCGGTAGACTTTTACAAACCCAAAACAAAAAAAAGAAAGTGTCGACTTTTACACCGGTTTGTTACCGTTCACTCAGCTCTTCTGGTCCTGTTCCAACGTCAAGACAGGGTTTTGTCCTGTCTCTTACGTGTCTTCCGCCCAGTAAAACTGTTTCTCTAGCATGGTCAAAAACATAGAAGATTTTTTCCACCCACACAGTCAGCATTTCCAAATTTCCAGTTGTCCCGACAGATATTCCGTCAGTAATGATCAGATATTCCTATAGTAATTATCAGGTCTCCTGTGGTATGTCCTTACAAACACGCAACAGTAGAATCAATACAGAAAGCCCTACGTTTCTTTTCGACACAAGTCCCAGCTCGACTTGTACTCTACCCCTCCTCCGAGAGGACCGGGTGCCAGAGGTACGTCGACACATCCATGTCGCAAATTACTCTGTCCGCACGACCGGGGGCCCACAACCTTCCGTCGTTCGGGTGGAAAGACGGGGATGGTCAAGAGAGAAGTCTTCACTGACAGGTAAGTAAAGACAACGAAGACACACGTGAAGTATAAAGAACTCCCACAGTAGAAAACCCCAATGAATCGAGAAGAGGTCATACCTTGTGTTGCCAGTTCAAGAAAATGACTGACTGTAGTTAATACAGGTCGGAAACACTCTCTAACCGAAACTGTGGGATCTGGGTTAGTCGACATTGGTCGGTTCTGGATATGGGGTTTGGAATCGTTGGAGAATGTGCTTAAGGGACACTGACGGAAGGAGCCTTTCCCGACATGACCCTACCTTTTATGACTTCTGCCACGATTATATTACAGTGTTATTAAACATAATGACACCTGAAAAGAGGATAATCTTCATAAAGTATTATTTAAAAAGAAGGTTTACACTTGAAAGACATAGTGTAAACTCCTTAGGTAGCAAAGATCATGGGACTGACGGTAAAGACATGATTGGAACCCAGTAAATAAAAGGAAAAAAAGTCCAGAATGACTTCAATTTTGTCTGCTCAAAGGAGCGGTACCCTCGTTGTACCTCCGGCACAGATTCGATTTCGGAACGAAGGAATACCTACCTTGCCCCTGACAGTGGGGTCGATTACGAAGTCCAATCTAATAGACTTCCCGTCAAACCCCTTATGGTAGAAGACGTTCCTGATGGTACATGACTCTAAGAAGAAGAAAAAAAACCCACCCCCACCCTTCCGACACGGACACCGGGCACCCTAGAATCAAGGGATTCGTCCCTAGTTTGGGTACGGGGGACGTAACCCTCGTGGCTCAGGACTGATGACCTGGTGGTTCCTCCAAAGACATGTCCAATAAGATTTTTGAACAAAGTCAACGAAATCCCTTTTTACATCAGAACTGGTAAACAAAGAAATATAATCTGAGTACATTATATGGTTTTTTACCTAAACCGAAGGGACGTCATAGGATTGCCCTGTATGTTCACTTTTTTAGGTCAGTCTAAAATAGATGATGGAAACACGAAAAGGTTTTGGTCTTTGAGGCTAATGGAAGACACTACAGCCCCGATGAAGAAGGTTACGTAACTAGACAGGAGGTGACGAAAGTAGAAGGACAATCCTTACAAGACATCAGCCAATATAGTCTAACAGTTTGGATGGCAAAGATTAATGTGACATTTCGGATTTGTCATTTACTGAAACGGTTCTACATAATTCCAAATGAATTGAGTACAGACGACCACCATTTCATCTGCGTCCATGAATTGCTTCTGCCAAAGGATAAAATGTCCTTACTTACTGCCACGACGTCGTCACCAAGAGTACTTCTTCAGCCTTCGACCGTTGGCACCCGAGTGTGGGAATCGTGTCTATCAAAGGACCCGTGTTCGTCCACACCTTGGAAGGTAATACCCTTATCCTGGTTAAGGTCGTTATTTCGTTCGACACTCAAATTAAAACTTACAACCATGGACAGGAAACAGCGGTTTTGGAGATACCCTCGTGTGGGCATTGAACATTTACGAAATAAAGACGGAAGTTTGGAAACGAGTCTAGGAAGGGTGAGGTTTTACGACTCTGCTCCGAACTAAAACAAAAGTAGAAATAAGGACAGTCCAAAGTGGACGCACAGAGACTCGGAAAGGTAATCGGAATTTACTCGAATAAGTAGATCAAAAGCGACAAGAAATGATTTTCTCGTCCGTTGTAAACCTAGTGTACGAGATATTGGAGTACACCGACATTGTTTACATTGACCAAGTCTAATTCACCCGCCAAAAATTCTCTAGGAAGTTGTAGTATGTCATATATAGGACGAAAATGTAGATGTTGTTTCTTACCAAGGCGGACTCAAGAATTTGGAGACAAGGTAAAGTGGAAAGGAAATCCACCGTTTTCGTCCCACCAGTGACCTCCTACAACTACATAAACTTTAGTTACTTCGGAAACGTCGGGAGAGACAACGTTATCGATTTCTTGAACCTAATTTGGGTCTGTTCCATTCGTATTCGTTCGGTAGGACTCTTGAACGTTTACTTACAAGTGTCACGTTCCTTAACGTACACTGACACACATGTACGTACGAGTCAACCCAGACTGAAAAACACTGGGGTACCTGACGTCGGGTGGCCTGAGGAGACCGGTACCCTAAGGGGTCCGTTCTTATGACCTCACCAACGGTGTGGGAGAAGGTCCCCTAGAAGGGGTCCAGAGACCGTAAGATGACGTCACGTCCACCTAAGAAATGGTGATCGTGGTGGACTCTTCGGGGTCAAAATTC
Organism: Capra ibex; assembly: GCA_006410555.1. Classification (NCBI taxonomy): domain Eukaryota; kingdom Metazoa; phylum Chordata; class Mammalia; order Artiodactyla; family Bovidae; genus Capra; species Capra ibex. The sequence goes on from SJYO01026388.1 coordinate 76,969,526, forward strand.
CGACAGTTGTGGTTTTATGTCCGATACGGGGTTCAGAACCGGTATGTCATTACCCACCCGTGACCCACCCAAGGATGACCCTGAGAGTCCCTTCCACTGTAAAAAAACAAAGGATTCCGTTTTCTGAATAGACGTAATCAAGTGAAGGGTGTCTTCTCTCACGTAAAATTTAGAAACAACGCCCTAGAATGCAGGAACTGGTCCCTAACTTTGGTCGTTGGGGGACGTCACTTTCCCCTTCAGAATTGGTGACCTCACGGCTTCTTTAGGGTATAAAATTTAGGAAATTTGATCAGTCTTACCTACAATGCTCCCATTTTAGTGAAGGATTCGTTGACTTCATTTTTGTCTTAAACTCTTCCATCAAATGACCATGCTGTAATTACTAAAATTGAGATACAGGTCTCTTTTGACATTTACTATGTTTAGAAAGACGGGGAGTCCAGTTGTGACTTCCTCCTCGGTATCGAGACCCGGTAGGAGAACCCCGTAGACCGACAGCCTAGGAGCAGTGGGACAATGTGTGTGACCTCGCGTTCCCACCTGTAGCACCACAACGACGGGATACGTAACCCCCACCCTACCCTTATCGTTACACACAAGTCTCTCCCACTTTGACGACGGGTTGTCGATTAGTCCGATCCCAATAAATGATTATTATGATTCAGTACACTTTGGTCTCCTGGTTTCACTCCCACCCTTGCTAGAGGGGGAAGTGTTCTTTGTGTTCTGAGCCGTCGGACAACGTGAAATTACACATTATAAGCTCCATGTTCGTTCGACGTAGATTGTAACAATATTTATTTTGTCGAGTCAGTAGTTCCCGAGGTCTCACTTGTCGTAGAAGTATTGGAGGTACAAATAGTAGAAACGAAAGACCCACATTAAATTATTCTAGTAGTTAAGCTTCTTACCATTAACGTCGAAGTCAACGTTTAAAGTTCGAGAATTGAAATTGATACCAACCAAGTTTGTGGGGACGAACAAACAACAGTGCCCCAAATGGTAACTGGTTCAGTTCTGGTTAGGACGTTAAATCCTTTTTTTGTTAATTTACCGGAGAAGACATTAAGTATAGGTAGGGTAAAATGGGGAGATTTTCGACCGAATGTTTACGGTCGATAAGGTAATTTTACAATTGGAACCCTTTGGGCTCCCGTCTAGGGAAATTCATTAATACCTATTTGTTTAAGTAGTGACTTTCTCCATATCTTTCGGACCCACATCACTTTATAAAGATTTACGGTGAATCATAGAATTTCCCTCCGACGAATTTTTATCTGTACCTGGTGGGTTTTCATTATAGGAGAGAGACCCCTTGGAAGGATGATATGTATTTACTGATGGATCTCTCTCCACTCCTTAGGAAACTATTGATTCTGTGTGGTTACAATCATTAGTGATCAGTAGGGGAATTACTCAATTCTTTTTGACTTGATGGTATATACTATGTGTTTACTGTCACTTTTCCCCTTGTATACGAATGGTAAAATCTAAAAAAGCAAGACCCAATTGGACTCGGAGTAATACTTTTCGAGAATTAAAACGTTGGTCTAGACACCTCAGAACCCGCCGTAATTGACGGTCTCATAATCCTTACTGTTCTTCTCTAGAACGTTTGAGACGTTATCGCTCGACAAGGGCCCTCGGGATGCTTCTGTCTGTCACTCCACGGAAGTGTTTTGTTCTTTCTTTTGGGTCTCGCCGTCGAATACTTGGTCTTATCCGAAGTCCCACAAGAGTGGTACGAACACCGCATCAAGAGTTCCATTTACCTTTCCCGGCGGAGCTGTCGTGGGGGTGGACCCTGGTGTCTGAAACTGAGGTTTTGAGAGAAGTGGTGTGTTTCCCGTAGCACATTCCTCGCGAGGTAGAGCAGTGTGTACTTTAGTAAACGGGGTGCATTCTACTGACTACGTCTCCATGCTCGGAATCACGATAAATTTTGTTATCACTAACAGATTAAATTGTCATCATCCAGGTACTTCTTTAAGTGAAGATGAATGTGTCCTGTAAATCTGTCCCTTCGTTACAGATCTGGTACCTCTTCTCTACTTTACCGTTGAAGTGGAGGTAAATGTTCCCGGGTCATAACAAAATAGGGTACGCATATTGACGAGTATAGTGGCTTCCTGATATCGTCGTTTATTTACCCTTCCACCAGACAAAAATGAGTTATTATTTTAGACATGTCGGAATGTTAAATCTTTCATCGAGAATGAAAAATTAGTTCTAGTCAAGTAGTAGTGTTTAAGAGAGGACATGGTGAAGAAGACGAACAGGGTTGTAACTTCGAAGTTTTCAAAGAAGCGGAAGATTTAACCGGTCGCAACTGTCTTATCAACGATAATTTTTATTAATATTTGTAGACATTCGTGACAAGAGAGTACTTATAAAAGTTGGGACGAAAGTTGTAAGTCTTTGTACCTTAAATGGTATCTTCACTGTGCATTAGTTCAAATTCCGAATGTCAACCTGTGAGTTCCTTGGCGGGATAGGATTGGCTTGATACAATGAAGCTCCACTTCTTGTGCCTTCTTGAAAGGGTCAATGTTTACGTGTTTTTCCTAAAGTGTGTCCATAAACATGTGTTTTGTAATTCCTTCAAAAGACCTAGACGAATAAAATGGTAGGTTGTATTCCGTGTACTGTCGACCGTCCTCTGTATGGAGGCCTTCGAAATCGTTACGCAAATTCCAGGGAAAAATTTTGAGAAGCTTGACGGTATCGTGGTCGGAGGTGTTTTATGAAGTCTGTGTACAGCAGTTAAGGTGGTCACCAATCCTATTGCAACCGTGGTCAACGGTCCTAGAAGACCTAAGCGAGGAACCACTACAGTCTAAGAGATGTTTTTACGTCATGAACTCATCATTGGGTTTCAATAGAAGACATAAAAATGATAATGTATCTCGAACTTGAAGGTAATTCATAAAAAGTATTTTATTGGTGTCTAATTTACTATGATTGTTCAGAGAGGAAAGATACTCGTCTTGAATGTAGTCAGGTCAAATGTCTTTTCAAGTTCCTTAATTTATGGTCAATCGAGAGGGCTGGGGTTGAAATCAAAGATTGGTTCTTACCGCGGATTCTTCCTTCGAACTGCCTCGACCACCGCTTCTGTCTGGCAGTTGGTTTGAGTTTCCGCTCACAGTGGTGTCGCGTCACGTCTCCCCTGCTCGTGTACTCTGGTGCCTAGGTCCGACCGTCCACCCCGTTCCTTTCGGACTCCCAGACCTCAATCTCTCCCCGGGTCTCAACCTTGAGGTCCATATTTGTCTTTTACTTCTTGGGACATCGTTACAGTCTCAGACTTAGTTCTTCAAAAAAAAGAAAAATTATGAAATTTCACTCTCATCATCATTAGACACAAAAGTTTCCTAGTTTCTTACTTCTGTGAGACTCCGTTATTGACCTCTACTCAGATAGACTACACTTGTCTACCGGAATTGTCTCTTCCGTTTCGAATACCGAACCCACTGACCCTCTAAGTCGCTAACTAAAGACCTCACTTTATTTATGATTGTCCAACCCCCGTTCTACTCTTTATTTTCTCGAGCCAAAAGTTGTTCCACTTAGACTTCGGGGGTACTATAAGTCCACTTCGACGTGCCCTTAATATCCGTTGGATACCCTATGTGTCTAGACTTTTTCTCAGATAAATGAATAAGTTTCTTGTCATCCATTCTATTTTCTTAGAAAAAAAAAAAAGAAAACGGTGTGACACGTCGTACACCTGAAAATCAAGTGACTGGTCCCTAGTTTGGGCTCAAGGGACTTAATCTCCGAACCTCAGAATTAGTGACCTGGTGACGTTCAGAGTTCTAGTTTCTTAGAAATATTTAACTTTACTCAATTTCTTCTTGGAGTGTTATTTGGAGAGATGCATGATCTGTTTATGACATACATACAGTTTCGGTACTTTGATTCAGTAAGTCGGAGATGGAAATATCTCGAATGTGAATCATAATTATTCATCAATCTTTTACACCACTCGGGGTCTTCTGTTTGACGTCATTGAGTTCCCTGTCGTATTAAGTCTGACTCCCCCTTTCTCTTCGTAGAGACTTTCAATGGTTGACTTTTTTTCATTTTTTTAATCGGTCAGTTTTGTTCGTCCGTCTCTTACGAGACCCGTCTCCTTCCTTGTAAGATGAGAATCCGTGACTTCGAGAAGCTCTTCCTCGAACTACCTAAGACCAAAACCGACACGATCTGGTGTCACGTCTCGTCCATTCCTTGACTTGATTGGGTCTCACTACCCTTTAGAGGTTTTCCGAGACCGGAACGTTCCCCACTCTAATTGAACCGACGACACATCTTTTGTCGGAACCTCCACTACTCTAACCTTGGTTCTACTGGTCGAACTACGGGGACATTGTCGAACCCGTTCTTTTACCTTTACTTTTCACCCACTCTAACTCTAAATTAAATATCTCTCTCTAGTTCACCAGAACGTCTCTTTTTTTTTTTCCTCAATTCCTGTAAAGGATCAACAGAAGGAGTCATCTCTCCATGATTTCGTCGTCTCTCGTCTAAACACCCATAGTAGTGTTCAAGTTAAAATCTGTATTACTGAAACTCTACGAATTCTTCGTAAGTTAGTTAAGTTCGAGGTTCTTTGTTCTGAGGTTCAGAGGTCGTGTCTCCTACGGCACCGGGTCCGTGTCCTCCTGTCTACCACGTCTTCGTTTTCGACGAGGTAGGAGGTTCAGAAAGTTTTTCATCGGTTTCCGAACTATTTCCAGTTCACTTTGACCTACACACATTACTCGAAGTGTCACCACCAGTGATCACTGGAATCGTTCGCCAAGAGGTGACCTCCTCGACTTTTCCCGTATTCCTTATTTTGTGGTTTTTCAAAAATACGGTTAGTGAGAAGATTGTAGACCGATATGTCTTTACTCCTTCCTGTCCCTCATCGACGTTGTCCTACACATGTGTTCTCCGAAAAATAACATAAATTCCTATTTTCTCGATGTTTACTTCATTTTCACAATCAACGAGTCAGTACAGGTTGAGAAACGCTGGGGTACCTGATATACATCGGGTAGTCCGAGGAGACAGGTACTCTAAGAGGTCCGTTCTTTTGACCTCTCTCATTGGTTAGGGAAGAGATCCCCTAGAAGGGTTAGACCCATAACTTAGGTCCAAAGGACGTGACGTCCGTCTAAGTTCTCCGAAAATGTTATAAATTCCTATTCTCTCGATGTTCTCCTTAGATCTTTCCTTACTTCTCATCAGTCATAACTTGTACGTTAACTCGTTCTTAGTAGTTACTTCGTTCTGACGTTTTCGTCTTCCCTTGTCCTAGAGTGTGTGAATAAGTTTTCCCTGAACGGAAAGTTCCTTTTTTCCTGTGGAAACCAATAATTTTCCTTCCTTTCTCGTGTGCACGTCTATGGTCTCCTCTTTGGTAGCGTTACAGCCCCGTGACGTTACTTCTGGGTCGTGTCGTTTTTTTAAAAATTTTTTTCCATGTGGAAGTGTTGATCGCGAGATCGTACAGTTGGTCATCAAATCTGGTATACGTGACGGATCATGGACCGTCAGTTATGATAAACGAACCAAGAACGTGACAAACTCCTTTACATAAGGACCTGTATAGAGTTTCTGGATTTAATGATATGAGTATTTTGCTTTTAAAGTGTTTTACAGTCAAAAGTACTTAATGGGGTTAGAGAATTCTGTCGGTGTAAAAGATTAAAAGGACCGTCAAATCTATTGTATTAATCTGAAACCAATCTTTACCATTAAAAATATTCAGGAGATTCTGTGAGTCTATACGTCTACTGTGGTGGGAATACCGTCTTTCACTTCTCCTTGATTTTTCGGAGAACTACTTTCACTTTCTCCTCTCACTTTTTCGACCGAATTTCGAGTTGTAAGTCCTTTGCTTCTAGTACCGTAGGCCAGGGTAGTGAAGTACCCTTTGTCTACCCCTTTGTCACAGTCTGAAATAAAAAACCCCGAGGTTTTAGTTACGTCTACCACTAACGTCGGTACTTTAATTTTCTGCGAATGAGGAACCTTCCTTTCAATACTGGTTGGATCTATCGTATCAGTTTTCGTCTCTGTAATGAAACGGCTGATTCCAGGTAGATCAGTTCCGATACCAAAAAGGGCACCAGTACATACCTACACTCTCAACCTGGCACTTCTTCCGACTCACGGCTTCTTAATTACGAAAACTCGACACCACAACCTCTTCTGAGAACTCTCAGGGAACCTGACGTTCCTCTAGGTTGGTCAGGTAAGACTTCCTCTAGTCGGGACCCACAAGAAACCTTCCTTACTACGATTTTGACTTCGAGGTCATGAAACTGGTGGAGTACGCTTCTCAACTGAGTGACCTTTTCTGAGACTACGACCCTCCCTAACCCCCGTCCTCCTCTTCCCCGACTGTCTCCTACTCTACCGACCTACCGTAGTGCCTGAGCTACCTGGACTCAGACTCACTTGAGGCCCTCAACTACTACCTGTCTCTCCGGACCGCACGACACTAAGTACCCCAGCGTTTCTCAACCTGTGCTGACTCACTGACTTGACTTGACTTCTGTGAGTGTCGACCCTTTTTTTCCAGGTTAACGTATTAGGTAGTATGGGACGATGGGAAAAATCGAATAACAGTGGACGAGATTTTTTCCCGGTAAATGTTTCAGTGGAAAGGGTTCCAGTTTATACTTAGAGAGTTGTATGGAGACAGATTAGACCAGGTCAAAAAGTCCCAGACATTATTGGTGAACATGTGGTTCGAAGTAAAAACAAAAGACGTCCGACTTCAGTTCCGTTCGTTAAAAACGTAATTGATAAGAGAACCCGTACGGATTTTAACTTGTATCGTAATTTATGGAAATGTTAAATTGTTACGATATATAATATTTTGTATGGATAGGAATATTTCTTGACGTGTCTAAATTTTAGCAATATCCATTTGTGTGTTTAAATCTAAAATAACGAAAATTGTAATATTTGATTGTGAGTACCGTAATCTGTGTACACGAAAGAAAACAGACAGAATTAGTATACGTTAATGTAATGTTTCTTTGACCGTTGTGCTACATGGTAAAGGAAATAGAGACCTGAAGTGATTTCTTGTTTTCACGTGTGCAACCTATCAAGTACACTTCTACCTCATCTATTAGGTGTTTATCGATCGACATAGGAAATCGTGAGACCAATATACTGGTTCACTTTAGTGTTCGGAATGGGACCCTAGGGTGGTGTGTCAACTCTCGTATCGGCAACTATTCGTATGAGAGGTAGACTGAAGAGGGCACCCGAAAGTCTTGCAATTACCTCAACTGACCTATCGCTCCGACCGGAGACTATAGACACATAAATTATCGTTCGTGTCGTAGATGGTGGTCCAATCGCTTCTTTAGTGGTAAAGATTCGGTCGTTAATTCCTTTTGTCCGCTGACCTCTACCTCTCGCCCACGTGTACTTTTAGTTCCCATTGTGTCTCCGTGAAGGGAAATCGTTAGGGTGGTTTCTTTGTGTGTAATGTATACGGTGACTTACAATCTTTTGACAAATAGTGATAGACGTGTGATGAAAATGTTATGAAATATAATGGGAAGGGACGCCTTTTTCCTTTTATTCGTTGAAGTTATATCATAGTAGACCGTGTTTTTGACTGTGTCCCAAGATGAAAATTTTTCGGATTTGAAATAACCTGGTAGTGTTCCTATGTAAGGTTACTAAAACCTTCTGTAGCTACAGAATCGTCGTAATTAGTCCGTTAGGGAAGGTTCGAGTAGCCACAATTATTAGTCTAAAAGTGACTACATTGCGTGACGAAGGGACAAACTTCACAACCCCTCTTTTGTTGACTGGTGAGTCTTAGAGCGAAATAGTCACACAGTGCTATAAATCCCGTAGCTACGAGACAAGTCGGCAAAGTATGTCCTCCTCCTGTACTCGTTTGGGAGGGAGAAGTCTAGTGCCGTCAAGAGTAGATAGGGTATTCGTATCGGTGATTTTAGATAGTCCTCTATTACACCATCAGTTTACCCTTTTTTCTCTATGACCGGGATCAAGAATAAAGTTCACAATAATGTATATGTGATTTTGTGTCGAAATAGTTTCATATCAGTAGTTGACCTTTTAAATTTCTTGTGTCTGAGTTGATAATGTAGTTTGTCGTTTATTTTAAAAAAGACTTACATTGCTAGAATGAACGTTCGTTCAGCTATCGGTGATTATTGACTACACCCTACTTAAAAGACAAACTGATCAAGTAGACGTAAAAAATCTTCAAGACGACGTTATTATTGGACGTCTCTTTTGTAGGTAACGCGAGTACAATCGGACTGTAATACCCGTTGTGTATACATGTTTATGTTTGTGCGTAGTCTATTATTATTAGTCTTACTGTCCCCACTACTCTAATTGAGGAATACTCTTTAGTCTTTCTGTTGGGATGTGTTATAAAGTATACCTTTACCTATTTCGGTCTATCCTCAGTCGTTTCACAAGACCGAGAATTGATCTTATTCGATCAAGACGTCATCTTGTCATCTCTGCTATGTAAGTAAGGAAAACTTCTACTTCACGAGTGGTTCGAAAGTTGTATCCGATTTACTTCTCGGACTGCTAAGTTAGTAGACATGACAAAATAATAAATGAATAAAACCTGTGAGGTGAGTCGTAGACCCTAGAATCAAAAGCCTGGTCCCTAACTTGAGTCCGAGAGTCGTCGCTTTCGAACCTCAGGATTTGTGATCTTATGGTCCCTTACGGACTAGACATGATAAAATCTAACAATAAATCTTTTGGTAGGAAAATGTCTCTGGTTTTTAATATAGTTTTTCTGAAATTTTAAGAACGGACGTAGAAACCCCCCTTTTAATTAACATAAATTTTTTGAAACGAAAGTACTTTTTAACTGAATCGTTTCTAGTAAGAAAGTCTTCTCCACCTAAGATAAGAAGGTGCCGAATCTCTAATTTGTAAAGGGGTGTTTGGTAACGAAAAAAAAAACTCTCGTTTAATAATAAAAAAGGGAGTAGTTTATTAATCATAAAGATGGTGTACTCACACGACCCACTAGAAGCTCAAATATAGTACAATGACTAGTACAAATGGTTGAGAGAGTTTGAGGGCAAACTTGAGTACTAAAGTGAACAGTCGTAAATTTTATGTCTTTGTAGAACCAAAAAAAAAAAAAAATTATGAACCATTCCAAAATCCTTAAAGAAGACTCGGAGTCCAACACTCTCTTTTTCTTTTGTAAAAGAAAAAGGAAATTTACTGAATGAATACCAATCCCGAAGTAAAAGACTTTGAAACTAAAATCCCCCCCCTTTTTTGTGATAAGGAGTCGATCGTCAGAAATGGATGGTGCCTCCACCAGGGTAGAGGGTGAAGAAACAGAACGTCTAGGCGATCGAGTGTCTCTTGAAACCGACGTCCTACAAGATGGAGGTCGTCGAAGTCCTACCAACGTGGTAGTAATCATTACCAATGTAGGATTCTTTAAAGGTCCTCTCTTTTTTTACTGTATTAGTGGGTGTCTTTGTCTGATAGGGGATTTAATCGGGTTGGGACAATACTATGTAAGTGGAAGACATATGGAAGGTTATGGTCGTGAGACTGTTTGTGTTAAATGTTTCACTCTAAATACTTAAAATTAAGAAATTTCATTGCTTGTAATCCACGTCTGTATATGAATGTGGTTACAGTAGGTGGTTGTAGAATAGGTTTGGTTGACCTGGTTCTCTTGAAAAGTGTTATAACCGTTAACTTCGACGTCGGTACTGACATCTGTGTTTTTTTTAAAACTTTTGAGTTCTAGGGTTCTCTGTTAGTAAAGTCAAGTTTTCTTCATTTACTGTCGGAGACCTAAAATTTTAAATAGATTAGACAGGATTAGACTTTTCAGTTGGTTTACAGGTTACATTCCTCTCTCACGTAGATCATTATATGTCAAAATTAATTTGACGTCTGTCTGTGGTTCACAATAATTCTCATGAGTGAAGTAACGAAATTTCTTTTTTGTTAGTGGATGATCAGGAGTAGACCAGGGTAGTGAAGGACCGTTTGTCTACTCCTTGTTACCTTTGTCACTGTTTGATAAGAAACCCCGAGGGTCTAGTGACGTCCACCACTGACGTCGGTACTTTAATTTTCTGCGAACGAGGAATCTTCTTTTCGATATTGGTTGGAGCTGTCGTAGAATATTTTCGTCTCTATAATGAAACGGCTGTTTTCAGACAGATCAGTTTCGATACCAAAAAGGTCATCAGTACATATCTACACTCTCGACCTGATATTTCTTTCGACTCGCCGGCTTCTTAAGTACGAAAACTCCACACCACGACCTCTTCTGAGAACTCTCAGGGAACCTGACGTTCCTCTAATTTGATCAGTTAGGATTTCTTTTAGTCAGGACTTATAAGTGACCTTCTTGACTACAACTTTGATTTCAAGGTTATGAACCCGGTGGACTGCGCTTCTTGACTGAGTGACCTTTTCTGGGATTACGACCCTTTCTAACTTCCGTTTTCCCCTGCTGTCTCCTACTCTACCAACCTACCGTAGTGGTTTAGCTACCTGTACTCAAACTCGTTCGAGGCTCTCAACCACTGCCTCTCCCTTCGGACCGCACGACGTTAGGTACCCCAACGTTTCTCAACCCGGTGCTGACTCGCTGGCTTGTCTTGTTACACGTTCAGTAGACTTATCGCCAGATACCAGTGCGTGAGTAGTTATTATGTTCTTTTTTTTTCCGTTAATCTCTATCAAGACAGACCAATTGCCGGCATTTTGCTCCAGGTCTCTGCGGAAAGACCTGATCTTGGCTTTGTTTTCCCGCTCGTGTCCTCGGGGGCCGGCCGTCCCTGACCTCCACGCCGCCGTGCACGGCCACGCGCCTTGAGCGAGAGGGTCCGGGGCCGGAGGCGTCGTAGGCCAGTTTGGCGCGACGCGGGAGCCGGCTCTGGGCGGCTCCCTGCCTCTCCGGTGGGTGGTGAGGGTCCCAGGGACAGCCGCCCCTGTCTTCCCTTCGGCGCTTTTGCCGGCGGTTCCGGCTCCGCCCCCACTCCCCCTGCGCGTGACGGCGCCCGGGCGGAATCCGGAGCGAGTCTGGGAGTGGCAAAACCCTCGCCTAGCGGAGGGGTCACGACGCCAGGGGCTTGTGACTGTTTCCTGGGAGGTAGGACCGCCGCCCCGCGTGCAGCTTAAAGGGAGTCTGGCGCCCGTTGGTCGCAGAGTGCCAGGGGCCCGGCCCGCCACCGGTGACGTCGGCGCTGCCGCACCTTTCCTGGGCTCTCTGCAGAGAGCGCCCCTGACGACCCTTGCTGTGAGGGTCGGAGAGGGGAGGGGTCTGTGTCTGGAAGGGCTCGGCGCGGCGCCCCGTCCTGCCCCTTCTCCCACCTCTTCGCTCTCGCGCGGCCTTCACTCGTCTGCCTTCCCCGCCAGGGTTGTGCAAGCGGGTTAATCTCTCGATTACTCTTCCCGCGCTTCCATCCTCTCGCCTTCAGTCATAGAACCGGGCGATCTCCTCCTCCACGAGCTGACTGCGAAAGAGGGGGATCCATGTTCAACGCGCACGCGAAGACGTGTAAGACCATGGAAGATCTTTTCCACCCGCCATCCCGCCTCGAACCTCACACTGCCTTTCGCCCGCCCATCGCATTCCGCCACACAGACTCCATCCTGGCTCCAAGACATGCCAAAAACCACTAAATATTTAGCCGCAGTAACAAAATTCACATACTCGAGCTCGCCTCTCGCGCGTTTTGTTCGCCAGATAAGGGCCGGAGTTCGCAAATCCGAACCCTCGGACTCACCCTGGCGCATTCGCAAGAGGTACTCAGTAATCCCTTCTGTTGGTATTGTAGACTTCTCTTTTGGCGGAGCGCGACGGCAAAGGAGCGTCTCTCGTCGCACATACACACACGCGCACGAGCTGTTGATAGCTCGGGTTCAATCCATGGTTTTGCGGAACGCCCGGTCGCTTCGCCCTACGCCGTCTGTTCGCACCTGGCCGAATTGCCTGGTACGGGTTGGGGAGAGGACCGAGTGACGCTCCACCAACCGACCGAGGCCGCAGAGGCACGCGGTGTCGCATACGCGACTAACCTCCTTGCCTCTACTGCCTAACGTGAGAGGCGGTGAGTCGACGTCCCCGAACAATCGCGCCGCTAGATCAGTAGATACTCGAATGCAGTAAGCTTCCGAACAGGGACTCAATCATACCGACGCCGACCGCCGAGAAACCCTGCGGCAACTCCTCTCCTCCCGCTCCAGACAGGCTCCGAAACCGACGCTAAGAGGAGTCGCTACCGCGAAGCCAGCGCCAAGACCCTCAACAACGGCCAAACGTCTTTGGGGCCATTAAGCAGAATGGTGAAGAGAGTCCAATGTGGGGTCCCAGACGTGACCGTTCACCAGCAATATATACGTCGTACGCAATACGCACGAGTCAGCCCAGGTTGAGACAGCTGGGGCACCTGCCATCGGTGGGTCCGAGGAGATAGGTACCTTAAGAGGTCCGTTCTTATGACCTCACCCAACGGTAAGGGAAGAGCTCCCCTTAGAATGGGTGGGTCCCTAGCTGGACGGAGAGACCGCAGAGGACGGGCCCGTCCGCCTAAGAAATCCGTGGACCCTTCGGTAGTAAAGGCTGCCTTTTCATTTCCTCGATTGCCATCGCACTACTGCTGTGATCATCTTTTAATTCCTGGTCCAAGACACCACTGCTGTGGGGCAATGGCTTGTATGGGAGAACATGGAGAAGGTCCCGCGCTCCGGGTTCCACCCCTTCTACCCGCGTTCAATATAGTATAAGGACTAAACAGGCATAAGCAGTAAGAAAATTCTAGGTACACCACCAAGAACAAGAAATCCCACAGACCACCGTCGCAAGAGCTGGTCACGATTCGGTCGCCACTTCGGACTCCGCCTGGGGCACCCTTTACTTCGGCAACGGGGTCTCAAGTGGTTGGCCTTGGGGGCCTTAGACCTCGAGAATCGACATCGGTCCTTTCTCGCCCCAACCCCCTGGCACACCGGGAGGGCACTCAAGACCGTGTCCATTAATTCAACGAGGCACAACTGGTGTGTCGGGACGTGCCACTTGAAGTTTAACAAAAGTAGTCAAGCAGATTCCTCGCCCGGTCCATTGACGACCGCTAAGAGGAGAGTCTGAACACGACCCAGATCCTCCCCTTCTCCCTCCCTTTACCATTTATTTATCCACAGTACCTCTTTTACATTTCTTATCCTCTAACCAACGCTTTGGGAGGCTTTTATCTTATTTTCGGTTTGATAGTCGGTTCTTCTCCCAAGGGTTGTCTCCTTTTGTCGATCCCACCCTTACTCGAACCACACAAACTCCTTGGCTTTCCGAACACATGGATCTCGGGACCCGATTCTCCACTTACCTCTCCATCCATCCTGTGTGTAATAATCGAAACATTCAGTTCCTTCGCGAAATCCGAAAATAACATCAGCCTTTGACTGACCTAAAGGAAATCAACTTCGGACCTACCTTCTAGTAAGACCAAGGAAACTCCTCTAGTCTAAAAATTCCCCCGTCACCATTTCCATCCTCTCGTCAATCCCCAAATAAGAAACAATATTTCTACCGATTAATAACTTATGAAAGATAAACGGTCCTTGAACTACGATCCGTGAAATATACGTAAAAGAGTAAACGAGGAATGTTCATGAAAAACTCCGTTCACGTCATTAAAATATCTCGTCCCCTTAACTCCGAACCCCTACCTTTGTCCTCCCAAGTTTCTTCCTCCCGTCCGGTCAAGTATAACTTTATTAGACTGAGAATTCAGATCTAAAAAAAAAAAACTTTGTGAGTTTGATAATGAAAGACAATTATAAACCTATAAATTTATTAACCTCTGGATGGAAGGGGAAGGGGGGTAAACAGGACAAGTGTCATGATGGTCATCTTTTAACCTTCACTGGAACCTCTATTACTCAGGGTGAGAAAATAACGTGTCTATCAAATTCTGTTCCTAGTCGTCTGAAAACGAGGACCCGGTTTCGACCGAACCATCGATTTACAAAAATGTAAAAACTTTCCAAGTTTATTTTATGTTTCTTATAAAACACTGTACTTTTGACATTTTTAGTTTAAAGAAATAGGTGTTTCTTTCAAAATAAAAGTGTGTCGGTGGAGGGTAAGGTCTTACCCACCACCTTTTTTTTGTCTTACAATATTTTATTTTTGGTCTTGGACCGACAAGACCATAATGACACCGACTCAACTCGTCAACTAGACATAACAATGGACTTTTGATCCAAGCAGAGAACCACCCACAGTCCGGTCTTCCGTGTTGGTTCTAGTCCTCTCCCTCCCCAAATAATGAACGTCGTTCATTTCTCTTGTGACCCACAGAAGAGTTTCGTGACAAAGGGGTTTGTCGTATTGACCCCTTCAAAATTCAATTCCAATGTGTGTAAGTACTTCCCCGAACTCGTTTCCTCGTGAGTCATATCTTAGTCCTGGTTCCAGATGTCTCGGGATCCAAATCAAACAACTTCAGTGTCCCAGATGTAACAGTAAAGGTAGGAGGTGGACTCACGTCTTGAGTTTCCGCCACAGTCTAACAAGAGACACAGAGAACTCCTCCTTAGTTCTGAGAATGAGAACCAAGAACTGACAAAAAGGAAACAAGGAAGTAAGGGAATGAAGGGAATTCTAGTAATTAATGACTCTGGACAAGTTCTCGTCCATGTCACCGGTTAGAATCTAGTGTTTTACCGAATCCAGTTTTTACATAAGAGAATCCAGTTCTTTCGGTGCGGACCAAGAGAAAGAGGTCCCTGGGTGATGGGGAAGACGAAAGTCAGACTAGGAAATATCTTTTGCACACAACTGGTGACCTAATTCTCAAACACTAAAAAGTGATTCTGATTGTCGTTTTGGTCCTCATCTTGGGTGTAAAGATTTAGATCACGAAAATTACGACAAAGTATGATTCTTGGATTCATATCAGATTAAAGTCGCAAAAGAGGGGGGGGGGGTCGCAAAAGAAATAGTACTTGAAATAAAGATTTACACATTACATACGTTTACAATATTTTAGGTTTTTCCTTATCAAAGAGTATGTGGGAAGATATCCATCAGACACGTATATTCATATTTGAACATAATAAAAAAAAATTATATTTAGAATGGACTGGTATATACAACGAGACGTAAAGGGGTGGGTAAGGAAGTGGTGATGGGGGTGGAGGTGGTGTCTTATGCAGAACCTTCAAAACACAACCAACCCTTGTGACCGAGACCTCGGTCAGAGGACCTGAATTTAGGACGGACACTGGTAAAGAATGGTAATCAACATTATAACGATTTCAATAAATTGGAAAGACACAGTAAAAGACGTCGGGCTTTCCTTTCTTTCCTATTACCCTAATCAAACTCTGTACTCGATATGGACATTTGTTAATCCTGAGAGACCATGTCAGTCACAAGTTATTTACAAACGTCGTCGCCATCGTCGTATTTCACGATGAAACAAGAATTGACACATTTTATTGACAAATTTCAATGACATTTCATGGTAACGTACTGATAAAATTAAGTGACTAAGACCTAACTACTAATAGAAAATAGTAAAGTTGGTCACAACGTCAATCAACAGAGTACGTACGTCAAATCGTGACTCTAACCCGTATATAAGTACCCAAAATTCTCAGTAATTATCAAAGGAAGAGACACTTGTCAGACAGGTTTAGGAAACGGATCATTCAATGACCAGTAAAAGTATAACTAATATCCTCCAAAAAATATATAATACCTTTAATCGGGAAACTTGTTATATACTAAAAATTTATAAAAAACAAAGAAACAAACGGACAACTGAAATGACAAAAAACAAACAAAAAGAATCGTACGTCTTTTGATAGTGACAAAGAAAAAATATTTTTGGTACACTATATCAAACTACAATCCAATTGATCGAACTATGTCAATTTATCCAAATAGAATGAAACTCTAACAAATTTTTATACAACAGAAGATCATGAGTGTACTGAAGAAAAAAATATAAATTTACAAACTAGATAGAATGTAAATAAAACCTTTTATATCTCATTCATATAGAACTAGGTCACTTCTCAGTCGTTCAATCGAGACGGAGGAGTCAAGGAAAAAACTTCATCTATGACACATTTAGAGTCGAGATTTCTTTCCGGTCGAAAGAAGGCCTATAAACTCCGATTCATCTTTACAAACCAAATGATGACTCCTATAGGAATATTTCCGTCTCCTTTTTGTGGAGAGGGTTCATTTTTGGTCCAACCCATACAACTGTATTTACTTGGTCTGTAACGCAAGAACTCTTTATGAAAACGTGAATAAATGGACTTCAGTAACACAAATCTTAAGAAGATACTAAAAACAAGAGGAGAGTGGAACAAATCCAACGCTCAATATTCCTCAGTCGTAGTGTATCTTCGTGAACAACTCGTAGCGTTACCGGTCCAACACCAAAGTCGTAGGTGAGTACTTACCCGGTAATTCTTCGTGGACATATCGTGGTCTTCACACCACCGAACACTCTCACATCCTGCTCACGACCGTGTCGCCACGAACCTTCGTCCTTAGTTGAAGTACCAGATGGTCGGGTGAGGAACCCTCCGTTGTAGTCTGAGCCATAAAAACAAGAGTGATGAATCAATTTTCCACAGTACAATTAAGAACTGTAATCTATGAATGTATTAACATCAAACAAATATTTCAAGAAAGGTTCACAGACTGGGACTCAACTCACAGGACTACACACCATGGAGTGAAGTCGAAGTGTCGTCGGAACCGGAGTCCTGAGTACCAGAGAGAAGACATTCCATCGACTCCAACCGACTGACCGAGTCACACCGCGACCCGTCCCAAGTTTGGGTGTGCTGGTTAAGATATCGACATTACAACTGAAGAGACGGTAAGTATATCATAGTAAAACAGATGTCTTATAAAAGTTTATGACGGTTAGGAATTGTAGAGATGTGGAAGAAAATAGACACAGTAATAATTCTAGTGAAAGACTTTTTTGGTAACATCCGACCCTTCAATCGTTCTTCGTCTAACCACCAAATAAAGAGAAGGAGAATACTTCACTCGACAAATACCAGTCGAACAAGCCAGCGAATCAGTCGAACATCACAATTGAAGTAGAGAAGAAAGAATTAGAAGTTTTGGTCTACTTTGCTGATGTCTAACGGTACTATCTCCCACCACACCACGACGTCCTCGGAGCCTCTTAGATACTTACTTCGTCTTCGTAACAAACCTCGAACATTTACTTTCGACAGTCGAGAAGTAAGAAGTCTTCTCTCGGAGACCTTCTTGACGGTCGAACCTGCAAAATATGTTTTTAGATTCTCGTCTTACAATAATCAATTCCAGTAGAGGAGGAGGGGAAGTCATACAAACAGAATTTAGGTCCCGACTTAAGAAGGGGAGGACCTGTACTCTCTTCATAGACTCTTTTTGACAAAGGCTAACATTAATTGAAGACTTCCTGTTTAATTTAACAACAAATATTCAATTTCTTATTTCCATATAATAACCGACAATAAAAGATCAATATACTGTAAAAGAGGTTGACATTTGAAGTACACCGTTCCTATGTGTAATTTCCAAACACGTGAACAGTGGCACCGATCCAGTATCGTCCACCAGAGTCATTTTCTCGACAACGACGAGTCCACACCTCCGAAAAAATTTTTATTTACAGTCATAGTCAAATAATATTTGTCATTACGCTTCTATTCTCGTTTAGGATTGGAATAACCCGAGGACCTGGGGTTCTCTTGGGCTAGACTTCTTTCCTTACGTCACTCTTTTCCTTTGTTCCACAGATACGGTAGACCCCTTCGACAACCCTCTGCCTCGGACTTCACGTGAACCCAATCAAATTTCAACTTCATCCCATCTACCCTCAGTACCGTCCAGAGAATTTACTCACTAGTTTAGTCTCATTCAACAATTGACCGATAAATTCTTTGCACCACTCCTTCTTGTTCATTCGTCTCACCGAAGATCGTATAAGGGGGGCGTAAAATTTACACATGAGGTTAAAGACATAAATATATCTTCACTTTATTACGATAGTAGTTAGACTCATAAGTCCCATGATAAAATTTTCCCTTTTGCATACGTTAGTTGCAAAAAATTTTCAAACTAAGTAAGATTCTCCGGAAGTCTTACGTTACGAATCATCAAAGGGAAAACTAGACATCTATAATGCCATTTCTGTAACTATCCATATATAATTATCAAGACCCGAAGGGACCACCAAGTCTACCATTTCTTAGACGGACGTTACGTCCTCTGGACCCAAATTTGGGACCCAACCCTTCTGGGCGACCTCTTCCCTTACCGTTGGGTAAGGTCATAAGAACGGACCTCTAAGGGTACCCGTCTCCTAGGAGCGTTCCAGGTACCTCAGTCAGTGTCTCTCAGTCCGTGCTGACAGATTGTGGTGGTGGTACTACCAAAATTATAAAAGAAGGGAGTAGAATTTCTGGTGTCAAGATCTTCCGACAACTTACTCAGATCTTAAGTTCCCTCCTGTGTTCTGGTACCTGACCCCATCACACCGAAACCTTTAACTGTTTTTGTCCCAAGTGGACACTCACCATCACCAAGTCAACGAATCACCTCAGACTGAGACGGTGGGGTACCTGATATCGACCTGTCCGAGGAGACAGGCACCTTAAAGGGTTCGTTCTTATAACCTTACCCAACACTAAAGGAAGAGGTCCCCTAGAACCCGTAGATCTCTAGTTTGGGTGGAGAGACCGTGACTGTCCACCTAAGAAATGGTGACGTGGTGGACCACCCCTAAAAAAAGATGCTCCGTATCCTACATCTAGTAGAGTCATAGTTCTTAAGGAAGTCAAACCCGTTAAAAACTCTGAACCATATCGTCCAAACTATTTACCACAATGTTTCCGTTGTCGCTACGGTTCATCCCTTTTCCCCCCGCCCCTCCTCTCCTCCCATGTCCCGTCTGCATACAATTGTCACTACCGGTTCCACCCTTCTTCACGCCTAAATTTTTGGTCTCCGCTACGCCTGGGGTAGGACGTGGAACCGACGTCATGGACGAAATAACGTCAAGAAGTCCGCGACAACTGACCAGACAAAAATGAGAAAGCCTGAGATGAAACAGGATGGAACGGAGAATTATAAGGTCCAGATGCATTTTCTGTAAGAGGAGAATATCCCTAACGTTTCCTTAACGACGCCTCGTATTTGCTGGAGACTAACGATCCCGCCCCCAGATTCGCTAAGAATTGGGATCCCCTAGTTTATGTTCTACTTTGTGGACACCCGTCTGTCCACCGGCGCGGCGGGCGACGCGTAGGCCCCGACCACCCGCGCGCGCCCCCGACACGCAAAGAAGTGAGGGGGTGGGCGAGAGGCTCTCGGGA
The DNA here is from genome assembly GCA_006410555.1 of Capra ibex. Classification (NCBI taxonomy): domain Eukaryota; kingdom Metazoa; phylum Chordata; class Mammalia; order Artiodactyla; family Bovidae; genus Capra; species Capra ibex. The sequence continues at coordinate 76,988,933 of SJYO01026388.1, forward strand.
AATTCCGCGGCCGCGCCGCGAACGCACATTATCGCTCCGCTGTGCACCGGCGTGAGTGACCCGCGGGAGGCGGCTCGACGACGCACCGGTACCTGTATCCGCGGCTACTCAAACTCGTCTCGGAGGGAGACGACGTCCTCGAGCAGGACCCGCGCCTGAAGCACCCATTCCGGGGCCCTAGGGTCCGAAACCGCGCCCTCGGCCGACCGACCACGCGGACCCCTTCCATACCAAGCGACCGCCCTGGGCCACTCTCTCCACTCCGGGTCACCCCACCAGAGGTCCGGCGTCCTCTGAGTTCGTCCCGGGGAGCCTTCCTGTCACCTTGAGGAGTTCAAACCCGTCACCCTACAACCAGTCGTCAAGGGAGCATCGGGGGCACATCAGGTCCACCTTACCCCACCGGACCGTAGGAGCGAAACCGAGGGAGACAAAAAGAAAGAGTTGGAGTGGACCGAAGAGCTCTCGGTTCTTCCACTCGGTCATGAAAACGGTGGACGTCGCAAGTATCGTACTTCTCGGAACGCTATAAGACACGGACCCCTGAGAACAGAAAAAAACGGAGGGGACGTCCAGACCTGTATCTCAAGTGCCCGGAAGCAAGATTGGACAGGCCCGGGGTCGTCTAGTCCATTTCGATTTCGACGGAATCTCGACCCGACCTTTCGGAGAAGACACGGGACCAACCGGTCACAATGAATAATCGTCCGTGGGACAACCGTCGCCCACCCGTCCTGTCGAAAAACACACCCCCAAACGCCTGGACCGACCGAAAGGTGTTTTCCGTCTAAGGGATCAACGTTGTTCCTTTCGCGACGGGACCAACTCTCGACGATTGGGTCGCACCTCCGACGACGGAACTATCGTAGAGGAACGGAGACCTGACTCCGCAGACAAAAAAAGTGTCAGACAAACTGAACGGTAGTCTCACCATAGATTTCTGGGCAGTCTCATAAGTCGTTAAGTGATAGACAGTCTAGCCACTCAAATTAGAAGTCGACAAACAATGCTCAATAACTTTCTTTTGAAAAAAATTAACAGAGACAAAGGATGACCATTTTGGAGAAACCGCGGCAAGAATCTATGACCGACAGTAAAACGTACGAGCAAACCAAAAACAGGTACAGCACGGACACTCTGAATTGAGAAGTCTTATTCGTCTTTGAACTAGAGGTACGGCCTTAGTTGTAATTCCGTGACCCTGGTAGAAGTTCCCCTTTTACACATACAAAGGAAATTCGTTTTTAGTATGTATCGTTCTAGTATGATATTTATACAACAAGACGTAGAGGGGTGGTGGCGGGGGGGGGGTTGTTTCCCTAAATCTCGAGAAAGATATAGTTGAATATGTCTGAAGACCAAGTCAATTTTTTTTTTTAAAATTAAAAAAATTGACCTCCTTTAATTTATAACGTAGCCACAGACGGTATGTAGTTGTACTTAGTCGGTATCCATATGCTTACAGGGGAGGCATAACTTGGAGGGTGGGGTAGGGAGATCCAAAAGTGCCTCGTGGACTAAAGGCGAGGGACATAGTACGTCGTTTAAAGGTAACCGACAGATGAAATGTACACCATCGAATAAACAAATCGTGAGGATTGACACATAGAAAACCGAGACAGAGGATTACTACTCACGAAACCAACGGTAAACATACACTACTTTGTTCCAAAGCAACTGACAGAATCGAGAATATATACGGACACGTGAGGACTCACATACACAAACCACATGAACATTTCCTGGTTTCATTTATAAAATCCAAAACACCCACTCCTATACCAGATGGATACTTCAATGTTGTTGAGTCACGACGGGAACAATTAATCCCTTAGTCGACATCAATTATGCATTTACTTACTCGCATCGACATAAAGTCATTTTGAAACAAATTTTTTTTTTTGTCCAGGACTCGATAAAATGACTAACGACGAAAAGGACACTTACTCATTGTGGACAGACACAGACGACAGACAGACGACAAAATAAATGAACAGGAAACGACAAAAGAATAAATAAAAACCTACGCGACCTAGAAGCAACACGACCTCCCGAAAGAGATCAACGTCACGGGACCCGACAAGAAACACGTAGGGACCCTCGCATCCTACGAGAACTACGTCTCGTGTCTGAAAATCAACGGGCTCCGCACACCTTAGAAGGTTCTGGTCCCTGGTTTGGGTACTGGGGACGTAGCCGGGCGTGAAAGAATAGGTGACATGGTGCTCCCTTCAGGACGACAAAAAGACGACGCTATACAAAGAATTAACACTCCGGAGAAACTTTCATACCCTTTGTCGTGAACTTATGCAAGCATAACAAAAGGGGGAAGAAGTTTCAGAAAATGAAACACTAAAAAATTGTTGTGTTTGTAAATTTTTAATAAGTGACATATTTAGAAGTATCTAAAATCACAAAGAAGACCAAAATTTTGATATTTTTCACAGAACATTTCATTGATATGACGTTATTTTTAATTATTTGATTTTTTATTATTTTGACATTCATAGTCATAAGACACAAACTTGTCGGTAAATGTTAATAAAGTCCTTAAACACACTTAATGTCAAGCTGCCAAGAGGACAAAACTGAGAAAGGGAAGGAGGGAAGTAAGGTAAGAAGGAAGGAAACAAAGAAAAACTCTTCAATAGGATTTCGGACACATCATTGAAACCCACATTTCTTGACTGAGAATTAAACTATGAGTCTCTCCGTTCTTGGGGTAAGGTCACGATCTCCCTTATACAAGTCTTACAAAAAACTCAATCGAAGGCCATCGAAAAGAGAACCATAAGTAAGACAGGTGGCAATGAGAAGATCCTAACAGACACAAGAGGTCATAACTTCCGCTCAGCTTGTTCATACATACTTCTGGAAACCGTTTTGTGGACCGAGAGCGGACAAAGAGAAGAGATGGACAAGGGGGAAGTTTAAGATGAAGTCCGGGACTTGGGGAAACCGGGACCTACGAGGTATCAGAGAGGACGAAGGCCCGGGAGGTGGGGTACAGGGGACGACTACGGCCGACCAGGAAGTTCAGAGAGTTTCGTCGTGGTAGGGCCCCCCGGAGAGGGTTGTGGGGGTCTGGAAGTCACGGGGAACGGTGCGCAGGAAGGGAGGACACATATAGAAGTCCGAACGTCAGTCGTCACAATGTTACTCCCACTGCATCGAGGATCCGGGGTCACCAGTCTTTCCTACACTTACCGTCGGGGAGAGAGAGTCTACCCCCAGTCTGACAGACGGAAAAAAGTGACCGGGGGACGTGGTCGGTATCATGAACTTTGTGTCGACCGTAAGTTCATATCGCTTGGGAACTTATTGCGTCCCAAACTTGACGTACTCAGACGAATATAATTTATGTGTAACACCATGAGATACTAGGTGTCACCTCAGACACCCACGTCTCCCGGACACCGATCTGGGTCCCGTCCGAGATTTAAGATAAGTCTAAAGACCGACATTCTTGCCGACCGCGGGGATTGGAGACACAACAAGTCCCCAGTCAACCTGAAGAGTTCCCGTTCCTCCTCGGGTGAGCCTCGGACGAGGTATTCGGTCTTAAAATTTTCACAAAAGACAGAAAAAGAGACAGAAAACAAAAACAAAGATCCATACATCGAGTAAGAACATTGAAGAAGGAGAAGGGATGTTGTAAACCCCAAAACCTGAGTCTCAAGAGAAAGGTCCGAAGGTCACAAGTCAAAAACTTAGTCATACCGAAGCTGATATTGTTCCATACCGGACCCTCCTCCCCCCCTCCCAACTCCCCGGTTCACAGGTGGACCAGGCTCAGGCGAAGGACAGCGGGAAGACTGAACCAGTGTATGTTCGCCTGTTGTTTCCAAAGAAAGAGAGGACAGCGTGTCTCCTACGGTGACTGAATAAAGGACCAGAGAGGGACAGAAATCAAAGAGTTTTTACCTTAGGGGATATACTTGCTTCTTGTCCTCTTCTTTTAATTCGTGTTGTAGGACTGACCCTTGACCTTTCAAGCGTCCATTTCGGGCGAAGAGGCCCACGAGACACCCCAAGAAACAACGACCACACAAAGAACGAAACGACCTGTACTACTGGAGTATGACAGGGGAATTCGACTCGAGTCGGTGTGTACTGTCGGGTCTCACGATCATACGGCAAGGATGCGGACTCTAGTCTTTGGAGAGTGACGTATCGCACCCTACTTCCCCGTTTTCTTGACTGAGAATTAAACCAGGAGTTTCTCCGTCCTTGAGCTCCCCCTTTTACCGAGATACCCTGAAGGACACTCTCGGAATCCCAAAAAGTTCCGTTCAGTGTCCACTGGAACTGGTACACCGGTACACCGAGTCGAGCCCGTGCGACGGGGTACTCAAACTAGACGACACGAGGGGCTCCCGTCCCAGAGACGGAAAAGAGAAACCGGGGGTCACGGACAACAACACACAATTGGGCCAGTACGACACCCCGAACCCGGTCCGGACGAGTCACCGGAACACGCGCCGGTGGTCCCGGGTCCAGACGACTCGCAACACACCAAGACTTGGTCAGGAAATTCGAGGAACCCGAAAGCTAAGAAACGGAAATAGCCACTCTCCCAATTTTATCTGTCGAAAATTAAGACCTTACAATACTAACAGATCAGGTTTAGTAATACATTGCAACCTTAAAATAGGAACAAGAACCAAAATATATTTTTATGGCGAAACCTTCTCTTTTCGTTGAACTTAAAAATTAGAAGACAATACAAGTTTGCAACCTCTTTTCCGAAAGGAAAAGAGGTGTACTGTGTCACAAGAACATAAAGATTGCGTCCTCTTCTACATGAATGGTTTTCAAGGAAAGAAAAGGCAAGAAGTGGTCTACCACGAAAAGGTGGAGACTCTCCCCATGACTCCTCTGTCTAGACTATCCCGGGGAATCACAACCGACAGAGGGTCGGGGAAGGGGGGTGTCCGGACAGTCGCCCTCCCCCTGCACGGGGACACCTGCCTGGGCTCCCACCTCCGGTCCGCAAACCAAAGGAGAACGCTGTGTTCTGAGCCTTTTCTTTACCAGCAAGACCCCAGGCAAAAGAACGGTCCTAGTGTCCCACTTGTGCCCGCGGAAGACCTAGGGGAGGGCGTAATCACAATAGAGTACACGGGTAAAAGTCGAGAGACCTGTTTCTGGTCTAGTTCCACCACTAACTACTCCACTGTGCGACCGACCTGGACCGCCTCCTTCCCCTGACCTACTGGGAGGGACCATAGCGACCATCCGTCCCCCATCGGGGGGTTCACCCTCGACCCTCGGCTGTGACAGTGGACACCCCTCGTAGGGAAGAGGAGGCCACCTGGGACCCGTAGCCGATTCGTCTGTGCACCAGGGACACTAATCTACCTCGAGACTGGAACTCACCCTCCAACCTTCCGACAGGCGGACAAGACTTAAAATTCCAACTCCTTCAGTCCAAGGTGAGTCGTGGTAGGAAAAGTAGGGTTAGGAATCACGGGGAACTTGAGAAGGAAATAAATGAAGGCAATTAGAGACTTACAGAGAGGGTGTCATGTCACACCCTAACGACGGGATGTAATCGTCAAGAGTCGGAACCAGTAACCTGGGGTCCCCAGAGACTCTGGGAAAGGTGCCCCAGTACTCCAGTCTTACCAATACTTTTGTAGCGAACCGACGGCGAACGGCGACAGGAACACGGTAGACGTGACCACCAGGACGTCGGGGACACTCACTACGGGGACCACGGAGGCGTGTCCACCCGTACCCTCGTAGACCGGTGTGTCGTGAGTACAAGAAACAACGGTGAAGGTCAAATTTTTTTTTAACACTGAATTCTTGGAACACTCATTTTATTATTAAGAATCAAAATGATTTAATGTTGTAAAGTAACGAGTAGAAAATGTTGTAAGACACGTAGTCATCTTCATACCTTCTTTATGTACACGTACTTTATACCGACGACAAAGGACTTCATGTCACCAATGGAGCTCCTTTTCGTGAACCCGTTCTAAAAACACAACTCTCGACTCAATCGACGGAAGATAAAAAAATTAAAAAAAAAAAATTTCTTTCATTAAAAAAAAAGAGAACCGGTACGACACTCCGAACATCCTAGAATCAGTGGACTCGTCCTTAACTTGGACTCGGGAACCGTAACTCTCGTTCCTTGGGATTAGTGACCTGACGGTCCCTTAAGGGGCTTCTTTATATTAAAAATGAACTTCCTTGACTGACCAATAAAGCTACACCCATAAAAGTCAGTAGAAGAGTTCACTTTTTTCACTCGGAACAAAAGTCCCTTTGATTAGGGATCACAAATCATCTCTACTTTAAACTCGAAAGTCAGTCTTTGACTTTAAACTCTTCTGAAGTAGAGAGTGTTAATCGAACTGTCGAAATACTCTGGAAAGACTACTCTAGTCACCGGTGTACATGTTCCCAGAGAACTACCCTAGTATACTATACACTCGGAAACCTTCCACCACACGTATTGAGTCCTTTGGTTGCAAGGGGTCTATTGGTCACGTAACACAGTGTGTTAGTATCCGTTTTCACATGCCCCAAATAATAAAAAGTTTGGAATGTCAAAAATCAAAGTACACATACCAAAATTAAAGACTGTACCATCTGTAGTTCTGGACATTGGGTGTGTGTGTTTCCGAGAAACCCCAGGAGGCAAACTCTCACCAGGACTCTAGTGTCTGAGTCTCTTTCGACGGGACCAAGTACGGCCCGGCGGGGACAGTGAGCCGGATCCCTGTCACTTCTCGACAGAAGGGTGCACGAGGGAGGTAGAGAGACGACGACGACAGACGATCCGAAGAGGGGGACGGTCCCAGAGAGCACCAAGGCACGTTCGGAACTAAGGAACGACGTCCGAAGGTCCGGAAGCTCCAGGTCGAGCATGACTCCTTCCGGGAGGGACTCTAGACCTGTCACGACTCTCTGGTTCCCCACTCAAGGGTGGACCCCCCCCGGTCGGGGGTAGTAAAGACAGAGCACACCGGCTTAGACTGGAGAGACTCTCCGAAGAGGGGGCTGAAGAAGGGCACACCGACTTGGACCGGAGACACTCTCCGAAGAGGGGGTGAGGAAGGGCACACCGGCCCAGACCGGAGACACTCTCCGAAGAGGGGGTGAGGAAGGGCACACCGGCCCAGACCGGAGACACTCTCCGAAGAAGGGGGCTGAAGAAGGGCACACCGGCCCAGACCGGAGACACTCTCCGAAGAAGGGGGATGAGGAAGGGCAAGCTGTGCTCCCCGGTGAAGAAACTGGGGTAAGGGCCCTACGAGGCACGGTTCAGGGAAGTCAGCACAGGTGGAGAAGTGGCGGCGGACCTGGCATCAGGCGGTCCGAGGAGACAGGAACCCTAAGAGGTCCGTCCTTATGACCTCACCCGACGGTAAAGGAGGAGGTCCCCTAAAAGGGCTGAGTCCCTACCTCGGGCACAGAAAATGCAGAGGACGTAACCGTCCGTTCAAGAAGTGGTGGTCGCGGTGGACCCTTGGGGTCTCTCCGGAGCCCCGCAGACGGACCACCGAGGCACCACTTCCCAGGTCGACGGTAGCGTCCTCTACCCAAACTAAGGACCAGACCGTCCTAGGGTGTATGGTGCCACCTCGGATTTGGGCACACGCGGTGTCGTCACCGCGGACCCTCGTAAGGGTCCTACACCCTCGAGCAGAGGAGGAGAACGAGAGTCCACTAACACTTCTTCCACTCATGCGTCGTGGCGACCATAGAACTCTTGTGGAGGACACTGGCTCTCTCGACGACCTTCCTCTTCTAGGAAGAGAGACGTTCCCCGAAAAGACACAAAAAGGTCTACGACCACTTTCGGGCCTTCCATCCCTCTCTTAAGAGAAAGGAACTAAAAAAAGCGTCACAAAACATAGAAAGACATCTCTGTCTACTCAGGAAGTTGTCATTTGAATCTAAGGAATTTTACTCACCAAAGAAAAACAATCGATTGAGACACCTAGATTGGAACGAAGATGTTTCAGTACTATCTGATTAAACCCCTTTCTGATAGGGACACTTTATAATGGTAAGGGAACGAGGAAAGCCCGTGTGTCCGTAAAGTTATGTTTAACTGGATTTTGACGAACCCCTGGCACACACAACGAAGTGTCGAATCTAGGGTCACACCGATCCCGGAGCTCAACGAGACTGGGTGACCAAACGGAAAGATCGTAAATTCGTCAGTCCGACGGAAAGTACCCTCACCCCTAGCTTAATGGTACAGTGGTCTTAGGTCACCCAAAATTTCGATGTGGGAAACGGTCTCTGTCGTCAATCAGATGCCGCAAATAAAATAAAAATTTTAAAGGAAAGAGAATGGACAGATAAATGAGGTTCATCGGGAATCACCCTGTATTGTACTACTACCTGGACGACGTAGAGGTGCTCTTCAAGAAGTCCGGAGAGGGTCCATCCCGGCCGGGCAGGAAGAGGAAGGAGACTGGAGTCGAACGGTAGCCCGTCCCCCTAGTCGGGCCGAAACACGAGGACTCCGTCGGGGATGTCCGTAGCCCAAAGGTCTCTTCAACCCGCGTAGACACGGACAATGACAAAAGGACCTTGATCCACTGAAAGAGTCTCTTCCGTTACCGCTGGGTGAAGTCATGAGAACGGACCTTTTAGGGTACCTGCCTCCTCGGACCATCCGATGTCAAGTACCCCAGCGACTCAGCCTGTGCTGCCTCGCTGAAGTGAGAATGAAAAGTGAAAGTACGTAACCTCTTCCTTTACTGTTGGGTCAGGTCACAAGAACGGACCTCTTAGGGTCCCTACCCCCTCGGATCACCCGACGACAGATACCCCAGTACGTCTCAACCTGTGCTGACTTCGCTGAGTCGTCGTCGTCGTCCACTGAAAGAGTCCCTCTTTTTGAATATAAACTAACTATGAGGGGGGGCGTAATGTCTTCAACAAGTCAGAGTAACATTTTGAATCACTTTAGTCTCTACACGTCCCTTTTGTTTGAATCGAAATTAGTGTCGACATTAAGATTGTGAAAAACGAAAAAGAAGACAAAACCGAAAAGGTACCCGAAGGGTTCACAGCGTAGCCATTTCTCGGACGGTCGGTCACGTCCTCTACATTCTCTGGACCCAAAGTAACGGTACCTGTCTCCCGGCGTCCGATATCAGGTGTCCCAGCGTTTCTCAGCCAGCGTGTGTGTGTGTATTAGAATTGTGAAGAACGAAAAAGGAAACAAAACCGAAAATGTATAAACTGACGTGCTACATAAAATGAGGTAAACCGAAAAAAGGGTGTATGGGTTTCGTAAATAAATACAGGAATTGGTCTCGAAGGGACCACCGAGTCTCCAATTTTTACAGACGGACGTTACGCCCTCTGGACCCAAGCTAGGGACCCAGTCCTTCTGGGGGACCTCTTCCTTTACCGTTGGGTGAGGTCATAAGGACGGACCTCTTATGGTACCTACCTCCTCGGACCACCCGATGTCAGGTACCCCAGCGTTTCTCAGTCTGTGCTGACTCACTGAAGTGAAAGTGGACTTTATAGAAAAACCCGAGGTTTTAGTGACGTCTACCACTGACGTCGGTACTTTAACTTTCTGAGAATGAGGAACCTTCTTTTCAATACTGATTGTATCTATCGTATAACTTTTCGTCTCTGTAATGAAATGGTTGTTTCCAGGCGAATCAGTTCCGACACCAAAAAGGTCACCAGTACATACCTACGTTCTCAACCTGACACTTCTTTCGACTCACGGCTTCTTAACTACGAAAACTCGACACCACAACCTCTTCTGAGAACTGTCAGGGAACCTGACGTTCCTCTAGGTTGGTCAGGTAAGATTTCCTCTAGTCGGGACCCACAAGAAACCTTCCTTACTACGATTTCGACTTTGAGGTCATGAAACCGGTGGAGTACTCTTCTCAACTGAGTAACCTTTTCTGGGACTACGACCCTCCCTAACCCCCGTCCTCCTCTTCCCCGACTGTCTCCTACTCTACCGACTTACCGTAGTGACTGAGGTACCTGTACTCAGACTCACTTGAGGACCTCAACCACTACCTGTCCCTCCGGACCGCACGACACTAAGTACCCCAGCGTTTCTCGACCTGTGCTGACTCGCTGACTTGACTTGGACTTTAGTAAAGTCACCGGTATGGCATGACAGATTACCGACAGGGCCAGAAAAGGTACTGCCTACGGCAACCTGTGTGACGTCACACTACCTCACAATCATCGTACGTAAGTTCTCAGTGCGAACTTAGGAGTAAGGTAAGGAACAATGTGCACTAGAACTCGTTCAATGAAATTACATCGACAAGACAAAGGAACAGACATTTTACTCCCACTATTATCATAATTATAGTCTTAACCCCTAATTTACTTGACTGTTACGTGTCTCTTGTGTCAACAAGTCAGCGAGTCAGTATAGGGTGAGAACGTTGAGGTACCCGACACCGTGTGGTCCGAACGGACAGGAGGTGATAGAGGGTCTCAAACGAGTTCGAGTACAGGTAACTCAGTCACTACGGTAGGTTGGTAGAGTAGGAGACAGTGGGGGAAGAGGGCGGGAGTAAGAAAGGTCGTAGTTCCAGAAAAGGTCACTTAGCCGAAAAGTGTAGTCCACCGGTTCCATAATCCTTTGTGATCGCATCGACTTTTCCCCACTTGTCAAAGGGATTCTCAAAAGATCCTTTACTTAATTATTTTGTGGAGTCAAACTCGTAGAACTCTCTAAACCCCTTCTTAATTCCCAGTTTATTAGTGAGGGGGGTTTGATTCGTCTGTCCGTTTGTTTGTTTAACGACTTTGTTTTCGACACCGTCTTTCCGGGGACCTCCGCTGGTCGACCGGGGCACCTCTCACTACACGTCTACGACCCCCACTGCTCACCGGGTCCCACCCCGTCCACTAGGAGAATGGAACACCCCCAGGTCTCAATTACGGGGTATGACCCTCTGGTGACTCGCCATATTCGAAACAAATCGTTACCACCCTTATGTGTGGTTTCCTTTTTTAACTTCTAGTGACGGAAGTCCCTTATCCTTTACCCTCCAATCGCTCCTCTCCCACTCGTCTCTCTAAAGTCAAACAACCAAAACGTCACTCGGAGAAATTTTCCATACGCCATATTAAAACTGTTTATACGTTTAATTATCCACTAAAAATAGTTCTGTGAATGTTAAAAATTGAATGACCTAAAAAGAGACTTGTCAATAAATATCTAAAGTGTAAACAGAAAAGTCATTATAGAGAAAGAGGGAAAACGGTAACTGATGTTGAAACGTTTGACGTAATTGATTCCAACCAGTATCTGTTATCAGACTTAAATTACCTTTTGACAAGCTGAAGACGACATTGTTTCCCATTACAGCCCAACCAAATTCTAAGTCTTTAGGAATTACTACTCCTCGTTTCTACAAAAGTTAAGGACAAACCAAAATAAACGAAATGATTGGTCACAACCACTGTTCGATCTAACCTCTTAACGAAGGGTAAAAATGGTCACTAGAGTGAAGACTGATGGACCCAGAAAGGGAAGTCTTTCGATGCTACTTAAATTCGACTTATAGGTGTTGGATAAAGGACAAGAGTAACTGTGGTTCTTACACTGTTTCCTATAGACCTTCCATTAATTTGAGGAAACCCTTTCCTTGTGAAGTAATTAGGGTCCTTGTAAATCGAAAGAGTGACAAAAGTCTTTAACAAGGTACTTGGGAAAAGAGTGTAAAATATCGGTTATAACCAAAAAAATAAACTGATGGACACTCATTTGAGGTCATGAAACCGGTGGAGTACGCTTCTCAACTGAGTAACCTTTTCTGAGACTACGACCCTCCCTAACCCCCGTCCTTCTCTTCCCCTGCTGTCTCCTACTCTACCGACCTACCGTAGTGACTGAGCTACCTGCACTCAGACTCACTTGAGGCCCTCGACCACTACATGTTCCTCCGGACCGCATGACGCTAGTACCCCAGCGTTTCTCAGTCTGTACTGATTCCAACCAGCATCTGTTATCAGACTTAAATTACCTTTTGACAAACTGAATACGACATTGTTTCCTATTACAGCCCAACCAAATTCTAAGTCTTTAGGAACTACTCCTCGTTCCTACAAAAGTTAAGGACAAAGCAAAATAACGCTAGTACCCCAGTGTTTCTCAGCCTGTGCTCAGCGTTTCTCGCTGACTTGACTTGACTCAAGTCAACCGAATACACACTAGAAAAAAAGAAAGGGAGTAAGTTCAAGAGTACGAAACTGAATAACGACAGATCCAGTTCCCGAATAAATCTACCCAGTTGTCTTGTTGAATAAGATCTCGAACCATCTATGGAGTACGCACAAAAGCTACACGAAATTTCAACGGTCCCAACCCCTCGTCCCTGGGGTGAACTTTTAAAAATGTCTCGTAAGCCCAGTTCCTTAAATGGGTCTATTGTTTTAGTGGACTCTTCCACTTATGACTATGGACCCGGCGCGGAAATCGAGGAGACCACACCTCCCCGACCCTCTCCGCAAAGAGGTCGACGGTCCACTGAAGACAACACGTCGACCCCAACACGTGACGGGTACCTCTTCTCTTCGTGGTCGATCAATTCTAGGACGAAATTTCAATTTGGCTCACAAAATTTATCTCGGAATGCGACTGCGGTGTCTTGATCCTGACCCAATGAAACATGTAGAAACGGGTCCCTGTGTGAATTGACGAGCATGGATATAAACGTCGAGACTGTCACACGACACTGCGACGGGCAGAGATACATTGGCTCATCTCCCGTTTCACCCCTCCTACACCCCCGACTAGACTCCCTCACTTCTATTCCACTTGAGATCCCTGAACCACTGGACGGTCCAGGAATCTGTCGGGTCGCTGGTACTCAGGAACCGGTGTCAGACTACGGAACCTCAGGAATTTGTGAACAGAAACCTCCTTCTACAATACTCAACATAAACACCGTCAAACAAAAAAATGACCTCCTGTTAACGAAATGTTATAACACAACCATAGGCGGTATATAGTTGTATTTAGTCGGTGTCCACACGCATACAGGGGAGGAGAACTTAGAAGAAAGGTGGAGAATGGGGTAGAGTGGGGAGATCCAACAGTCTCCCGTGACCCACCTCGGGGGACCAGGTGTCGTGTGAGGGTGACCGAGACACAAAATGTGTGCCACTATGCAGACAGAGGTACGATGAGAGGGCTAGACGACATGGGAGAGGAAGGGTGTGACACACGTGGCCGACAAAAGAGTGAGAAGCAGAGGAAACGACGGGACTCATATCCAAGTAGTCATGGTAGGAAGATCTAAGGTGCACAGACACGATTATATGTCATAAACAGAAAGAGAACGACTGACTGAAGTGAGACACGTCATCCGAGATCTAAGTAGAGGGAGGAATCCTGACTGAGTACGTAAAGAAAAAAATATCGACTCATTATAAGGTAACATATATACATACACCGTCAAAAAAAGATCCGACCCAATAACCCAGGGTTCGTCCATGTGATCCATGAGGTCTTAATTCCTTATTCCTGGTCCACACGCACTTCTCTCTCCTCGATGTCCTACTGGATCTCAAAAGTTCCAGAAAAGTCACCGGTGAACCATTATTGACTCCACGAACGTACGAGTCAGCACAAGCTGAGAAACACTAGAATACCTGACATCGGGTGGTCCGAGAAGACAGGTACCCTAAGAGGTCCGTTCTTATGACCTCACACCCATCGGTATAGGAAGAAGTCCCCTAGAAGGGTTTGGTCCCTCACTTGGGAGCAAAGGGCGTGACATCCGCCTGAGATGGTGACTCGGTGGACCCTTCAGGTAATTCGTCTCTCTTTTGTTTTGGAGTTGACAGAATGAGATGGAGTAAACAAAAGGTATTAATGTCCTTGAGTTAAAGGGTTCCCAAAGTTTAGAGAGTCTTCAAATACTTCAGGACTTGTCCATTCCTCCGACAAAAGCCCCCCACGAATCTCTCGTCCCCAAAGGCCGACCCGGTCAAAACAAGGGGTCCCGTGGAAACCGTCGTGGCTCTGTAAAACCAACAAAGTCGAGTCCCGTGAGGACCGTGGGGCACTCGTCTCCGGTCCTACGTGTCCTCTTGGAAGTTGTGTTTCTTAAGAGGTCAGGGTCTACAGTGACCACGACTCGGCTCCTTGGGACAAGATCTCCCCTCTCCCGGACCCGCCCTTGAATCTCGACAAACTAAAGTCAAGTCAACGAGTCAGCACAGACTGAGAAACGCTGGGGTACTTGGCACCACAAAAGACAACCAGTCCCAAAATAAAGAGGACACTAGACAAACTAACAACCTCACTATTCGAGGTACCCTTGTCCAAAATAAGAAGGGAACGTGAGAAAGAGAACCCGGATTTGTCACGTTCCGTGTCATCCACGTGTAATTTGAGGACTCGCTGACTTACTTGGACCATGGACCGGTCCAAGGACTGGAAGGGTGTCCTTACCGTCAGGTCAAAAGGGAGTACGGACCGGTATGGCGCCTGCACACACCACCCTTACACAACAGACGTTCCTCCTCCTCACCGACCCCCGACGAGACGGTCGAGGAGGGAGGGGTCGACCACAGAAAGGGGAAGGAAGTGGTCGAGGGTCTCGAACGAGTCGGGTACAGGCAACTCAGACACTACGGTAGGTTGGTAGAGTAGGAGACAGTAGGGGAAGAGGAGGACGGGAGTTAGAAAGGGTCGTAGTCCCAGAAAAGGTCACTCAATCAAGAAGTGTAGTCCACCGGTCTAATGACCTCGAAGTCGAAGTCGTAGTCAGGAAGGTTACTTATAAGTCCTGACTAAAGGAAATCCTACCTGACCAACCTAGAGGAACGTCAGGTTCCCTGAGAGTTCTCAGAAGAGGTTGTGTGGAGTTTTCGTAATTAAGAAGTCGTGGGTCGAAAAAAATACTAGGTGGAGAGTGTAGGTATGTACTGATGACCTTTTCGGTATCAACTGATCTACCTGGGAACAGCCGGTTCATTACAGAGACGAAAAATCATGCGACGGATCCAAACCCCGTGTCTCCCACCGACCCCCGTCAACTTCACCCTGGAGAATCCCTTCTTGGTCAGAGACAACCAGTGGCAGCAGGTCGGTACGGGTACTCACGGACCGGGCCAGGGGTGACCGCAGAATGCTCAAAGGTCCTCCATGAGAAAGGAGATGAGTGTCGTAGTGAATGAAGGCTGCACTGTCAGAGGAGACCGGAGAATCCGAAGTAGAAAAAAACGAAAGAGTGTGCCTGGAGGACCAGGAGCACTTCGGTCTCACCCCTTAGAAAGTTGCAGGGGAGGAGGGGACGTCTGCACAGACGCCACAACAGTGGAAGTCGTGGGAGAGAGGGTAGTGTAGCCTAGGGGAGGACACAGGACGTCCCATCCTTCCCGACAGGAGGGTGCCGGACGGGCGGGAGGATCGGGGTGGGGAAGGGAGGAGTGACGCGGGTGGCGGGAGGACCGGGGCGGGGGACGGGAGGACCGGGGTGGGGACGGGAGGAGTGGGGCGGGTGGCGGGAGGACCGAGGTGGGGAAGCGAGGAGTGGGGCGGGTGGCGGGAGGACCGGGGCCGGGGCGGGGAGCCGGGGCGGGGGTGGCAGGAGTGGGGATGGCGGACGGTCCAGGGTCGCGGAGGGAGGCAGACAGGAGCCGAAGTCGTAGGGAAGAAGATCGAGTCTTTCATACTGCGAGAGGAACCAGGGGTGGGGAGGTGACACCAGGAACAGGAAGAGCAATGTCGTTCAGACAAGTCTCCGGGGGCGGGAAACTCCGGTCAACAGAAGAGAGGTCCCGTGCGTCAAAGGGGTAGGCCACCCTGCCATGTGTCTCCGCAAACCTGGTCCCGCTCCCCCTCGGAACGACCGCAGACTGTGTCACCCGGGGTGAGGGGAAAGGGAAGACAGCTCTGGAAAGGACGTAATGAGAATAAAAGAGCACTCCCAAAAGGAGAGAAGAGACGCGCGAGGGGACAGTAGGGAAGTAGAGAACTCTCGGGGAGACGTCGAGAGAAGAAGGAGGATTGGCACGGGGCCCACTGGCTCAGGTGGAGCAGTCGGAGTCGCTGGCGAAGACAGGGTGGTCCCGAGGTCTGAGGACGAACGACAGGAAACAACAAGTACGGGGTGCTCCGGACGTCCGTGGAAGACGAACCGGGGGGACAGGGGAACAGACAGGCAGTTCGGACGACGACACAGACGTCGTTAAAAACGGTGGGGTCGCGGCCCGACTGCCGTAGAAACGTCCTCGACTTAGATCTGGAGAACCCGAATTTGGGGTCGAAACACCGAGTGACCGAAACACGCACTGGAACTCTCTTACCGAATTGGAGACACACGGAGTCACAATGGTGGACTTCTCTCCCTCAGTAACGTGCCTTGCGGGTGCGACCGGGACTCCCAAGGGGCTCGAGCTTGCACCCTCCCCTCGACCCCGACACGGGACACACAGCAGGTGTGAATCGCCCTGCAGGTGACGGCACCGTCGAGGTGTCGGTAGAACGCGGGGTCCGTGTACGGCGAACCGTCTACTCCTTTGACCCGAAGTGTCGACGATTCGTTTATCTCTCCGCGGTCATCTAAAACAACCCTTAGTTTACTTTCCTTCTAAAGGGACAACTCACGACGGGAGCAAGTGGGTGTACGGTCCTGACCCGGGACCTTGCACAGGACCTCGGCCTGAAGGACATAGAAGATCGGATCAGGACACTCAAAATGAGGGACTTACAGGATGTGAGACATCCTGTAAAAAACCGTAGGAGTTCTCAGTAACGGAAGTGACTCCGGAAATGGAAAGTAAAGGCACCACAACCCCCGAGGATGGACCATCGACCCACGGGACTGGATGAAATAAAGGACACGACTCACTAGTGGTGACGTCACTAGAAGATGTTGTACTTAAACTGACCTGGTACAGAGACCAGACAGAAGACACCAAGGACTACGGGGGTGCGTAGTGGGCTCGAGAAAGGGCTGGGGGACGAAAGTGACGCCCGACGTCGGTGCGAGTTGCAGAGCCGTAGTACCCAGTCCCGGACGGGAAAGACAGTGCAGTGGCGGACGAGAAGAGAGCCGGGGTTGTGAAGCACGACAGGCGAGAGGTGAGTCGGGGTGGCTCAAGGACCCCAAGTTCCGAGAGGACATTCTGGTCGTGGAACCCGTGACGTAAGGATCCCACGCGACCTGTCATTCCGGGACTCCCGTCTCGACCGGACCTCAACCAGGACCGTGGAACCGACCCCAGTGTACAGACTATCTACGAGTCTTCCTACGTCCACGTCGAAAAGCCAGCGACAAGAAAGTAGACAGGACAACGACCCAATGGCTCTGGGTAGACGGGTACGGATCTAGGGACCAAAAACAAACGAATTTAAAATGAAAGATAATCTTCGTGTCAAACAACACTAAATTTTCCTCAGGACCATGAATGACACACACACACATGTGTGCACACGTGTCAGTACAGACTGAGTAATACTGGGGCACCTGACATCGGGTGCTCCGAGGAGGCAGGTACCCTAAGAGGTCCGTTCTTATGACCTCACCCAACGGTAAAGAAAGAGGTCCCCTAGAAGGGCTGGGTCCCTGACTTGGGTGCACAGACACAGAGGACGTGGCCGTCCGTCCAAGAAAGGGTTGAAGAGGGGGATCAGGGTCATGTCTCCCGTGAAAACCAATTGAGCTCTCCCACTCCCCTCGTGTGTCTCCCTGGTAAAAGAAGAGAGCATCACTGAACTTGGGGTGGTTCTTGAGGCCCGGCCACTAGTAAGTGCGGTCGTCCACACTCTTCATGCCATCCAGGGGAACCGGCCCGAGGGTGCACCAGCCGTGCCGAAACTCTACGACCGCGAGTCCGACCAGGGGTACGCCTTCACCCCCCCCCCCAGGCCCACCCCGAAGAGGCCGCGGGACAGGTGCAACATTGGGGAGGGAGCTTTCCACGTCAGGGCCCCCGGTACCCAGACAGCCCTTCGGGAGACGAAGGACGAAGACACCCGTGAGAACGGTGGCACACACACCCCCATAGATCCAGTCCCACCGCATTCCGACCCTGTTCCCAGTACCAGAGACCTCCTTATCGGCACGCACCCAACACACACGTGCCGGCTGCACCCGCACCCGGGCCCCCGCACGGGAGAGGGTCCGACGTAAGATTGGCGACAGGGAGCACGAAGACCCCTTTGGTACGTCACCTCTGGTTCATGGGGGTGCTTCGTCGCATGCTGCGGAAGGACACGCCCAGTCCACTCGTGGCGGTGGGGGAAGGTTTCAACCCCCCCCCGAACACAGCAGAAACGTTATTAGGGAGTGGTAGGGACCCGAGGGGCGGTAAACGAAGGTCCACCCGCCGGGGAACCTTCATTTCGGACTGAAACACATAGTGCATTCCGCCCGCCCGCGCGGAACCACACACAGTACAACGATCGAAGAAGAGAAGGTCAAAACAACTTTCACCGCGTGGACGAGGACACCTTCCATGTGTCCACTCACAACGAGAGTAGGGCACTGGCCAGGCACCAGCCCCTATTCGGCCCCGGAGCCCCGCGAATGTGAGAGGGTCTCCTCCTCCTGTGTACACAACACATTTGCTGTGCAAGTACTCGTCGCTCATCGAGCGCAGGTACCCGCCGGAAAGGGGGGCTGGGGACCCGACCGGGGACGGGAGGACGGAGAACAGGGCCGGAACCCTTTTCGGGGACAGTCCGGTTCGGTACCCGCTCCGAGCCCAAGGTCGTGACACACGGACGAGGTAGCTAATGGGAGGATAAAGGATTATGGTACACTTAGTGTCACTCGACTCTTTTGTCTCGGCTAGGCCCCCTGTCTATTAGGTACGGACCAAGTGTCAGTCCGACGTCCTCTCCGGTCCCTGAACCCTATTCCGTGGACGTCCCCTCCAAGAATTTTGGGGTTTGACCTTAACCTCGACGCACAAGAGTCCCGGAGTCGGAGGGCCTGCGGACGTCCCGAGCCGAGTACCCGTGGTCGACGTGTGCACACGGAGTGCGAGTCGTCGTGGTGAGAACGGCGTGTGCACACGAGCCATCCTATCTCGTGCGGGTCCCGTCCTCGGTTTGTTTCAACACAAGAGACCCCGACTGGATTTGTAAAAGTCTGACATGGGACAAGTAGACCCATGAGGGACGTGAACAGGTAAAACCATCTCCCATGGTATTGACCGTCGTCGACCACCACGTCTCCAATTTCGCAGACGGACGTTACACCCTCTGGACCCAAACTAGGGACCCAACCCTTCTAGGGGACCTCTTCCTTTACCGTTGGGTGAGGTCATAAGAACGGACCTCTTAGGGTACCTGTCTCCTCGGACCACCCGATGTCAGGCGTCAAGCGTTTCTCAGCATGTGCTGACTCGCTGAAGTGAAAGTGGTATGACCGTTGGATGAGGTCATAAGAGCGGACCTCTTAGGGTACCCGTCTCCTCGGACCGCACGGTACCAGGTATCCCAGCGTCTCTCGACCTGTGCTGACTTCGCCGATTCGTGCGTACGTGATATGTATTTTATCGGACACTGTGCGGCCACACTTCGAACATCGAATTCACTCTACAACTATCGAATTCTTTAGGTGGGGGAGGGACGGGGGTAGAGACAGAAGGGACTGCCGCCCCTCGTCGCCTCGGAAAACCACGGGACCATGGACCCGGAACGAAGGAAGTAAAGAAAATGAGGAATGGTGGATTGGTGGGAGGAACCACATCTCCCCAAGACACCGTCGGGTCCGGACGGACTGGGGTGCTGGGCACGAAAGAGCCCGTACACCACCCCCGACCACTGCCTTGGTCCGGCACCCCCCTCCCTGTCGGGAAACCTGTTTCACCCCCCACTACGGGAGAACTCCCCGCTGTCTCCCCTGGACGGAGAGTAAGAGACTGGACACCGACCACAAGCAGTCGGGTCTCCACAAGTGGTTTCACAACGGACGTCTACGACTGGAGACCTACGAGGGGGACCCGACCCCGATACGACTCTCGAACGACCAGTACCCCCCTTGCAGGTCGTTGTCTTCGGGATCCCGAATGCTCCTCCCCATCCTCCCATCACAGCCCGTCGCGGAAGGGTGACAGGGGTCCGGGGTCGACGCCGACTCCCGGTCCGTGCCGCGGCCATCCGACTCACGGCGTCGCAAAAGGCGGGAGCGTCGAGACAAGGGTAGGGGCTCGGGTCGAAGGGCGAGATGGACCTGCAGGACCGCGGGATACACTTGGTCCACTTAGAATAGGCTCGGCCCCAGGGGTTTTAGCATTCATCTGAAGTGAGACGAGAAACATCCCCTCCCTCTGTCAGAGCACGATCCTGCGTCGTACGAGGAGACCCGAGAGAAATCCCGAAGACTGTCGTCGGTCTGAGTCTCAGCTCTTCCCACGAGTGTGACTCGGACAATAAAAAAAAGAGCACAAAGGGACGATCTTCGTTCCACTGGAGTGAACAAGGAAGAAAGAGAGGGTGGTGGTGGTGGGGGCCGTCTGTCCGGGAAAGGATCAAACAGAAAGTCCTACAAGTTCGACCCACCCACCAGTCAGGTATCCTCGACACCCTTTAGAGAAGAGGAGGGACGGAAGATCTTGTTCGACCCACCCATCAGGAAGGAAGGTATCCTCGACACCCTTTAGAGAAGAGGAGGGACGGAAGATCTTGTTCGACCCACCCACCAGGAAGGAAGTCATCCTCGCACCCTTTAGAGAAGAGGAGGGACGGAAGATCTTGTTCGACCCACCCACCAGGAAGGGATCCTCGACACCCTTTAGAGAAGACGAAGAGGAGGGACAGAAGATCTTGAAACGCCCGGGTCTGAGGGGATCGTAGGCGGGGGGGTAGGAGTAGGAGTGGCAGTCCTTCACCGGTCCCCAGTCGCTCGTCGTCCAGATGGCGCTCAAAGTCTTGAAGACGTTTAAGCTGCAGTCCTCCGAGTGCGCCTCGGTCAAGGACGAGTACTGGTTATTCAAGTTCCTCATCCACGGACCCGAGAGCCGGGCGGGGTCGGGGGTCCCTCGTCCGGGCCGGGGGCACAGGGACTGGCGCGGGAAGGGAACCGTCGTGAGCCTCGTAGGACTTCCTCATGTTCACGGTGGGCTGTGACGCCTAGAGGGACATGGCGATGACCTCTGTGAGGGGCTTGCAGTTGACGGACGATGTCATTCACCGGTCGTGCCTCGGACGGAGTGCCGCGACCACTAGGGGTTACTCAGCTGTGTCGAACGACCGACCCCACACAGCACTTCCTCAGCATCTGCTCGTGCCACCTGGAGAAACACTGGGGGTACCTGACATCGGGTGGTCGGCGGAGACAGGTACCCTAAAAGGTCCGTTCCCGTGACCTCACCCAACGGTAAAGGAAGAGGTCCCCTAGAAGGACTGGGTCCCTAGCTTGAGTACAGAGGACGTAACGTCCGTCTACGAAATGGTAGACTCGGTGATCCCTTCGGGGAGGACATCCCTTATCGTCTATTAACGAGTTCGTAGACGTTACGTCACCGTTGGGTGAGGTCATAAGAACGGATCTCTTGGGAGACCCGTCTCTTCGGACCACCCGACGACAGGTACCCCAGCGTGTCTCAGCCTGTACTGACTTCGCTGAATTGTACGTACATACGTAACCTTTTCCTTCACAGTTGGGTGAGGTCATAAGAACGGACCTCTTAGGGTCCCTGCCTCCTCGGACCACCCGACGGTAGATACCCTAGCATGTCTCAGCCTGTGCTGACTTCGCTGAATCGTCGTCGTCATTGTCAGGATCCAAGGTCCCGAAGTAGCCACTTACTTTGGGTTCAGGGACAAGAGTACCTCGAGTTCTAAATCACCCTCCATCGTCTGTTACTTGTCTACTTAACGCACCAGACCATCCACTACTTTCTCTTTACTCGTCCCAGTCCTCCGTCCTCCCCACCGGACCCCCCTCCAACGAGAAGCTTCCCCTTCCACCCCCGGGAGCACCTTCTGACCGCTCCTCCCCTTCCCTCACTCGGTTCGGGTGCCTGTCACCTCCCTAGTCGCAGGCAGGTCCGTCTCCCCCACCACCCCTCCCCCCGGGAACTCACCCCAGAGGATCACAACAGCTCCCCATCGCTCTTCGGTGACTCTGTCCCGCCTTCCTCGTCCTCCGCTCCGGCGTTTCCGACCGTCCAGGGCTACCTCGTCTCCCGGGACCCACTCCTGGACCCCTTCGACCCAGAGGTAACTGTCAGGACCGTCTCGTCACCGCGTAACGAGGAGTAATTCTGTGACCCCCTGTGTCCCGTCCTCAGAAGTCCTTCGGTCCGGTGGTCCTGTGTACCAAGGCAACGTCGAACCCGGGGAACCACTGTCTCCTCACTACCCTCACCACCTTCACCCTCGGCTGTCTGTCCTCGTTCCAGTTCAAATTTAGGTCCCACACCACGGACTCGTTGACCCTTCTACCCTGACGAGAATTGACTCGAAGTTTCCAAAGTCTAAGGACAATCCCCGGTCTAGCTGACTTTTGGTACAGCAGCAGCAGCAGATCAACCGTATTTTTGAGGAAGACACAGTTGGCGCACCACTACCACCACCACCTCAGGGAGTCAGCAGAGGCTAAGAACGCTGGGGTATCTGACATCGGAAGGTCCGAGAAGACGGGTACCCTAAAAGGTCCGTTCTTATGACGACACCTAACTGTAAGGGAAGAGGTACGTTCGGTGTGGCAGCCACATATTCATCAAGAAATACAATATTAGGGTTCTTTGATAAGCGACACCGAACACATACGTAACTATGATGAACAACAAATATTTAATTTGGAAAGAATAAAACTTTATTCTATAGAAAAAAAACATCTACAGTATCCACAGTATACTTTTTCTATAGTATAAACATCTACAAGCAAAACTCGTAGATGTGTATACTTTAATTTCTATACAATTTATTATATTGGTACCCTTTTATTATATCAGACTTCTCTACCTTCGGACCCGTTTACAAAGCTATTATCCGTTACTTTGATCGTTTTGTCCGTTCTATAAAACAACTGTTGATTCAAATTTACTTTAGAAGTGTGTTTCAGGGTAATTTTATTTACGACTTTTAAGACCTCTCTCTTTTTTACGAACCGACGAGTCGTCGGGGAAACGGAAAGGAGGAGGTTGCATTCGGTGGTCCCTTCTACGGGAGACGCAGGGTCCCGGCAAGGTCGGAGCTCTCTTGCTCTCTTGCACCCGTCGCCTTCGCGTGTACCGTAGGCCCGTCGCCTCCACCCTCCCCTCTCCCCCGCCTCGGGCGCGGTCGGAGAGGGCGGTCCGGCCGGCCCCTGAGACGCGCCCGGTCCCGCGATTCGACCCAGGAACAGAACGTCTCAGACGCCACAGTAATGGTGGACCCGGAAGTAGCGCAAAGAGGACCCTCCTCGACCGGGGACTCCCGTCGCTCCGGCGGACGTCGAGGCAGGACAGACGTGCGCTGGGGGACAAACAAACGGAGTGTAGTAGGCACGTCTACCTAGCCATGGCAGGAGTGTCCCTTGACACAAGACAAAAGTTGCACTTTTTCAGACATTTATAATAGTGGATATTCAGGAAAGAAACACCGGGTTTGCAAAGAAAGATATTTACTGACTCCTCTTTAGTACAGAGGACCCGAAAATTCGAGTGCAAGGTCTTACAGAAGACTTGTCTGTCGATCCGTAGGTCGCCTCGACCGGGGACTCTCTCGGTTTCCGAGACAATAGAGACCCTCTCTTTAGTAATCGGTTAGTCAATTGTCCCTAAATCCGGATTCTTTATCGGAGTCAAAATCATTTGCCCTTTTCATTTCGGTTCACAGGTGACGTGTCCACAACTAGACAAAAATAAAACCCCAAAACGAAACCCAAAAACAAACAAACAAACGACCCAGTTTTTATCGAAAATGACTCCTCTTTTCTGAGGTCGGATGTTTACACGATGAACATCAATTTTAAAATATACAAATTCAACGTCTTATATCATAAAGTATCCAATCTTTTCTCTTGTCAATTATAGTCTTAGTACCTTTTATGATACATCTTATTCATTTATCCTGTAGCATAGTAATCTAAACACATCAAGTCGAGATCACTCACCTTTCCGTCCAACTAAAAGGAAGAGTAAGCAAACAAGTGATTAAGTCGTTTACAAATAACTTGAAGATACTACGGATTCTACAATCTTGCACAGAAAGCCTACAAATGCCACTACCAGGAAATCAAAAACAAAAGATTAACCTAACGGTAAATATTTTAATGTGTACCGGGGACTACAAAACGATTCTTCAAAGGGGAGTCTATTTATCCCCATCTCGTCTGATTCCAAAATACCAGGTGCAAACTCTATTTGCAAATATTTGGGATTTCGTAATTATAAGTGAAACCTTTGTTTCACTGGACATCGCGTCCACACACAGGGCTCTGTCTATCCTAGTCTAAGAAAAGGACGGAGTCGTCACGGCGCGTGAAGTCAACCGAAATAGCCCTCGACAAGGTCTCTTGTCCCAACTTGAACCGACACGACACACGAGTCGGAACTTGAACTGAAGTAATAAGTCGTTTCGGAACTCGAGACACGCTTTCTCCAAAAAAGGAGACATTTTCGTCTTCAGAATCTCTACCGTCAGTGGGTCTTCTTCTCAAACCTTCGACGGTAAGGTCTTCTGGGAACAGCAGGACCCCACACTCACTGTGCGACTGGCTACCCGACGACAGGGATGTCGGAAGACCCGTCGAGAACACAAGTCTGGTCACTTTACGAAGGGAGCCAGCCAGCCCCCTTCCCCCGAAACAGGTAGACAGGTGTGTCGTAGGATCCCCTTAAAAAAAGAAAAAAATTAAATAAACCGACGTGGTCCAGAATTGACACCGTACGTCCCTCAGAATCAACCGTCGTGCATCCTAGATCAAGGAACTGGTCCCCAGCTTGGGCCCGGGGGACGTAACTATCGTGACTCAGAATCGGTGACCTAGTGGTACCTTCAGGGCCCCCTAAAAACAAAACAAAAACAGAAGGACAACCTATAAGGAAACACATACGATACCTTTTAAGGGTGACAAATACTCGAGAACCCTGGGGCAGAGTACCTACACTCGGCACATCCGTTATTCGTTTGGACACTTCACTTTTGTCTAAAGAGTCGACTCGGAACGTCACCGGTACAACTGGAGGACCGCAGTCCCGTGACTCGACAGAATCAAGACCTCGTTCTCTGGGACATCACCAAAATAGTCTGCAATGAGTAAACGAGAGATTGAGAACCAGAGAAACGTTCAAAAACGCCTCAGGCACGGAGCCTGTGGGAGTCGTCCCGGAGGCACGACGCCAGTCGCATGACGGCAGGCAGGCAGGTACCCCTGGGGCCGACCGACGTACCAGACGACACGGAGGACCTCCTCCGAAGCCACCACCCTAGACTCGACGAGTTGGGTACTGGAGCTAGTCGAAGGGAAATGATTGAAGGGACTCCGAAGAGGTACCCACGGCGCGACCTCCACGGCTCAGGTCCTTCGCAGGACGAGCATGGTGGAGGGTCGGACACAGGGGTCTGTCCCGGAACCCCGCGACGCCCCGTCGAGAGTCCGAGAACGGAGGCGGGAGAGGAGTCGAGTCGATCAAGAAGTGCAGCCACGTGGAACACGGCGCGGAAGGGGTAGTAGTTTCCTTTCTTGGTTTCGCTCTTTGTTTGGTCTGAGAGGGGAGGTCAGACGCACATGTATGCTTACACACACATAGAGCGCAGAAGGAATGGGTGAGCAAACGACTATCTGAAGGTGACAAAGGCACCGAAGCGACGCCCCTTATTACGACGTCCTTGCCGCCCACACGTATAGAAAAAAAGAAAACACACACACACGCATAGAAAGAAAGAAGAAAAAAAAAAAACACACACACGTATAGAAAAAACTATTAGACAAAAGTAAAGGAAACCTATATATGGGTCTTCACCCTGACGACCTAGTATGCCATCAAAGCAAAAATTAAAAAACTCTTTGGAGTTGCAACAGGAGGTATCACTGACTTGGTCAAATGTCAGGGTGGTTATTACGTGTGCCCAAGGGAAAAGGGGAGTAGGAACGGTTATGTTGGACAACAGAAGAACTCATATCGGTAAGAATGTCTACACTCAAATAGAGCAACAGAGTAACACCCAACCAACCAAACAAAAAACCGACACGGTGACCGGACCTTCTAGAAGCAAGTGACTAGTCCCTGACTTGGGTCCGGGACCGTCACTTTCGCAGTTCAAGACTTACGGTTGGGGACCTGGCTGTTCCCCTAAGAGAGTAACACTCACCAAAACTAAACGTAAAGAGACTGCACCGAGTCACCATTTCTTGGGTGGACGGTACGCCTTCCACATCCAAGTTAGGGACCCAGTCCCTTTAGGATACCTCTTCCTTTATCGTTGGGTGAGGGTCATAAGAACGGATCCTTTAGGGCACCTGTCTCCTGTCTCCACCCGGTGTCAGGTGCCCCAGCGTTTTCTCAGGCAGTGTTGAACCGCTGACTTGTTGTTTGTCGTCAGCCGCCGCGACTCGTGAAGAGTACATGGACAACCAGTAAACTTTCAGAAGCAACGTTTTTACAGTCAAACCAAAGAGACAGACAAAATTTTAATCTGACAAACAAAAAAAGAAGTAACTCAATACAGTCAAGAAAATATAAAAACCCACAATTGGGGAATAGACTATGTCTAAAGGGGATGAGAGACTTTCGTCTCGAAAGGATACTTTGGAAGACTTTCGGGGTTACCTCGTTTCACTTCTTCGTCAATGGACTCCTGTGTACAACGAGCATTTTACAGACCTATCTATTCCTATTTCGTGTTCACGAGTCTGTCACGCTTGGTATCTCACCCCACGACTCCACGATCTCACATCGAGGACCCCCTCACCCCACGACTCCACGATCTCACATCGAGGACCCCCTCCTCGGACCACTGCGGTCAGAACGACAACTCCACTGCGACGGGGATCCTGCAGAACGACGTTTTGTTTATGACAATAGAAAAAGGTATCTTTACTTTTTTGAACTAAGGAAAGTCGATCCTTTTAGTCCATGATTACATCCGGAAAACATTTTCGTTTCACCGAACTTTGGATTTCACTCCCTCTAGACAGGTACCAACATGTCCATAAAGACGGTAAGACATCCAACGGAAAAGCAAAACAACTAACAGGCAAAACGACGCGTCTTTACAAATTTACACTACATCGGGGTGCACAACAAAAAAAAAAAAAGGAGAAACAAACATGAAAACCACAGTATACGATTTTAGTAACGGTTCTCGTTACAACTCTCCGAAGGAGGAATATAAAAAGAGGATCCTTAAACTATCAAAGTCCAGAATCCAAATTCAGACTGGGGGAAACTCAACGAAAAACACACACCACCTCCTATTCCCCAAGTAAAGTAAAAAGACGAGATAAGTCAAAAGGATTGTGGAAAACAACTCTGTCGGGAAAGGGGTAAAATACAAGAACCGAGGGAATTGTTTATGATCACCTGGTATAATCTTCTAGAATTAAAATAGAAATAGTAAGCAATACTCTTAAGTGCGTTCAGGAGATCTTACAAAATACATTAATTCTTACCATTCCTTGAAAGGACCGCCACGTCACCAACTTTGAGACACGAAGACGACGTCCCCCGGGTCCAAGCTAGGGATAGTCGGGTGATTCTAGGGTGTACCGTGTCGGGGTTTTTTCCCCTTTTTTTGTTTCATCATTTATAAATACCTACCTGTAAAGAATGTTGAAGCACAGACATCCTGAAGTGACCCATGGGAGGGATGAGGAAAGTCGTTATATTGACGACACCTTTGTCCTGATTATAAGAATGCCCAGACTCGTCTGTCCCTAGGGGTCCTCTCGACCCCTACTCTTCCGTCCCCTGACTACATGTTGGTCTTGACACCCGAATAAACCGGTACATCTCAGAATAAATGGACTTCTGGACTTTTGAGGTGAAAGGTGAGGATCTCCTTTACTCGGTCAGAATGGAAATTCTAGCGGTGCGCGAGCAAACCTCGGTCTATGAGACCAAAACGCAGAAGACTATTTATGTTGCACACTTTAAAGACTAGACAAAACAGGTCATAAAACAAATTCAGGAGACCGTAGGTGTAAACGGAACTTCTAGTAAGACTTGAAAAACCACCAACGCCCGCAGTCGCGAGGTTAGAGATGAACTGGAAGCCTTGTTCAAGTTCCCGTCTCTGGGTGTTCCGACCTCCTCGTCACACCCACCACGGATTTATGACACTACAATAGAACCCGTCTTTTGTTTCCTTGAAGTAATTTTAGGGAAACTTACGACGGAACATCTTTAAGTCTTACAGACAGTACTGAAAATTTTTGTCGGACAAATTAAACCCCACTACCGAGTCACCCATTTCTTAGGTGAACGTTACGTCCTCTGTGTCCTCTGTACCACCCAAGCTAGGGACCCAGCCCTTCTAGGGGACCTCTTCCTTTACCGTTGGGTGCGATCATAAGGATGAACCTTTTAGGGTACCTGTCTCCTCGGACCACCCGGTGTCAGGTACCCCGGTGTTTCTCAGCCTGTGTTGACTCGTTAATTCGCGTGTGTATGTTCCATTTCCTTAGAAGGGAACAGAAAACCCCTTTTAAGGGAATTTTATTGACAACTTCTCTATTTTTAGGTTGTAGGATATCTTTGTCCCGTTGTCTTCTTATTTTTACAAATAATCTTACTAGAGGTAAAACATTATTGGACTTAGTGGTGAACTACCGTGGTTTCTCATTCTTCGGGTCTTCCCGAAGGGTGACGACTGGTTCCTCCGCAAATTTGCAGTAAAAAGGGTCGCCCTCCCTCCTCCCTACGATAACAAACTTTATTACAAACCTACATAAAACAAGAGTCTTCGCGAACAATGGACACGGAGGGAGTAGGGGAGGGATCCTGTTTGTGGCAACAGGTCCGACCTCAACTTTAGGCGAATCTTTCCCTGACGAGTCTGTCACTACCCCCACGAAGACCCCTTGAACTTCCGCCCCGGCACTTGCGGGCGTCCAGACCCCCAGGTATCCGATCTCCTAACCAAAATTCTGTCCGACGTCTGAGAGCCCCCCGATCACGGGCGGTCCTTCATGATCGTCTCGACCGGGTCCCACACCTTTCCACCCCCCGTCGTCTAACCCCCTGTGCAGTGCCTGGGGTTCCCATCCCAGGGGGTCTCACCACCGGGGTGCGACGAAGGAGGGACCGAACTCCCCGCCGACACCACCCCGCCCACAGTGCACCGTCGAACCCCTACTGGACGAAATGACACGTCCCGCTCTTGGTCGCGACCCCCACCTCCACCCCACGGCGTCCCTCTGCAGGGTCTCGGTCCGGTCCTCCCCCGGGACGCCTCGGTCGTAAGTCCCCTGCCGACACCCCTCCCGTGACAGGCCCCGGCCCCCAGGTGGAGGCACACGCGGGGTCCGGGCGAAGGGACCCCGACGAGGATCGATTTCGACTCGCCGAAGGGACAGCCCCAGAGGGGACCGTCGGTCGACCGCGACGTCCTACGGGGCGGCCCGGAAGACGTCCGCCTAGTCTGCGCAGGCGGTCGGCAGGAGGGCGGGGAAGCGAGTCCCACTCTGAGCTGGCCCCAGACCGCGGAGGGTCGCCGACGAGAGAAGGGGAGAGCAGAGAACGTCCGTAGAGGGGAGTGTGGCAAGAACATACGCTTAGGATGGAGCAAACGGAGAGTCTCCGGCCTCTCCCCCCGCGAGTGTGGGAGAGGACTGTGGGACTCCAGGGTCTCGACGGGAATGTACGTCGCGACATAGGTGAGACGTCTCTCCCTCCCTCCCTCCCTTCCTGACCCACCCGTAACTTTACCGACTCGACTCGTAGAATTGACGGAGGTATGGGCTTTTTTCGATAAATTTGGACTTCGCTACTCATGGCAGCTCCGCGGTTTTAATTCCTACAAAGGTCTTGTTTCGCCAAGGCCCTCAAGTGCGAGCCGAGACCTTTTAAGTTTTCCCTACATCAAGAGGTATAGACTCAGTCCCTTAGTTCGATGTGGACTAAACAACGAGTGCCACGGGACAGGTCCAGCGAGAACTGAACACTTAGGCCCCGCGGGGTCACTGGTAAGTGGAGTCGCCGAGGAAACACTACCCGACCGAGACACAACGATCACCCTACCTCGAAACCCTCCCCTTAAGGAAGAATCTCACACAACTTGTCACAGGGAGGGTTTCAGTGCAGGTGTGTCTCGGAGCCCTACACTTGAATAAACCTTTATTCCAGAAACGTCTACATTGACTCCCAGTTCGACTCTAATGGGACCTAATTTCATGTCGGGACTTAGGGACTCCCAGAGGAGGATTCTCTGTCTGTGCCCTCCTCCGGTGTCTGTCCCCGTCCCTCGTCTCCCAGGACCCCCGGGTCTTCGACCTCCTCCGGAAAGAGAATCTCGGAGGCACCCGGCGTCCGGGACCCACGCGGACCTAGAGTTCGAAGACCGGAGGTCCTGACACAACGAAACGGCGAGTCAGGACGGGCTGAGAGACGCTGGGGTCCTAACGTCGTGCGGTCCGAAGGGACAAGAAGCGGCAAAGGACCTCGAACGAGTTTGAGTAGGTGGACCCTTGTTGACGGTTTACCAATTTGTGGTACTCCCGATAGGTATCTTATACTAAGTCGGAACCTTTCCCGAAAGATCCCCCGTTTTCTTCTTCTTTTCCTGTAAGGTTGTGTACCATGTCGGACCTACCTGGACCTCTTGTAGTTCGACCCTGAAGGCATCACCAGCTCACCAATTCTTAGGCGCGAAGGTGACGTCCCCTCGCCCAAGGTAGGGATCAGTCTCTTGAGTCCAAGGTGAACGGTGTGTCGTCTTTCCGCTTGTTCTTGGTTCTGTAGTACGATTCACTGTAGTCGGTCGAGGTCTGGTCACAACACACTGCGTGAATGTACTCCACCTGGAGTGAATGTACTCCAGAGGTCTCGTCACTTTGAGCCGTCTCATCTCTAATGTCCCGGGCCTCCTCCCTCGTCACCCCTGAACCACACGTCACCCATGTCTGACAGTCAAATCCTTCTACTTTTTCGTGACCTTTATCACTGCAGACGTGTCATGACAACCAACGTCAATCACGACGACTTGACATGCGAATTTAAGTTCACATGTAAAAGACAGTACGTATAAATTGGTGTAGTTTTTTTGTGTTCCATGGTTTGACAGGTTATATTACACAAGATAACAAGCTGGAACTGTTTATATCAAGTCATTGTTGACCTTCCGGTCGACCCAAGTTCGACTCTGAACCACCTGAGGAACCTCAAGACCCGACCTTGTACCGGTGTGACCCCTCGACCCGGGACTGGACACCAGTCGGAAGAGGAGGGAGGGACGCAACCCGGGGTAGGGACTGAGACTCCCCGGAGTACGTGCCGGCACATCTACGGGAAGCGGGGTGTTCTCCCGAGGACCGTCGTGCCAACTGGGAGCACCTCCACCCCGGCCCGGGACCTCCGTCCGAGTCTCGACAAACTGGGCCTCGTGGGCCCTGGACCCGCGAATCTCGTGCCGGATACCGAAGTCCGACCGGGTCCCGGACACCGACACTTGAAACAACCGACCCTGAACTACCCCGTCCAGTGACCCCGGAAATTTTACACCTCGAACCCCATCCCCCGGGTGAAGCGTCCGGATCCCGTCATATTCTGTCAACCCCTGGCGACAATAGATACAACTCTACCCCGTTCCTGATCTCTTCGGTAGTCGGACTGAACTTAGGGACAAAGAGAAAAACCGGGACGTCTTAAACCCAGGGACCGGGGGGGGTGGTGGTGGTGGGGTCCTCCCAAGGGTCGGAGGGAAGGTCACCCGACTCTCTAAACTGGAGCCTCTCGTCAGTCGGTCTAAGTCGGACGGACCCGAAACGGAGCCGACGACCACTGTTCCTCCAACCTGTGACTCTCAGGGGAGACCACCCCCGTCCACGGTTCCCCTCCTGGGTCTCGGGGCCCGTCGTCGTAGTCCCGAGACTCCCGTTCCCTTCTTGCCTTAGCGGTCCCGAACCGCCTCCGTCACCGCGCAGAACTACCTCGATTAGGACGGCGTGCTAAAATCGTAGTGCGTCAACAAAAACCGTAGAAATTGAATCGGACCTAAAAAGACAGGAGGACCTCTAAGACACTCAACCACTTACACGAAAATTATTTAGCGGAAAGATGAGTCTAATCGACCTCAGACAAAGACAACAAACGGTCAATTCTTTGGTCTGACTATTGTCGAGGGACCCGTGTGCACCTTAAATCCCCGATCTTCACGGACGCTTCATCGAAGACACACCAAAAGAAAAAACAATTTAAATAAAAATAAAAACCGGCACCACCCCGAGGAGAGATCAACACCAGGTGCCCGAAGAGAAACACCACCGAAAAGAAGAACACTTTGAACCCGGGGTCCCGAGTGCCCGAAGTCCTCAACGTCGTGCACCCGAGCCATCAACGAAAGGGTCCGAGACCTCCCGACCGAGCCAGCAACCCCGCGCACCCGAATCAACAAGGTACCGTACACCGTACAAGGGCCTGGTCCCTAACTTGGTCACAGAGAACGTAACGTTCCACCTAAGAGTTGGTCATCTAGTGGTCCCTTCCGGGGAAAGACAAATCAAAATTCACTTCGGAAGGTCCAATAACTAACGTCCATACACGGACTCTTGACCCACCCTTTTTCCCATAAACCCAAAACTAAATATTACGTCGTAAGAATTTTTCCTGTAAAAGGTTTTACTTCTTTAGTTTGCAGGACGTGTGTGGAAGGGGAGGTGTGTGTCTTGTGATACGTCGGAAACTTTCCTCACCTCAAGACTGTGCGCGCTGTTGTACCCACAAGGACTTCTG
This sequence comes from Capra ibex, assembly GCA_006410555.1. Lineage (NCBI taxonomy): Eukaryota > Metazoa > Chordata > Mammalia > Artiodactyla > Bovidae > Capra > Capra ibex. The sequence continues at coordinate 77,021,750 of SJYO01026388.1, forward strand.
GAGTACGGTCCTACCTGTAACACGTCTGGGTCTTCCTGTGCATAACATACCAAGGTGCACACACTCCAGCGATCTCGTCAGTTTAGGTACCTTTCTCTTTCATCTTCCTACCGTCGGCCCCGGACCCCTTTTCCCGATTACCCCTTGGAAACACATTCCCCGTCCCAAAGTCAAACGCTTCTACTTCTTGTAAGACCTCTACCTACCAACGTGTTGTTCCACTTACACGAATTGCGGTTACTGGACATGTGAGTTTGTACCAATTTTACCATGTAAAGTGCAATACATATAAAATCGTATTTTTTATGGTTTTATCTCCAGAAGGTCTCTCTTCCAAAACACATAGTCTCAGACAGATTAGCACTCTGAACTTGGGTGTAATCTAAAAGATTCAGAAGTTCATCCCGGGGATCTTTGACGAACGTTCTCCTACTCCTATCCCGACAGAAACACCATTCCTGACCGGCACCAGGGGAGTGCACTGACGAGTGACTTTGGTTTCGTCTACGACTACCAGACTCCACCCCCGACAGAGACACACGAGTCAGCACAGGCTGAGACACCGGGGTATACCTGACATCGGGTGGTCCGAGGAGACAAGTACCTCAAGAGGTCCGTTCTTATGACCTCACCCAACGGTAAGGGAAGAGGTCCCGTTGTGTCCTCTGGACCCTAGTTAGGGTTCAGACTCGCTTATTGTGACTGTGAGTATGAGGACGTAACGTCCGTCTAAGAATTGACAGACTCGGTGGTCCCTCTCTCGGGGTGACGTTTTGACTCGGGAGGTACCGTGGCCCTTCGAGACCGGACGAAGTCGGTCCCGTCCTCTACCTTCTCCTACATCCACCCTACCAGGTCTCGACTCCCGGAATCCTTTCGAACACAGAGACTCCTCGGAGTTGTAAAGTGACGTTTGATCTCATCTTATCTTCCACCACAACTGGATTCACGACGTGTCGGGACCAGGTCCCACCGAAAAGGAGAACTATTTACGAGTAACAAGGCCTGCGTAGTCACTACTAACGTCTGACGACTCTTCAGAACCAGGTTCTTCCGTCCTACAGCAGTGAGACTTGCGGAGATGTGACGACATAGGTCTCCCGCTATAACTGAAATCCCTGTGAATCCTCAACTGACAAACTCTGTCGTACCGTGTCCAAACAGACAGGTGTGACCAATAACCTCCCTGAACCCTCGCACTCGGACCCGTACGTGACTACACAGACGGGTCCGGTGCACAGGACACACCCAACCCGAGGGGGACCCGGTCTTAGGATTGTAAAGTCCCATACCCGGAGGACGATCTTCTTAGGAGAGTGTGTCCCCACTACGTGCGTCGTAACAGGAGTCGGTCCCTTCCCACCTCTAGATCTTGGTAGGTAGTTGACGAGGGTTCCGCCGGAGCTGACCCCTCTAAATTACTTTGAAGGGTTTCTACGGCCTGCCAACACACAGGAATTACGGGGACCCTCTGTAGAGTGCACCCCCCTTGGATCCAACGGGTAGAGGTAGACCTTCCTCACCTCTACGCCTTAGGATTGGGTCGCCGTTGATGAAAGTCCTTATTTGTGTTCTTGACACACTCCTCGACGACTACGCAGGGCCCCGACGAGTCTCCACTTGTCCACTTCCGACCCCCGGTCTCCCTCCCGAACCCCCGACAACCCTGTGTCCCACAACGACCCCTCGGTCCCGGACGTCCTGTCCTAGTTCCACCAGTCGACGATTTCGTGGGGTGGGGGGACGGGGACGGGTCTCCGGAGAGGACACTGTCAAATCCCGGAATGGATTGACCAGTGACAGTGCTCGACTTAAATCCCGGAATGGACTGACCAGTGACAAGGCTCGACTCAATGTAGGGGGCCTAACTACACAGCCTCGGGGTCGTGGGGTCCTATACCGACATACACTTCTGTTCCGAGAATTTCTCCACCAATTCAATGTTACTCCAGGAGCCCCCCCCGGGACTAGGTCTACTGACCCCAGGAATACCCTTCGCTAATCCTGCGTCTGTGTGCGTCTCACTGCACTCCTCCGTCTCTCTTCTGCCGACAGACGTACGGTTCCTCTCTCCAGAGTCCTCCTTGGTTGGGACGGCCGTGGCACTGGAGTCTGGAGACCACACTCAATCCGTTTTATTTATTTTAGTCGGAATTAAACAGGGTTGAAATTCGACCTGTGAACACAAAAACAGACTATGTTAAAAATAGTGGCTCGTGTCCCGTCGACTCATCCAGAGTGGGTCGACACCAACGTCCTCTGTAAACTGATAACAAAAGAAGACCGACGTCTGTGGCGTCTCACAGGATGAACCCCCGTTGTATGTGTATAACTAAATCGTTATTACTCGACCAACATACCCAACAAAAGTTTGTTACCCTCGTTCCGATCAACCTAGGTAAAAGTGGAAACACTGGACGGTGGATCTAACGGACCGTCAATGTGTCATCCGGTGTTATTCCGTGAGACCAAAACGTTTTCTCTCAGCGTTCGGGAATGGGAGATTTAATGGCGTCCGGATTACGGGTTCCTGGGGGAGTTTTGGGATTCCTTTGTCTTCAGTTGTCGTACCGTAGTACAATATAAGTCTCCGTAAACGATCCACGATTAACATTAGTCACCTCTGTCTAATCAAGTCGTTTGGTAGTGGGCTCTCGAAGTTTCAAAGGGAGAGTCACTGCACTTCGGTCCATAAACAGTTTGGTGGACAGGCACGAGTCGGGACCACAAGAGTCCCTTGCATCCATACCAAGGAAAAGGTTCACCCCATGTCAGGTCGACCCCTTTGACCTGATTGTAAGTTGTTTCTTAATCTTTTGTTCGTCATAAATTTTAACACCATGGTCCGAAGGGACCACTCGAGTCACCATTTCTTAGACGGACGTTACGTCCTCTGGACCCAAGTTAGGGACCTAGTCTTTCTAGGGGATCTCTTCCTTTACCGTTGGGTGAGGTCATAAGGACGGACCTCTTAGGGGTACCTGTCTCCCCGGACCGCCTGATGTCAGGTACCCCAGTGTTTCTCAGTCTGTACTGACTCGTTGAAGTGATATTTGATGGACCTATTGTTACTCAGATGAATTATAGACTAGTACTACGTACTAGGAAATTCTCTGTTACTTCTTACTGTCCGTTTTGTTGACCACGTTGACTCCTTCTCTATAAATTTCGAAGGATTGTGAATTATCCTTTAGAATATTTGTAAAATAAATGTCGTTTTTTTTAGAACGGACGGTCACGTCCTGTGCGCCCAAGCTAGGGACCAGACCCCTCTAGAGGGTACGGACCCTTGTTGTTTCGGACACGTGGTGTTAATAACTTGGACACGAGATCTTGGACTCTCGACTTTGATGACTCGGGTGCACAGGAGCTCGGGTCCGAAGTGTTGCTCTCTTCGGTGGTGTTCCTCTTCGGGCGCGCGCCGCTGATCTCTCCTCAGAGGTTCTGATCAACTTTCGGGTCCGTCGTCACTTCTGGGTCGTGTCGGGGTTTGCTCCTTTGCGTATGTCAATACTTTTGTATTTATTTTTATTTTGGCACCATGATTGAAATATGTATTAACTAAATAAATTGAATGAGAAAGTGAGTCGGATACGGTCTACTCATTCTGAAACAGAGACGGAGGTCCCCGATTCACAAACCTCCATTTGTCTGTGTATTTGTTCATTGAGATTATTTTATTAAATTATCCATGTTAGTGACTCGTAGTTTCTTAACTACGAAAACTTGACACCACAACCTCTCCTGAGAACTCTCAGGGAACCTGAAATTCCTCTAGGTTGGTCAGGTAGGATTTCCTTCAGTCAGGACTTATAAGTGACCTTCCTCACTACGACTTCGACTTCGAGGTCATAAAATCGGTGGACTACGCTTCCCGGTTGTGTAACCTTTTCTGAGACTATGACCCTTTCTAACTTCCATCCTCCTCTCCCTCGGCTGTCTCCTACTCTACCAAGTCATCGTAGTGACTGAGTTACCTGTACTCAAACTCGTTTGAGGTCCTCTACCACTTCCTGTCCCTTCGGACCACACGACGTCAGGTGCCCCAGCGTTTCTCAACCTGCACTGAATCGTTGACTTGTTGTCGTTGTTGTTTAGTGTTTTCAATCTCTTGAGAAGACGTACCCAGGTTTCAGGGTCGATAAGTCCAATCGACGAACACCATGAGAGTTATACACTTAAAAACAGTAAACTTTTACTGACTATAAAAGTCAGAGGAACTTTTTTAACATCCACCTTTTTGTAACAAACGGGTTTGGGTGTCAGTAACCGTCTTTTTCCTGTTACCCATCTTCAAATTACACGGGTTTAAACTGGAACCTGAATTAAACATTAAAGTCTGTAAATTTTCATCGGGACACCCGGTAATCCTTTCCGTCCAGTTTCTGCACAGAAGTTCGAAGGATCTTCCTTTTCTTTTGGGGATTGACGTGTGAGATACCACAAGATAACTGTATTTGTTTAACCGACGACGAGTCTTCCTTTAGTCAGGGAGGCCTACGTCTTTAGAGACTGTCCTCTGAGTTCAATGCCACCCTTCGGACGATCGGCCGAGGTTGTACTTGTGTCAGAAGTAGAAAAATACAGAGAGAGAAAAAAAAAAAATATCTCGGAGATTTACAATCGACTACTTATAGAGGTTTCCTATTAAATCTTTCATGTCAAAATACTTCCCGGCTCTGTTACGACCGGTTCTTACGTCCCGACTTGGGTCCCATTATAAATCTTGTAGGTCTCCCTACCTGTTTGAGGTACTGGGGTCCGTTACGAGGTTTTTATGAGAAAGAGTGTTCACCCCAAAAGTACTACAAACCTGTTCCCTCTCGTGTGCTAATGTTAGATCCATTCCTTAGATCTCCCGTTCACAGATACAACGGCTAAGCCACGACTGAGTCTCGTCTTCCTCTGTCAGGCAGACAATAGCACTTCCTTCTACGGGCCACGACGTCGACACAGATGTGTCCACTGGCGGTGTGGTGCTGACAGGGGTGACGGGGAGCCCCAGCTCTCGGCAGAACGAACTCCTGACGACCGGAGCCACACCCAGTGAAGTGTGAGAGGGACGTTTCCGTGAAGAACGACTCGACCTTCTCAGAAAAGACCGTCTAAGATTTATGGCCCCCTCCGAGTCCCGACCCCTGGATCAGGGGGTGCCGTCCCGGATTAGACCCGAGGCCGAGGAGGGTCTCAGATGGGCCCTCCCGACGAAGGGGGTCGTACCGTAGGCGGTACCCGAGGTGAGGTGGTACAAGCGTACCAGGGGCGGTGCGGCCGGACGGACCAGTCTCCTTTTGGTTCCCGTCCCACAGCTTGTACGCAAAGAGAAATTCTAAGCTACAAATTCTTTACACGTGACTTTCATTTCTAGGAATGAACCCTCTCTGGGTTGACTACGGCCCGGTCCCGGCCGTTTCTCTTCGTCCCGTTTCTAAGGGGCTCCGACTACCCTAAGCCTCGTCTCAAGACAAGAGTCCCAAAATAGAACCCGAAAATAGACCGGTTGCCCTAGACTCCAGGGAAAACGTCCTGACCGCCCGTCTCCCGCCCCGGTCCGGGTAAGACTCTAGGACAGTTAGTTTGTCTACCCTGTTTTGAAGTGAGTAGTGAGGTTAGTTCGAACGCTCAGGGTTAAAGATCGTCTGGACTTCAACGAATCGACTGTTTACTACTTGGGTCTGTTGACCCCGATTTACTGAGCGGACGGCAAAACTCCTCGACGACGAGCTCGTACCTGAGACCCCGGTAGAAAGGGGCACCTGTACTCCCGAGTGTGGACGGGGTGGGCCCGGGAAAGAGAACCAGACTCGTCGGGTGGGAGAAGGAGACGGTCGGGAGTGTAAAAAGATCGAGATTTCCCCTCACGACCGGAAACCCTTCAAGATTCAAGAGAGTGAAGACACTAAGCAACAACGACAATGAGTTAACGGTTCAGTACAGGGTGAGAAGTAGAGGGCCTCAAACGAGTTTGAGAACAGGCAACTCAACTACTCGGGTGGGTTGGTAGAGTAGGAGACAACGGGGGAATAGGAGGACGGGAATTAGAAAGGGTCGTGACAAGCCCTTCCCGAAACCCTTCGTGACCTATCGACAGAGGGGTATTGGTTCCCGAACTGTCGGTTCCAAGGCATCTCCAGGCAGGTCTACTTCTCTTGTAGGATCCTACACTGACCTTAAGTGACCCGCGGGTACCCCAACTTTTCACTTCAGTGAGTCAGTACAGACTGAGAAACGCTGGGGTACCTGACATCGGATGGTTCGAGGAGGTAGGTACCCTAAGAGGTCCGTTCTTATGACGTCACCCAACGGTAAAGGAAGAGGTCCCCTGGAAGGGTTGGGTCCCTAACTTGGGTCCAGAGGGCGTAACCTCCGTCTACGAAATGGGAGACTCGGTGGTCCCGTCGGGTACCCCAAGCGTGTCTCGTTTCAGGTGTACCGTAAGTCTCCCAAACCTTGAATTCGCATTTGAGAACTCCTTTACCCCCCGAAGGTACCACCGAGTCGTCCGTTCTTAGACGGACGTCATGTCCTCGCGTTCCTCTGAGTCCAAGCTAGGGACCCAGCCCTTCAAGGGGACCTTGTTCTTTACCGTTTGGTGAGGTCATAAGAACAGACCTCTTAGGGCACCTGTCTCTTTGGACCGCCCGATGGTAGGTATCCCAACGTTTCTCAGCCTGTGCTCACTTCACTGACTCGTGTGAGCTACTTCCTTTCCCAAAGATGGTACACACCGAGGTGAAGACCGAAGGCGGCGGACTACGCAGATGGTAAGTACACAACGAGGTGAAGACCCAGGTGAGACGCCGGAGGAACCAATGGTTCGAAGGAGGAGTGAACTAGGGTATTTCGGGAAACGACCGGTACAGACGGTACAAAGGGACAACAAACTACCCTCTTTTTCCCTACAACAAAGACATCCGTTGAACACCTCCACTTTCGATTTTGACGGAGGGTGGGACCTACAAACCCTGATACCTAAGGAGTAAAAACCGGAGACAGCAGACAACGGGGAAGAGAGATGTGAAGGGGGTGGGGTCTGAGAGGAACGGAGAGTTCTCCTCCTGCTAATGAGTGTTTCTGGTCGGCCCGTGTCTTTATCGGTTGGATAAACACCAAATTTACGTTCGTCAAAATAAAAATGTCTCTCAACGACGCAAAAGAGATTCATATTTCGTAGTAGATGGTGCTCACTTTGCGGACGAGGTAGACGTTCTCAGGGACGAAAACAATCACCACGGTTAATCAGTGTTTTGTTAGTTGCGGAAGGGACGGGTGAACTAGTCCCCTTCTCTCACGGTAGAAGAGGTCTGAGGGGGGCCCCGTAGAGGAGGATGGACCTGGGGTAGACCGGTGAGGTCCGTGGCGAAGGACGACGGAACAAAAACAAATGGACCACTGGCAATGGTCAAAGGTTTACACCGTAGAACAAGGGACGTCCTACCTGTCTACGGAGACGAGACAATCCTCGACCCTCTTCGTTTAACCCCTCCGGGAGACAAGACAACTGAATTTATCACTGCAACCTCTGAAAGAAGGGCACCCAGGGAGTCGAGTCTCAAAGTGTCGGGGGCTTTCCTGTCCCACTTCCCAAGTATCTAGGCCTGTCAGGGACTCGAAGACTCGTCGCCGACGGCACCTCGGCTCCTCACCTCGCGAGGGGCAGGAAGTGAGGACAAAAGGAAGACCAGAGAAGGAAGGGCGGGTACTGGAACCGTGGAAGAGTCGGTCGGACTAGGAAGAGAGGGTTAACATGAACGAAGACGCACAGGCCAGAGGAGAGGAGGCTGGCGAAGAAAGAGAGTCGGACCGACCACCGGAGTCCGACCACCAGGGTCAAAGGGACGTCAAAGACTAGAAGCCCCGTTTCCTTTCCAGAAGTCCTCCGACTGAGAGGAAGAAACCTCGTAGCGTAGGTCCATTACTTTAGTGTGACTCAGAGGGGGTAGAAGACGAGACGACGAGTCGTGACGGACGGGTCATCCACGGACCTGGAGTGGAACAAGACGGACGGCAAACCTCTGGAAGTCCCTCCACGGGACCATGGGGGGAGGAGAAGGTGACCTCCCGTCTCGGCGTCCAGTCCAAAGGGTGGTCCTGTTAAACCGACCGGAGAGCAGAAGGACGAATGCTTTTGTCAGTCTTCTTTCGAGGCAGACACCGAGGATTCCGACGAAAGGGTATCTTAGGATTAAACGAAAGGACGGGAGACAACTAGTTTAGTCAGGGTCCTCAGGTGTCGATGAAACGGCGTCATTAGCACTTCCTTATGAAACCCCCTTTTTATTTTCCTTATTTACGACGGTGTTTACCCACCACCCCCAGAAGTGGTGTTCCGAACCGATGAGTCTGGGAGGTCTTCGGAGAACGAACCAGAACCGTGGAAGTGCACCCCAGACAACTGGTTCTTCTCCCAGAGTCCTCTTTCATTGAACTTACGGACCCACTCCTAGACGTAGAGTGTCTTTCTCGACGAGGGTCCTTAACAGAAACTCGGTCCGACTCTTCACTCGACCCGTGACCACGAGCAGGTGGGGACCCTGGGTCAAGACCCGCGAGAGAGAGAGAGAGGAGGTAACGTAGTGTGAACGTGCGAGTGTACCCGTACTCTGAGAGAATTGTACCCAACATCCTTTCCTTTCCTTTCACAGTCAGCGAATCAACACAGACTGAGAAACGCTGGGGCACTGGACATCGGGCGGTCCGAGGAGACAGGAGCTCCTAAGAGGTCCGTTCTTATGACCTCACCCAACGGTACGGGAAGAGGTCCCCTAGAAGGGGTGGGTCTCTAGTTTGGGTCCAGAGGGTGTAACATCCGTCTAAGAAATGGTAGACTAGGTGGTCCCTTCGGGACATCCTTCCGTCCCCTATAACTTAACAAATTGGTGTACAGGGAGTGACACGTCCACGTAAGGATGTGGAGTAAATTGGTAACGTCGAAACCCAGTACTACTCAAGGTAAGATGTCCCCTGTTCTGACTCAGAAGGTCTCGAACCGTCTCTGGTGAACCGGTCAGTGTCCGACTCAGTCCTTAGACTCGACGCCGAGAGAAAGCCGATGTGTACGCTACAACGGGAAGACACGTCACAAAGAGACCCGGCAGAAGACGGAGTCGGGAGCGACCGGGACCACCAAGCCCCACCCTCCCTCCAGTCAGTGGAGTGCACTAGTGGTCGGATCAGGGTGAGACCTAGTCTCACTTCTAAAAGTGAACTCGCACAGTGACTCGCTACGGTAAACTTCGTGTCGAAGACGACTATTCGCACCCTGGTAGACGAACCGTGTAGAGCTAAAAAAAGTCGTCACCCTCTCGTCGAGACTAAAGGAGTCTCTTCCGTCCGACGTCGGACGGACCTCCCCTACACCCGTGGCCCCTGGGACGTCCAGCCGTCCTGTCGTCGTGGGTCCTGTGCTTCCAGGTCGGAGGGCCAGCGGTGGAGACTAAGGGAGACTCGCTTACCTGGCGCACTCGGACGTGGGGCCAAAGATTAACGAGTCGACTGGAACTGTTGGTTTCATTCTAAAAAGGTAGAAGGTTTTCGATAACGGGCCCGGTGGGAAAGACACGACCACCAAAATTATCACATAATCTACAGACGAGACACAACGGTTTTTGGAGAGAGGACGGAAACAAAACCTTTTAAACGAAGATAACGACGTAATTGACAGGGGTCTGCAGTCAAAAGTTGAAAACCCCAGCTTTGAAGGTGTGATTGAAAAAGAAAGACTGAGCACTGTCCCCCGCTCTTAGAACCGTTCTTAGAGTCCAGTGTCTCAGTCACCACCTGAACCTCCACCAGTTCCAACAAATTTCCCTATAATAGTTCCTATTTCCTCAACTCCAAACTTCCCCAACAACGACACACAAACCAAGGAGACCCCTATAGTGAACCGACCTCCGTTCGACCCAACTAAGAGGAGACGGAAGGAGTCTCCCGTGGCCACACAGTCAGTACCAAAGACAACGAAGGGTTCAGTCCACGTGTCCACCGGTCCAAGACAACTTTCCTAAGGGGACAAGAAACTACACTCGTAGAACCGTCGTAAAGGGTCCGTCCCACCCATTCCCCTTGACCTCTCTCTTTTACGCCCTAAAGCAGGCTAGCGATACGTCTCTCGTCCCTCTTCCACCATTCCTCGGGTGGTGATCCATAGAACTGGAACCGTGATACTGTAAACCCCGATCTTTAAGAAAGGACACCCTTCGAGAAGTCACGGAGGACCCTACAGCTTGTCGTAGGCACCAGAGTCGGGTGATCCGAGGTCAAGGGAGGAGAGTCACACTGGTAGTTTTGTGACTTACAGGGGAGCCTCTATTTTAGTGGGTTGAGGGGGGTGAAAGCTCTACTCACCAGATTCCACTGGAACGACATGGGAACCTTTCCCTCACTCCTCAAAGACGAAGAGACACGTCTGCCGAGTCCCCTCGCTCCGTAAATTATGTTCCTGTCTACAGGGACGGCCGTGTAAGGGTAGTCTAGGTCACGGACGGTACCTTTAAGGTAGAGTGCTTACCCAGAGACAAACAGGTCCAATGACGTGTGTGTGTGCCTCCACCCGTGCACGGGAAGAGAGGTCTCGACGTGTGGACGTTCCAGGTCGGACCCCCGGCCAGGGAGGAAAGCCAACGGATCCTCGCATACTTCAAAGTCTACTGGATGGGACCTGTGACCAACCGAAAAGTGAGAACAAGAAAAAGGAAGTGAAAGGAAAGAGGGAGGAAGGGAGGGAGGTAGGGAGAGAAGGAAGGAAGGATTCTACCGATACCATCGGACTCTTAAGTCCTGGTCCCATCCTGGCACCCGTCGACTCGCCTCTCCCCCGATACCTTCTCCTACGAAAAGAAAATTCTCTTTTGAGGTCGTTCGTGGACTTGTCTCGGAAATTTTGAGACGAAGATGGAGGCTGAGACGGAAAAGAGTAGAGAGAGCGAAAAGACAGTGGAGCGACGGGTAGACAAGTAACTCTTCACTTACGTCCATCGTCGAAGATCACCTGGACGGTCGGGCGTAGGAATTTGTAGATACCTTTGGTGGTACGAACAAAAGAGACGAACAACTAAATACTAAAGTCAAGCCGCAAAGGTACTCTGAACATGACCGTTTCACGAAAAGTCACAGATCGAAAAGACTGTGGGGTCCGAAGGTCTTTATGTCATTTGATACACGGTTGCGACGCTTCTTGGACCCCAAGTCTCCCCGATTCGACGAAACAAATCCTGAGTGTGGACACCAGTCAAACTCACCTTCACACCGAGAGTCCGTTTCTTCCTATTCGTCTGTCTTATGTAAACGGGGACGTTTTATTAAACTTGTTACAGGTTGAAAAAAAAGACTTGTAAAGAAAACGTAAGTTTACGAAGTGACTGATACTAAGAAAATACAAACGCCCTCCCTCCACCCACAATACAAGACAGTATCGGACCAAGTAGTAATCAAGTCAAGTCAATCCAGTGAGTCAGAACAGACTGAGAAACGTTGGGGTACCTGACGTCGTACGGTCCGAAGGGACAGGTAGTGGTTGAGGGTCTCGAACTAGTTTGAGTAGGTAGCTCAGTCACTACGGTAGGTCGGTGGAGTAGGAGACAGCAGGGGAAGAGGAGGACGGAATTTAGAAAGGGTCAGTCCCAGAAAAGGTCACTCAGTCCAGCGGTTTCATAACCTCGAAGTCGAAATCGTAATCAGGAAAGTTACTCATAAGTCCTGACTAAAGGAAATCCTAACTGGCCAAAATAGAGGAACGTCAGGTTCCCTGAGAGTTCTCAGAGGAGGTTGTGGTGTCAAGTTTTCGTAGCCAAGAAGTCGTGAGTCGAAAGAAATACCAAGTCGAGAGTGTGGGTATGTACTGATAACCTTTCGGGTATCGAAACTGATCTACCTGGAAACAGTCATTTCATTACAGAGAAATTATACCACAATCCTAATAGGATCCAAAAGAAGGTTCCTTGTTCGAGGAAAATTAAAGTACCGACTTCAGTGGTAGACGTCACTAAACCCTAGGGTTCTTTTATCAGAGAGTGACAAAGGGGTAGGTAAACGGTACTTCACTACCCTGGTCTACGGTACTAGACTTAAAAAACTTACAACTCAAAATTCAGTCAAAAAAAAAAAAAGGTGAGAGGAGAAATTGAAAGTAGTTCTCTGAGAAATCAGGGACAAACGAAAGACAGTATTCCCACCACAGTAGACGGATAGACTCCAATAACTATAAAGAGGGCCGTTAGAACTAAGGTCGAACACGAAGAAGGTCGGGTCGTAAAGAGTACTACATGAGACGTATATTCCATTTATTCGTCCCACTGTTATATGTCGGAATGTAAGAGGGAAAGGATAAACCTTGGTCAGACAACAAGGTACAGGTCAAGATTGAGAACGAAGGACCGGACGTATGTCTAAAGAGTCCTCCGTCTATTCCACCAGACCATAAGGGTAGAGAATTCTTAAAAGGTGTCAAAAAAACATTAGGTGTGTCAGTTTCCGAAATCGTATCAGTCACTTCGTCTTCGTCTACCAAACAAAAAAAAAAGACCTTAAGAGAATGAAAAGGCTACTAGGCTACCTACAACCGTTAAACTGGACACCAAGGAGACGGAAAAGATTTAGGTCGAACTTGTAGACCTTCAAGAGTCAAGTGTATGACAATTTCGGACCGAACCTCTTAAAACTCGTAATGAAACGATCGCACACTTTACTCACGTTAACACACCATCAAACTTGTAAGAAACCGTAACGGAAAGAAACCCTAACCTTACTCTTATCTAGAAAAGGTCAGGACACCGGTGACGACTCAAAAGGTTTAAACGACCGTAAAACTCACGTCGTGAAAGTGTCGTAGTAGAAAATCTTGAACTTTATCGAGTGGACCTTAAGGTAGTGTAGGAGATCGAAACAACAATCATTACGAAGGATTCCGGGTGAACTGAAACGTAAGGTCCTACAGACCGAGATCCACTCACTAGTGTGGTAACACTAATAGACCCAGTACTTCTAGAACAAACATGTCAAGAAGACAGATAAGAACGGTGGAGAAGAATTATAGAAGACGAAGACAATCCAGGTATGGTAAAGACAGGAAATAGTTCGGGTAGAAACGTACTTTACAAGGGAACCATTAGAGATCAACAAGAGTAAGATAACAAAAGGAGATAAAGAAACGTAACTCGTGACTCCTTCCGCAAGAATAGAGAGGAACGATAAGAAACCTTGAGACGTAAGTCTACGGATATAAAAAGGAAAAGAGGAAACGGAAAACGAAGAGAAGAAAAGAGTCGATAAATATTCCGAAGAAGTCTGTTGTCAAAACGGAAAAACGTAAAGAAGAGAAACTCCTACTAAAACTAGTGGCGGAGGACATGTCACAAGTCAAGTCAAGTCAGAGAGTCAGCACAGGCTGAGAAACGCTGGTGTACTTAGCGTCGTGTGGTCCGGAGGGACAGGTAGTGGTTGAGGGCCTGAAGTGAGTCTGAGTGTAGGTAGCTCAGCCACTACGGTAGGTCGGTAGAGTAGGAGACAGCAGGGGAAGAGGAGGACGGGGGTTAGGGAGGGTCGTAGTCTCAGAAAAGGTTACTCAGTTGAGAAGCGTCCTCCACCGGTTTCATGACCTCAAAGTCGAAATCGTAGTAAGGAAGGTTTCTTTAGGGTCCCGACTAGAGGAAGTCTTACCTGACCAACCTAGAGGAACGTCAGGTTCCCTGACGTATATCCAAAGAGTTCTCCGTCCAGTCCACCAGACCATAAGGGTAGAGAAGGTCTCTAATAACACTAGGTGTGTCAGTTTCCGAAACCGTATCAGTTATTTCTCCTTTATCTACAAAAAGACCTTGAGAGAACGAAAAAGGAACTAGGTCGTCTACAACCGTTAAACTAGAGACCAAGGAGACGGAAAAGATTTTGGTCGAAGTTGTAGTCCTTCAAGTACCAAGTGCATAACGACTTCGGACCGAACCTCTTAAAACTCGTAATGAAATGATCGTACACTCTACTCACGTTAACACACCATCAAACTCGTAAGAAACCGTAACGGAAAGAAGCCCTAACCTTACTTTTGACTGGAAAAGGTCAGGACACCGGTGACGACTCAAAAGGTTTAAACGACCGTATAACTCACGTCGTGAAAGTGTCGTAGTAGAAAGTCCTAAACTTTCTCGAGTTGACCTTAAGGTAGTGGAGGTGATCGAAACAAACATCACTACGAAAGATTCCGGGTGAACTGAAGTGTAAGGTCCTACAGACCGAGATCTACTCACTAGTGTGGTAGTACTAATAGATTCGTCCCGTTTCTAATTATCTCAAAACGGTTCTTTTACGTGACCTGTATCGTTTGTGGGAGAAGGTTGTTGTGTTCTCTTCTGAGATGTGTACCTGTAGTGGTCTACCAGTTGTGACTTTAGTCTAACTAATATAAGAAACGTCGGTTTCTACCTCTTCGAGATATGTCAGTTGTTTTTGTTCTGGTCCTCGACTGACACCGAGTCTAGTACTTGAGGAATAATGGTTTAAGTCTGAGTTTAACTTCTTTCATCCCTTTTGGCGATCTGGTAAGTCCATACTGGATTTAGTTTAGGGAATACTAATATGTCACCTTCACTCTTTATCTAAATTCCCGGATCTAGACTATCTATCTCACGGACTACTTGATACCTTACTCCAAGCACTGTAACATGTCCTCTGTCCCTAGTTCTGGTAGGGGTACCTTTTCTTTACGTTTTTTCGTTTTACCGACAGACCCCTCCGGAATGTTTATCGACACTTTTCTTCTCTCCTCTTTTCGTTTCCTCTTTTCCTTTCTATATTCGTAGACTTACGTCTCAAGGTCTCTTATCGTTCTTCTCTATTCTTTCGGAAGAAGTCGCTAGTTACGTTTCTTTATCTCCTTTTCTTGTCTTACCCTTTCTGACCTCTAGAGAAGTTCTTTTAATCTCTATGGTTCCCTTGTAAAGTACGTTTCCACCCGAGCTATTTCCTGTCTTTACCATACCTGGATTGTCTTCGTCTTCTATAATTCTTTTCCACCGTTCTTATGTGTCTTCTTGACATGTCACAATACTTGGAGGTAAGTATTCAAGCAGTCCGTGAGACAGATATTTTAGATTAGGGAACTTAGATAAACAGTGAAGGTGACATATTAGCATTCCCTAAACTGAATCCAGTATGGACTTAACAGATCACCAAAAGGGATGAGAGAAGTTCAGACTTAAAACGTTATTCCTCAAGTACTTGACTCGGTGTCAGTAAAAGACCAGAACAAAAACGACTGAGATATCTCGAAGAGGTAGAAGTCGACGTTCCTTATATTAGTTAGACTAAAGCCATAACTGGTAGACCACTACAGGTGTACAACTCAACAGAGGACACAACAACCTTCTCTCACAAACGATACTGGTCCCACTAGAGAACCGTTTTGAGACAATCGGAAACGGGACGAAGGAAAACATGATGTCCCGGTTTGAACGAACTACTCGGTTTGTCATACTTTTTACTGAGTAGTACCGAACATACTTCACCACCTTAGACTCGTCCCCTCCTTGTCGTCAGCCCCTCGTCGGGCCGACCCCACTTCCCCCACGACCACTATACCGTTCCGTTCTTTCCGTAGACGTGTCGTCCCCTCCTTTGGACCTCGGTCCGAGTCTAGAAGACAACTCCCCTCTTCCCACAGGGTCCCGTCCTCTGTCACCGTCACAATCTGTATCATCCCACAAATGGCCATCGACCCAACTAACTTATCCATTTACGAACTCCCCTTACCCTCGGTCCAAAGAATGGTAGTCTCTGTCCTTAATGTTTACTTTTCCCCTTCTTTTCATTTGAATTGAGTCACTACGACCTAGGTTTAACCTCTATGACTACACTTAAGTAACCATAAGTTACCTATACACCTTTGAATGTTTTTATACCTACAGTCAGAGATACACATACATATATACATAAGTATATGTAAGGAATCGAGACAGGTGACTCTCACGGACCCTCGTCACTGTGGAGTCATCGTGACCCATATGTGTCATAGGTCTAGAACCAAAGATATCGGGGAAGAGACGATCCTCCTTACTCCCGAGTAACTCTTTTCGGATGAAAGTCCCTGACACGTCCCTTGTATGTTCCACTTATCACGGACCATTTTGTAGGTCAAAAACCAAAAACCACAAAGAAAAACCGAACCTTCCGACTTTTGTGGTCTCCTCCATACCTTGTCGGAAAAGTATGACAAGTACCCCAAGAGTTCCGTTCTTGTGACTGTACCAAACGGTAAGGGAAGAAGTCACCTGGCTATGAAACCGGTGGACTATGTTTCTTGACTGAGCAACCTTTTCTGGGACTGTGACCCTTTCTGACTCCCGTCCTCCTCTTCCCCTGTTATCTTCTACTCTACCAACCTACCGTAGTGACTGGGTTACCTGTACTCAAACTCGTTCGAGGTCCTCGACCACCACCTGTCCTGTTCGGACCGCACGACGTCAGGTACCCCAGTTTTTCTCAACCTGTGCTGACTCGCTGACTTGACATGACTACCTTGTCGTCCCTTCGAGACTAAAGACAACACCTAGTCGACTCCAAACACACGACGATACACTCCGGGTCAATTTTAGAGGTCCCGATAATAATTATCGCAGACTATCAGACCTCTCTACAGACTCAATCTTGACAGCTAAACCTGGGGTAGCTCTATACTATTATCAACTTTACTCCCTTAGCTTACTTTGGTGGGTCCCTCGCAAATATCTCAATCTTCTCTCCTCCCGGTTCCTACCTTGGACCACTGGGTTTCTCTCCCACTCCTGTCTAGGTCCTTCGCTCTGTCTCTCCTTCGATGTCTCTCCGTCCCCCTCTCGGTCTCCCTTCTTTCGCACAGGTCCGTCGTCACAGTAGAGCTCTGACGTCGTACCTCTGTGTTGTCGAAGAGTATTGTGTGGGACACAACACAGACCCACCCCACCCACGCTCTTGACATAGTATAGGAGTAGACAAAGCCCCCTCAACAGATTTTCGACGACTTAGTGGAACGAAATTAACAGAAGATTATCTCGACAACTACCACCACTACTGACACCAGTGAGGTAAAGCGTCTTCTTTCATCACCTACCCGTCTTTCACTTTGACAAAAATAACAACAAGTCACAAACCGTAGCCCATCTGCCACGAAATTATTTATTTTTAGATGGACGATTACTCATTATTGTAAAAAACTCTTTGTTTCTCAGGTAAGGAACCTTGAAATTTATTTTTAGAAATGGTGAAATGGTCTCACTAACGTCATTAGTGAGACCACCGTAGTTCCGGTAACAATTTACAGGGGTTTCAAGATAAACGGTGAAGTGCACCCACTCACTTAAAGTGTGTGTGTGTACTTGATAACTGCCTTCTGACCCCATCCCTCCTCTTTATCACGGGTGAACTTGGACCCGTTGCATCCCAGGTAACGACCGCACCGACGATTGAGTCACGCATTAGAGCTCGATCAGTACTCGGTCTAAGGAGTGGACATTCTATTTCTCACCAAATGTCATAGACATCTTAGGAACGTTGAAGATTTGGAGTTAATAGTCGTCTTATGTCCGACTGAACATTGTCAACGATAACAGGTCAACGAGTCACCAGAAGTTAAGAAACGTTGGGGTACCTGCCGTCGTGTAGTCCGAAGAGACAGGAAGTGACAGAGGTCCTCAAAAGAGTTTAAGTACAGGTAACTCAATCACTACGGTAGGTTGGTAGAGCAGGAGACAGTAGGGGAGGAAGAGGACGGAAGTTAGAAAGAGTCGTAGTCCCAGAAACATTGTCATTCCTTTACGAAAATACTTTTGAAGTTCGACATAGAATGTAGAAGATGGGGTCAAAGTCTCCTTTCTTAAAGATTGTATCTACCGTTTATTAATATAAATGTTTCTTAATAACGTCGAGACATTTTCTTGTACTTTTTTCTTAGACAGTTTCTTCTTTAAGTTCACTGACAATTGCACTTTTTTATAAGTTTGAGTACTCTCTAGTTTATTTACGTTTAATTTCGTTTTACGGAAAAATTAGTCGATGGTTTCAACCCTTAACATTTTTCACCTCTACAACACCCCTGTTTTTTACATATATACGACACTTTTTTTTAGAATATGACAACTATAGTCATATTAACCATGTCAAAACCCTTCTGTTGAACAATTTTACAAAATTTTAGAACTTTTTATAAATATGACAAATTAAGTCGTTAAGGTGAAAATCTTTATACAGGATTCCTCTACTACTTTCTGCACGTGTTTTAAACATAGGTTCTTTCAAGTAATATCAGTAAACAATAAAACTTTTTATTACCACCTTTCAGTCTTCGTTGACCATACAGGTGTCAATTTCCTGATAATTTTTATTTAATACCACATAGGTGTGTCACTGCTAATTTCCGTACGAGAAGATTTTATATACGACTGCCTCTTTTACAAAGGTCATACTATGACTCACCTTTTTTTTTCTTTCGTCCGTTGGTGTGTCTGATATTTTACGTCAGAGTTAAAATTTTCTGTCACATACACTCTACCCCTTTTTTTCTGATTTTTCTTTGTAGGGGTTTACAAGTTATTCCAATTAAAACTTATTACTAAAATACACACTAAAAAAAAAAGGAATGACTTAAAAGGTTTAAAAGAAGTCACTTGTTTTTATAACAAAATATTAATCTCTTTTTTTCGTTACTTTTTTTCAATTTAGGGGGGTAAAACACAATTCTAATTTGACCGATGTTTTTACTCGGACAGCCCCCTCGGGAACTAGGAACCCCGGACACATTCAGCGGGACCGCCGAGGTCCAGAGCCTTGACACCTGAACCTCGTACCTCTGGTAGGTCACCAGAGTCAGGTCGTAATCCTCTCGATTAATAGTCCTTAATTTGCTCTTTTCTTTTAGGATATAGTAATCTCTTACACTACGGAAGACAAGGAATTCATCCTTCCTAATGTCCGTCCGATCTAATCTTTTAAATATTGTCTCTCCGATATTTTCCATTCCAGAATTTTTATCCTAAGGCGGGGTCCCGTCTCACCCTACTCGAGTCTCTTTCTTAGTCCTCGAGGGTCGACGGCCCGGACGTCTTGACTCAACCCTAACATACACAGAGTGTCACAGAGGTCGAAGAGAAATCACCAGCCGTTTTACTCCCCCCGACCAAGCTTGTCACCAAAGGTCTGAAAAAAAAAAAATTCATCCTTTGACCTTGAGTCCCCTGGACCTAAGGGCGGGACCGGTTGTCCCCAGTCCTAGGTACACTCGAAAGTCCGGAACTACGGGACGTCCCGGGTCCCTCGGCGCCTGAGTCTCGCCTACTCACCACCCCGGGGGCCTCGACACACTGCGTCACTGGGACTTGGGATGGGGGTGACTCAAAAGGGACATTTTACTCCCGTTACAGAGGAAGGAAGGAAAAAAAGAAAAGAATTCAGCGAGTCAACACAGCCTGAGACGCTGGGGTACCTAACATCGGGTGGCCCGAGGAGGTAGGTACCCTAAGAGGTCCGTTCTTGTGACCTCACCCAACGGTAAAGGAAGAGGTCCCCTAGAAGGACTGGGTCCCTAGCTTGGGTCCGGAGGGCATAATCTCCGTCTACGAAATTGGAGACTCGGTGGTCCCTTCGGAAATACAACTGACTTTTTTTTCTTTGTTGTGGGGGTGGGACGTTTTTGTTGTGTTTGATTTTTCCCTACCACAACAAGTCAAAAATTCAGCACAGGTTGAGACGCTGGGGTACCTGGTGTCGTGCGGTCCGGAGGGACAGGTAGTGGTTGAGGACCTCGACCGAGTTTGAGTACAGGTAGTTCAACCACTACGGTGGATTGGTAGAGTAGGAGACAGCAGGGGAAGAGGAGGACGGAAGTTAGAAAGGGTCGTAGTCCCAGAAACGGTTACTCAGTCAAGAAGCGTAGTCCACCGGTTTTATAACCGTGAAGTCGAAGTCGTAGTCAGGAAGGTTACTTATAAGTCCTGACTAAAGAAAATCCTAACTGACCAACCCAGAGGAACGTCAGGTTCCCTAAGAGTTCTCAGAAGACATCGTGGTGTCAAGTTTTCGTAGCTAAGAAGTCACGAGTCGGAAGAAAAACTAGGTTCAGAGTGTAGGTATGTACTGATAACCTTTTGGGACCTAAAAAGGATGACCTTTTTGGATGTGTAGGTATGTATTGATGACCTTTTATTATCAATACGAAATAAACCACCTTTTTGACTCCTGATTTCGAGCTCTGTGTCGTAGAGTCCAGTGAGACTCCCTGACGAAGGCTCCTATTCCCACCTTGGTCCTATATATCCTCAAAAACGTCGTTTCAGTCCATCTACCATGTGGTTTTCTAATGATAATTAATCTCTTTTAGCCCGTAGAGTTTAATGCCCTAAATCACGTATAGACACATACTCTTCTACATTCCGATCCGAGTGACTTTACTGAGAAAACTACACATAGAGTCGATAGACCCGGGTCTAGGACACGAAAAAGTGGGCTCAGAGGAGTCCACGTGGAAACCCCCACCGACGTCGTAGACTGACGGACTACCACCCGTAGTCCGGAGGTAGGACTCAAGGGAGCCCAGAATGGTAGTTACCCCACCGACATTACAACCATGAACTACCAATGTTGTAGGAAACAAATGACTATTACCGTCCGTCAAAGTCATAAAAGTAAGTGTTAAGAGTCGGAGGGTTCGGCTAACTTCCTGGGTCGCGACTGGGCTTCCCTTCAGCGAAACTTGGGACTTCAGGATACACTGCCGTAAGAGCGTGAGGTGGACTGCCGACAGAGGGCCCCTGAACATCCCTTCTTTTCCCTTCTCTCCGACCCTATCTCGAAGGGTCTTAGTACGATAGCAGACGAGGTGAGTATAGACAAGAGTTCGTGTACCACCCCAAAGGTGGGTGGCGACACAACGACACAATGGCTGGTGCAACCCCCGTGTCTCCCGGTAATTCTGCGAGAGGGAGGTAGGTCCTGACAGTCAAGTCAAGTCAAGTCAGCGAGTCCACACAGGCTAAAAACTCTGGGGCACCTGAGGTAGGTCCTGTCAGGGACGACCTATTTGTAACACAACACAATCAACGAGTCAGCACAGACTGAGAAAAACTGGGGTTCCTGACTTCGGACGGTCCGAGGAGGCAGGAACCTTAAGAGGTCCACTCTTATGACCTCACCCAACGGTAAGGGAAAAGGTCCCGTAGAAGGGCTGGGTCCCTACCTTGGGTCCAGAGGACGTAACGTCCGCCTAAGAAATGACAGACTCGGTGGTGACGTCTATACGACCGGTGGATCTTTACCTGCATGCATTTCTTCTACGACACACACGACTTGTCTCCTCGGGTGCCCCGGTCCTGACCCAACTAGACCTCTGTTCAATGGGTCACCAATTAGGACGTTACGGCAAAGAAGGAGGGTAGAAGGAGTCTATCGATTTGCCAGAACAGTCGCTCAGCGTGGGTGGGAAGCTAAGAGGAACAAGAAGGGCTGGAGTTTGTGGGATCAGTAGGTCGGAGCCTCTACTTACCACAGGTTTTACTGGTTCCACGGGCCTCCTTCTTTCTAAACCCCCAGACCATTCGTCTATCCTGGTCGACACAAGTTCCGTGAAGAACGATGGGAGACGACAAAGTGAACTCCCTGACTTTGAGTCAAACCAGACCATTCAGACCCTTACAGTAAAAATCATTACACAAGTAAATTTATTTTGGCACGACGTCGTCTAGTCAAACTTCCCAATAACAATCAAAAATCACTCTTAATCAAAATTACCCTAAAAATTTAAACGAAAGGTTGGTGTAGTGCTGGTTTCAGACGGGTCCATACCCTAAGTACTCAATATAATTAGTAATCTCTTGGAAAATAATTGATACCGACGGATCCGAGTTCTGTCACCAAAAGAAAGAATCCATTGGTCCCATGTAAGAGTCCCGGTAACACTACCCGAAATAAAGAACCTTATTAAGTTATTTATAAATAACTTACCGATACGGTTCAGGACCTCTCAGTCTGCACTTATTATGTCAAAACGGAACCTCCTCAAACACCAAATTGTTCTCTCCACGTTAAAATTGAGATACCCCTCCTTACAGTACCGATACCTCCATTAATTACCCATTGTGGCCTCATCACCTCCCTTATAATCTTGTCCTTCCCTGCCGTCGTACTCCCAGACCCTCCCCGTCTAACCACGTCCCTCACTCCTCTTGTCCTTTACGCCCCTCACTCGGGTCTCCGATCCGGTCTCCGCACTCTGATCTTCTCCTTGTGCATTGTGTACCAGAGTCCACTGAAGACGACTTTAAATAAAAAAGTAAAAGTAAATTTTTTTTAAAATAACCGCATATCAACTAAACGTTACAACACAATCAAAACCCACATATCGTTTCACTTAGTCAATATGTGAGACGTGAACCGTTTACGTGTCATTACTTGCTATAAGATTTCCAGAGCATACACACAGATGATAACAATAATAAAATTACGTCAAGATGAATAATTTCCTACATCCGGGAGTCCTCCCTCTTGTGTGTCCGCTCGTCTAGACCTTGGGTGGGAAGACGTACAGGTGGACTACGAAGTAAGAGTTGTGTGGTACTTGGGTCAACGACCAAGGGGGTCGGTGACAGGGAGGACGAGGACTAGAATCGGTGATTCGTAAACAGATGTGTCGGAGAAGTCTACCCTCCGAGTCAGGTGAGTGACGGGACAGAGAGAGGGGGAAGCACCTGTGTCCTTGGAGTGGTCGGAGGAGACTTTACAGAGACCTTAGGCAAGCAAGGAGGTCGGTGATAGGATCAAGAGTAAAGAGTGACCCCTATAAAGTTGTTGCGGAATGACGGAAAGAACGAGGTAGATATTAAGGGAAGGTAAGTCCGACATCTAACACTGGTCCCATTGGAAAGATTTTGTATCAAGTCCGGAGGAGGGTCCGGACGTGACTTTGAAATTACCGAGGTCTCAAAACGTTTCCCAACACAAAAAGTTTGGTACCGGATCCTGGGTAGACGTAGTCTTAGGGGACCCAATACTTTTAAGTCTAAGGTTCCGGGGTCGGGTCCGAAGAACTTTATCACCCCGGGACCTTAAACGTAAAAATTATTCCTTGGGATACATTAAAAATTCGTGATGACAACCTATTCATATTGGATATTTTATTCAGACTATGAATTTCTTCGTAGTATGGGTCCGGAAGTGCGAAGTCAGGTTGACAAATAAAGAAAGATTTCGGAGGTGGGTCCTGGGTGACCCAAGGAGAGAGAAAGACACGGAGGACGACGGTGTGGTATACAAGAGAAAAGAATTTTACGGAAAGAAAGAGAAGGAGTCGATTGTTTGAGGAT
Organism: Capra ibex; assembly: GCA_006410555.1. Classification (NCBI taxonomy): domain Eukaryota; kingdom Metazoa; phylum Chordata; class Mammalia; order Artiodactyla; family Bovidae; genus Capra; species Capra ibex. The sequence continues at coordinate 77,045,065 of SJYO01026388.1, forward strand.
AACTGGGAAGTTCCGGGTCGGGACACTTCGGAAGGAACTTTAGGACTCTGCACCGAAGGACCACACACGAACGAGCCTACACTAGTCAGAGGAAATAGGGTAAAGGGTATGACTTAATCAAAGTTAAGACGCACGGAGGGGACGGTTTGACACGCATTCCAACACAGAACAAATAAAGACGTAGAAACTGGGAATCATGCCATTGACTTTGGATGCACAACCAACCTTTTCCTTTTCTAGTAGATAGAGGTCTCTCACCTAAACCAATGAACCCAAACTGAAATTATCTTTTTACGTGAAACCAGAACACCCAACTTTGTAGAAAGGATTGACTAAAAATACTCATGTGCTCTCGAGAGTACGTGCATTACTCTTTGATTTTCGACTTACTACGACACCAGGTACTCTCTAAGGTCGCACACTTGGACTCAGTCTTTCTAACAAGAACAGAGAAAAGAATCTTCAAAAGAATCCAGGACTAAAATGTAAGATCAGAAACTAAAACCAAATTCAAGAAAACCGAAACACTATCGGGACGATCTGGACGTGGTAGGTTATACCACCAGTGACCGGGGCACACCGGGCACATGCACACTTTACACACGTACACACTTTTCACCGTTCTACAAGGTACTCTCACTTTATGTGAGACCCAAGACCTCTGAAGGACACTTTTTTCTTTGACTTCATCGAGTAGTCATTAATATTTAGTTAATGTACACTTGTGTAACCCAATTTATTTTATAACTTTAAGTAAAGTGAACAAAGAGGAATATAAAATACCGAGAGTCTTTTGGAATTTAATGCGTATACCGAGTGTGACGTAAAGACAACCTGTTACGACTAGCTCTGGGAGGGAGATGGTCAAAACACAGTCCAATAAGACAAACGAAGAAGATAGGGGGACTTTGTTATAATGGTGGTGGTGGTAGTGGTGGGTTCGTGGATCGAGACTTCACGTGTGGTAGGTTGGTAGAGTGAATGGTGGGAGGAATGACACTGGTAGATGTCTGGGGGTCCGGCGAGAGAGTTTAAGGAACTTCTAAATTGTGGACCGAGTGTCGGTCACAAAAAGATTACTACAGGACATAAGGTCGGGATAAAGGGTCACTAAAGTTACAGGGACATCTGTTAAGAAGGTTGCGGGACCGAGGTCCAGAACTAGAAGAGTACAGTCTTCTATGACAGGAGGGGAGAGGAGATCGACAAGTGAGGGTACCAGTACTCGATGTAAATAGTTATGGTTTTTGGTTGTGGGTTCGGTGCGGTGGCGTCCGAACCGAACCCCGTAGGGCGAGAAGGTGGAGACGGAGGCTAAAAGGTCAAGAGACGGAAGTCCTGAACCCGGAGTCGTCAATCAAGAGACTGTGGCTACCCTAGATATGAGTTTCCGAGGATAAAGGACAAGTGGTTGAGAGTGGAGAGACGACCGGAGTTGAGAGAGGGTTAGAACAACTTAAGGTATCAGAGACCCGAAGTCAAGGAAACCAGAATTCAAAGGAAACGTGGTCGGGCCATCTTGAGGTCAGGACCAATTTAGGTTGAGAGGAGAAAGACGTGTAAGTGTGGACCTGTCGACTCGGTATCGACCTCTTTTTGTGCACGACTAGCAGAGTGAGATCTAAGGACTCGGGCAGGTCCGTCCGAGACAATCGGATCTTTACAACGACAGAAAGGACGAAAATGAATTAATGGAGAACGGGAGAGAGGATTTTGAGAATTGTGGAGGAGTGAGAATCGCCTACTAGAACGAGAACTGAAACGACTTTTGTCTCTATGACATGTAGGTTTTCTCTTGAAGAACATTGCAGATTGTGGGGGAGAAGTGAGATGGATCGACAGACATGAAATTTGGCGTGTGAGCCGGAAGGGAGGACGAGAGTACTGATTTAATACGAGGATCGGAGGGTCAAAGAAAACGAAGGAAGAGGAGTAGGGGGTTGGGGATTCGAAACTTTACAGGGTTCCGAGTCGGGAACCTGGAGAAGAGGAAAAATTACTGGGTCCAAAGTATTCGTTAGAGTAGATCGGAGTACTAACATATGAAGTGGACAAGAGCGATGAAGACGGGGTCGGGGTCGAGGGTTGTACGAGGTTCTGTCGAGGTACACCGTCAACGTATTCTAGGGGTTCGAGGTATACTGGGGAGGGTTGGACGAGGGGGACGCGTAACAGGTCTGTTGTTTACCGATTTTCGGTAAGAGAAAAGGATGTCATTGAGGACAGAGTGGACCGTCGTTGAGTCTGACGTAGGTCTTGGATTGGTGCAGAGTGACGGAGGTGTTAATGTGAGACCAGGGCGGTACCAGGTCCGAAAAGAAAAGAGACACCGCGAATAAGACTAGCTTATAGATAACCAAACAACGACGACAATAACCCATAACTGACGGAGGGTGACTTTATATTTGAGGTTCTCCGACCATGAAACAGACAAAGTAAATGACGACATCGGAGTAAGGACCTTGTCACGGACTGGACTTCAACAGTAACTTATTTAGAAACTACCTGCTTGAACCCCTTGTGCCAGTAGAAGTAGTGCCAGTGTAGTATCCACACGATCGAGTGTGGATACTTGAAAATTGTTTCGGACCAGACATGTCGTCACGGTACCCTAACACTTAAGACCCGGAACACAACCCGAGGACTCTTAAAACCTCAGAGAGGGAGATACCAGACTAATACTTTGTTTTTCTCTTAGACGAGGTCCTTTTTATTAAAGGTCGTAGAGTCGTCTCGTTGACTCTCCTCACAACCATTCCTCTCCCCTCGATCGAGACACCCGAGGTCCCAGAGTCGTGGACCTTACTCTGGTAGTGGGGGCGTGGACGAGTCTTTTATCGTGCAGATCCGACCTCCTTTCCGCCACCAGATACTTGACTGAAAGGAAAGTAAAGAAATAAATCCCGACACGACTCAGGAATAACGACAGACCCGAAAGGAGACCAGTCCCGCTAGTCCCCGACGAGGGAACCAACGACACACGACTGAAGAATAACGTCACCGAAGAGAACAACGTCTCGGACCCAAATTCCCGTCCACCCGAGTCCCTAACGCCCGAGATCTCGTGCCCAGCCATCAACCCCGTGTGTCGAGTCAACGAGGCACCGCACACTCTAGAAGGGTCTAGACTCTGACTTAACCACAAGAAACGTATCGTTCCGTCTCAGAAATGGTGAGTCGGTGGACCCCTCGGGTATGATTCATTGAAAGATTTCCGACTAATAAAACGTGTATATCCCGGGACCAGACGTTCCTGGTTTTCGTCTCTTATTATAAAATGGTGGTGGTAGTTTTTATTTTTCGGTTCCTGAGGTACTTATCTTCGTTTCTTCTACTGGAGACACCCGTGGACGGAAAAGACAAGGGGTCGTCACCTTCACCGAATACATATAAACAATGTATTGTCCTTTCCCCCCCCCGGACGTATGTAAATAAATCGTCAAGGACTTCACACTCCCTTTTGACGACTATTGACCACAAAACGTCAGAGTCTATAACTCGTGAAATAACCCGAACCCAGTCGCGAAACAAATGATAGATAGCCATCTCAAAAGGTCGCACCAGACCGGGTACCTCGAGCCCCTACGCTCGTGTAGAACGACTTTATATGGTAGACAAGGGGTCCCCACCAAACGTGACGTGTGTACCAGACTCATCCATGTGTCGAAGTAGTGTCTATAACTCTGATATCTTTTGTGTATGGAAGATTAACCAGTGTGAAGACTCTTATAACCACGGGATAACTTGGATATAAAAAGATGAACAGGGAAGAGTTAGTGGGTAGTAAATACCGTGAAACACGTAATTTTCCACTGTCGTTATTACACCGGGTTTGTACATGAAACAGTAGTTTATAATTGTGCCAATTGGACCCGAGAGTCCGGTCCTCTACTTCCTTGTCTTCTACTCTACTAAAAGTTTTGCGGCAAGTCTTTCGAACCCGGTCTGGTCTTTACCTGTGGTCTTTAGACTAGGAGAACGAGACTACCTTGGGGAAACCATGACTTGGTGTTCGTTCATTGTTATGCTTGGTTTCCGACGATCCCCCAAGGTTTTCCGGTAATCTAGTCAAGAGAGAACCACTTCACGGAGTAAAAATAGAAGTAACCTTTCTCTTAATATGTCAGATCAACTGTACAAGAGGACATACTGTACTTCCAATGTTCGGTATCGACTTTAGAAAATGACGTTAAGTAGTTGGAACTAAAAGAAAGATTTGAATAAATGTCTTTTGATGGGCTTCTTGGGTCTGACTCCGGGGGAGTACCTACTCCGTTTGCCCTGTAGTAAACAACGACTCCTCGGGAGGTTGCGGAGTTGGTCGCCCTTGTGGAGGCAGTCCCTGGGCGCGGCCCTTTAAGGGTAGCACGTGACCCACTAGTACTCGTAGAGGGGTGACCCGAAACAACTCTTACCTTAGGAGGAGACCAAGGAGACGAAGGCCTACTCTTCCTTGGGGAAGTGACAGATGTAGTGGGTGAACAGGCAGCGCCTGTAGAGCAACGAGAAAACGTAGAAATAAGACAGACAACTGATGCGGAATCTAATGCTCGAGAGAAGACCGATAATGATGTGTTAACAGTGTAATAGCCACTGTAAAGAGAAACCGATGTTGTGCCCGGACATAGACGACTGTCGGTAGTCGCACCTCTCCACGGACAGACAGGACATGGGGTAGACCATGGCCACGGTGGCAGGGTTCGTGGTCAGTCGCAAGCAGACGCGGGACGACACCCGTGAGAGGACGAACCATTGGTGGTACCTTATGCAGTACACGTAACTGTCACTCCCTGTCTGGGTGAGGGCTTCACTGACGTCCCGACACTAGTAGAAGTATCGGTAAGACTCGAAGGACCAGAAATGAGGGGAGTACCACCACAGGTCGTGGTAGAACCACCACTTCTAGGCCTTCTTGAGCACCCGCAGGGTGAGGAGCTTCGACATGGACCAGTAGTGCCAGTGGTAGTAGTATAAGAAGTAGAAGCGGTACGGGTACTCCGAGGAGATGGACGAGATAATGCTCATGACCAGCTGTAAGTTCTTGAACGTGGTGCAAAGAGAAGAGAAGAGATGGTAGTTATCGTCGCGGTTGGGAAAATAAATGAAGAAACACCCGTCGTCGTCCTTCTTCGCCAAGTTCCTCAGGAACTTTCACCAAGACTGGTCCCGAAAGTTTCTACTCTACGTCGGGTCCGTAGGTCTTCTGGCGTGCCGGTGGTGTCGTTGGCTCTGACAACAGACTGACCGCCTTCCTCTAACACCTGGTTTTGTCACCCTGCTTCTACTCGGCGTCAAACATGAACCCTTACGTTGACTTGTGGGGGATTTTATACTATACCTTCCTGTGGGACGGGGTGTGCGTACTCTACGCTCAATTACGACTCTAACAAGAGAACACGACATGGAAGACCTTTACGGACTTATGTACAGCTTTGAAGTAGGAAAGACATTGAACGTTTTTTAAGGAAGACAAGGAGAAATCGAGAGGACCTTTGTAAAGGGGTACTTGATATTTCTACTGTGGTCGTCCTTCCAAATGTCCACACATGTCCATTTCCGTGTTCATAAACTACTTGGAACTTTTTCATTTCGGTATAGCATTCTTCTTGTACTCAAAACCTTAGTCTGACTGAGACAGGAAACGGCGACCAAACTGGAGTCAAAATTGGGGGTCCCTGGAGTAAAGGAGTCATATTTTACCATTGTCATCATCAGGTATGGAGGACCTGAACACTTCTACTGTGGTCTTCTACTCCATACACTTCCCAGACCGTGCGCAGTCACAATTCTTTGTAGGTAGAGACACTGAGAAACTTCGCCTTCTTCTTTATGTGTAAAGACAAAACATTTCGTGTGTGTGTGAGGGTGTGTGTGTCGAGATAGTACATGTTTATTAACAATGTACAAAAATTTACTACTGACATTAAATGTTTTCAGAAGACAGACAAACGACGTGCTCTTGAGAAACACCTTGTGGTGGTAGACTCTACAATCCTGGGGATTGGTGGCGCACGACCCCGTAGTAAAGCCCAACCCTCCCCTTCGTAAACCGGTGATCGCGTCCTCAAGGAACTCCGAAGGGAAGGGAGACACCCTTACGAAGTATATTACTTTCAGACAAAACTTTAGGAAACGAACTATATTTACAAGTACTTACTTTAGTACTCCCACTAACACAAAAACCTTGGGGGAGGGAAGTACTTCTCCCAATACATAAATATCAGGGTTTCAAGGGTAACCGTGCTGTCCGGTTATTTAGCCGTCTGTTAAACAACCTTGTTCCTTATTGCTGAAATTACCCTTTCGATCGTCTGACTCTTCTACCGTTTGATTGTAGAGTTTTTTTTTTTTTTTGGTTTTGTTTTTTGGTAGAAGGAAGTGACCCAAGGAAAATAGACGTTCTCCCTCTCCCCGGGTGACGCGGTGGTTGACCGTGGACCTGCCGAACGAGCTTGACCACGGATGGAGCGACGGTGACGCAGGACGAGTAGAGCAACGGAACGAGACCTTCCTCCGAGTCGTCGTCCCGACTCCTCTCGTACCGACGTAGAGTCTCCCTTTGTCCTGTAAAGAGGGGTCTGTCTGGAGTCGTCCTAAAGGGACGTAGAGTCACTCGACGCCGAATGGACACCCCTGGGTACAGACGTGGAAGTCCGTCACGTAGGACCGGACCTCTGATACGAACGAAAGGATGAGAGGGAAGACCCGCGGGGTACTTTTGACCGTTGCGAGGTACACCGAGACACCCCTCATTTTACAAGTGTGGGTATTTACTCGGGGTAATAATAAATACCCGAAGGGTCCACCGAGTCACCATTTCTTAGATGGACGGTGACACCCTCTGTACCCAAGTCAGGGACCCAGCCCTTCTAGGGGACCTCTTCCTTTACCGTCGGGTGAGGTCATGAGAACGGACCCTTTAGGGAACCTGTCTCCTCGGGCCGCCCGATGTCAGTGTTTTCTCAGTCTGGGCTGACTTGTTCATAAAGACATTGACAACCCGAGGCTTCCCAGTCTCTTCGACACTATTGGACGCAGAGTCAACGGTGGACAAAGACGAGGTGGGAGAAAGAAATCGTCCTTTACCAGTGGACATTGGTTCCCCCGTGGGAGAGACCCTCTCTACATACTCCGAAAGGGTGGGTCGGGCCACACCTCCACCCTCCGAAAAGTCACCCACTCCTGTAGAGAAGTCTTTGTTCCGTCGAACGAAAGTCCTCAGGTCTACCCACAACTCACCACTGTAAAGCCTACTAGAACAAAAACTAACTTTTGTCTCGCAGAAGTGACCCTTTCTTGTCTTTTGTCCTCCAGTCTCCGTGAGCCGAAACAAATGACAGTAGAGGGGATTACGGAGACCCAATCACTCTTTACCTCGCTGGAGTAGAGTAGGGTTTACCTAGGACCAGAGTTTCTCCTTGAGTCTATGAGAACCTTTGTTCCTTAAAAGTGGGTACCTCTTATACTACTTGATTTACCCTTCGAGGGGTGAATGACGGAAGGACGTCTATTTCACCCCTTTAAATTACATTATCACTTATATTTTTAAGAAGATTGTAAAATTTCTCATTACGGAACGTTTCTTCATTCTCAGTCTTAGACTGCCCCAACGGTCCTGTTTAAAGAGAGAGAAGTAGATTTTGGACGAGGGTTTTCACTAGATATTCCAATTTTGATTTTGTTCTTCGTAATTTTATTATACGTTCATACTTCTCCTCTGTTCTAGTAGTAAATATAGGTGACCCATAAATCTGTTAGACGAATTCAGTAGTACCTAATGATCCACGGTAAGACCCTTAAGGGCCCCGTGCCCCTACTCCGACGATCTTATCTTACGAACCAGAACTACTTCCCCTTCCTAGACTTCGCGAACACGACGTGTATAAGCACGTACCGAAAGAGCCGGTTTGAGGTCCTACTCTTGTTCCGGTTCCTCTCGTTCTTCTTCGGGGCCAGAAGATCCTATCCTCTCCTCCCGTGTGTGTCCGTTGACGTCGAGGTTCGACGTGTGTCAGTCACAGCCCTCCCACAATCTTTGTTTCGACCCACCGTCAGTCCTCCTTCTCCTTAGGTCGGAAAACGTCACTTTCCCCTTACAAGGTATCTCCATGGGAAACCAACGACCTTCCCTCCACCCTAAAGTTTTTTGATTCCTCGTTCTCCTAAGGTCCGTCTCCCGTCCGTCCTCACTTCCGTTCCTGTGCCGGTGTACCTCACCCCCACCCTCCCCACAACCCCTCGTCCCGGTCGGTGAGTCAGACGTCTGGCCGACCCCTTCACCAGGAACCTCTGGGTAGGCCAGAATGGGTGGTGGGGGAGGACAGAGAAACAGCGATAATAAAAACCGAAGGACCGTGGTGTAAGAAGTTCAAGGAACCTTATACCGAGGGTCCGGAGAAAGAGAAGGGTGAGTGTAGCAACAGGTCAGACCGGTCCCACCGTAAGATTGCAGAATCTTAAAGAGGCGTTCAGGAGGTGACCGGACGAAGGGACACAGTTAAGTTCCCTGGGTGTCGAGGAGAGGAAAGACCCGACATGGGACTCAGAGTGACGTTGAGTTCGGTCAAAGGAAGACCTTTGGTTTTGGGGTACCGAACTGACAGATTAGTGTTAGTGGACGAAAGAGAAGGGTGGTGGGGACCTAAAGATGTGGTACCTCTGGGAATGGAGACTGGTACCCGGGTGGGGAAGAACTCAGGGGAGACACAGTAGAGAGCGGGTCAGACACTCTGGAGACCACCGGACCCAGGTCGGTGAGAGAGAGAGAACTAAGAGAGTGGGGGAGTAAGAGACAGGGTGGATCTGACGACTCGTCTCGTCTCTTAGGAATAATCCATCCATCTTGTCCTTTTTTCCTCAGGTCTTACCGGTTCAGTGTCGTGGTATCTACAACCCCCTCAAACATTAAAGGAACCAAGACAGAGTAGCGTTGTTTTTATACTTCACTACCTGCCTGGTCACAATGTCGGAAACCTGCCTGGTCATAATGTCGAGACACAATGTCGAGTCAAAATAAATCTTTCATTTCCTTTTATGAAGGATCTCCGTACTCCCGTACGACTGGGTTTTCTGAGCTTCTCTTCTCTCCGGGGGTCGGGTTAAAACCGAGGAGAAAAATATACACAAAAGAGGAGGGTGACCCGGACGGGATACATTTAACCCGATCGGCCTTCACAACAAAATGGACTCCAGGATTGAGGTTATGAGTCTGGGAGGAAACAAGATAAACACACCCGAAAAGGGAAGGAACAGAAATCGGTGGTGGTAAGACCTGAGGAAAAAGGATAAGATGGATTGGCGGACTAGTCCCGGGGACGGGTCGCCCACCTCAGGATCGTCCGACCGGAGAGTAGTCCAAGGGAAATTGAGGAGGAGGTAGGTGACCCGTCGAGAAGGTTTGAGTGAGACAGAGGCGTGAGACGGACCGTGAAGGGGGAGTGGGAAGGAGAGAGGAGTGATAGGATGAACTAGCTAGGGACTTTTTTCTTTTTAATTCGACAATCCGTTGTTGAAAGTCTAAGGGGGTGGATCCTCCTGAGGTCGGGGGTATTTAAACAAGTAAGGTGTAAACAAATATCATTAGTCAGAACTGTCTAGGTCATATAGGACGACTTTTATCCTGGTAAAGGGACTCATGTTGTAAAAATGTTTCGGCAGACTAACTCCAATCTAAGAGACACTCCTCAGAGTCAACTCCGGTAAACAAGGGGTCCCGTGAGGGACATTCCTTCTCTCAAGATCCGATTGTGAGGGAAAGATTAGAGAGAGTCGGTTCTGGTCTGATTTACGAACCCCGTCTCTGGAGTAGAATGTTCCTCCCCTCTTCGCTCTCCTGTGACGAGAACTTTACTCTTCTCCTCCGATTCAACATAATCCACACGTTCCCGGATGTACAACGGGAGACTGAGACAATAGAGATATCATGTCTATACATCTGTCAATAGATATAACAGGTTTCGTCTCGGACTCCGTTCCTAAAACACAGATATCAGAGACTCCTTCCAACAGGGTCCCTTATGTTCTCCCTCACTCCTTAAGTCTGACTTCGCACCTTCAGTTTTATCCCACTGAGTCCCTCATGTCCCCGGGTCCTGTCACCCCTGGGAGATTCCCTACGTTCATTAAGTGGAGTCTTGACACGAGGAACCCCTATTTTCACCACGGTGGAGGGTGAGGAGTATCCGTTCTCGGTGAGAGTCTCACTGTTGGAGGTCGAGAAGACCCGGACGGGACACAGGTCCACGTCACACCGAACTCCACTCTTGTGACAAACGTCCACTGGAGTCCCATCGGGGTCTCAACGGACTGTCTCAGATAAGATTGCCTCATTTTATTGGACGGGGTGTTTCATCGATACGGTTCAGTCTCTCTATTACATGCACTTTGAGGCACATTTGATCCTGTCACGTCGCTTTCACAATCAGCGAGTCAGCACAGACTGAAAGACACTGGGGCACCTGATATCGGACAGTCCAAGGAGACAGGTATCCTAAGAGGTCCGTTCTTATGACCTCACCCAACGGTAAGAGAAGAGGTCGCATAGCGGGGTTGGGTCCCTAGCTTGGACCCAGAGGACGTAACGTCCGTCTAAGAAGTGGTAGACTCGGTGGTCCCTTCGGATTTGTCGGTGGTTTTCAATCAACAAGGAACTTCTGCAGTAAGATTCGTTACCGGGTTAGTGTCTTCCTGTCTGTGATATACTAAGGTGTATTCACTTCACGGGTTTCTTTCGTTTAAGGATCTCTGTCTCTCACCTCCCCACCCACGACCCCCCGACCTCCTCCCCCTCGTCCCTTGACAACAGATCACCCCTGACTCAAACTCAAACCTTTCTACTTTTTCGAGACCTCTGCACCACTACCGACGTGTAGTGACACTTTCAGGAATTACGGTGACTTTATGTGTGAGTTTTTAATTGTACCATTTAAAGTACACTGGAGATAAAATCCTTTTATTCTGTTAGTCACGAATGCGAAGACTCCGTCATCCTCACGGAGAGTCGAGCGAACTGCCACACACCGGGCACGACTCGTGGTTCGAGTATCGTAACTACTCTTCCTTTCCTCTGTCTGAAGGTGACAGTGGGTCCCCACGCACCGGGACCACGACAGGGGTCCTCCTCTCTCTGTCCTCTGTCCTTCAATTAGTTGTTATATCGAGTCTCAGCCATAAAAGTCTACTTACTACAGAGGAGACTTCGTCTGGGTGAACTGGAGTCGTTTTGGTACGTCTCCAGTGTCTCCTTCGGAAACCCCGAACCCCCCGGAACGTCAGACATAAAGTTCTTGAGTCGAGACGGTAAAAAATATACTTTCGTCGACCTTTGGTATCATTTGCTTACTGGTACCGACACACGGTTAACATGAAATAAATGTCTATGATTTTTAATTTAGAATATGTTAAATACACACAGTATTTTTAAGAAAGGAAAAAGAATTTGGTAATTTTTTACACTTTTTAGTGAGAATTAAACATCTTTTTGTTCTTCACCCGGTCGAAATCACCGTCGACAGGGTACGATGAGGACTGGATCTCTTAAATCCCTTAGGGAGAAGACCTTAACGGAAGCCCAACTGTCGGGTAAATGAACCCTAGGACTGGAACGACAAAGGACCTCTGACCTGAAACGTTTTCCTGGTCGTCTGTAGGCCTGAGTTTGGACTCCCTACTCTCACCACATTTCGACTCTTTACAGTAAAAACTTTTGAGTATTCCACTATGATAATCATCTTTTACCTCTTTATTAGATAGTAGCTTTATGAGAACCAACATTTATACTAAAGTTAAGATAAGAGTCTCTGACAAAATAAGTCGGTATGGTTTGACATAAGAGACTTAGGTCTCCCTGAATAACCTCGGAAAGTCCTTGATCCTTACTTTATAAGCACTTTTTCTTAAGAACAATCCCAAAATCTTCCTATTTCGAGAGTGTATGCCGATCACCCATGTCGTACTTATTTGAGATTAACGATTGTTTAAACTTTTTTGTCTTGTAAGAATTATAACCTAACTAATCATGAACGTTAGAAACATGGTAGTGGTAGGAGCACATTCTTGTATTCGGAACAGGGATCAACACCCTATTTATAAAGTCCTTTAATGATTACGTTTACAGTACTAGTGTGCCTGCATGACTACATCCGAAAGGTAGTTTCGTAGGGGAAATCCTACTGAACGAGAATCAGTTTGTGTCTTTCGATTGTGGTAAGGAACCTTGTGTTCACTTTATTGTCGTGTTACTTGGTGGTAATTTTTAGGAAGTCGTAGGAATGTCGAACTCATGCGTACTTATAAGTGCCCTTTAGGTTCACCCGAGGGTTCGGAAGGATGGAAGGAAGAAGGTTCCTCTCTCCTCTATCTACACCGACTCTCTCTGGTTCCCCAGGAAAAGGAGGATGCAGAGTGACTCAGTCCCTGAGTGATGGGGTCACTCCCGTGCCGTCGAGTCTAACGTAAAAACCTCCCGAATGGGGGGGTGGGAGTAGAACGGAAAATAGAGACGTCTGGTTCTTGTTCCCACAAATACCGACTCCCAGTCCAAATTTCTCGGAAGACAATCTGTGTAGTTCATCCCTCTAGTTACAATCAGAGTGAAGGTACTTCGCACAGGTAGTCGACCCACCGGGACGAGGCAGGAGGGACAGGTCGACACAAGAGGCCCGACTGGAGACCCTTCGTCCATGTCTCGGGAGAGGGGTGGGTGGACGACCACAATTAGTAGTGAGAATCTGGTGCCGACGAGTGAGACTGGAAAAGAGTGTCTTACATAGTCTCTTCCGTTACCGTTGGATGAGGTCACAAGAACGGACCTCTTAGGGTCCCTGCCTCCTCGGACCACCCGACGGCAGATACCCCAGCGTGTTCTCAGCCTGTGCTGACTTCGCCGAATCGTCGTCGTCGTGGTCGTGTCTTACATAAGGAGTGAAAGTAAAAGGATTAAACAGAATTTTAGGCTACTTGACTCTACTCTCTTCTACTACGATCTCTACCGGTTCGTAGTGACGCCTATGTCTGCAGTCTCTGGGACCCAGGAGCACGCAGAGGAGGGGCACGAACACACACTGAGAGACGTTAGGGTACCTGACATCGAATGGTCCTGGGAGGCAGGTACCTTAAAAGGTCCGTTCTCATGATCTCACCCAACGGTAAAGAAAGAGGTCCCCTAGAAGGGCTGGGCCCCTAGCTTGGACCCAGAGGGTGTAACGTCCGTCTACGAGATGGGAGACTCGGTTGGTCCCTTCGGGTTTCTGCCGTGTTTCGTCTTGTTTTGTTTTGACATTAGGACCCGCTCACCGGGGTCTCTACCTCACTCGGTCAGGGGAGAGAGATTCACTGACCCCTACGAGTAATTTGGACCAGGCTCAAACCACTGGACTCATAGTCCCTCCTGTTCCGGTCTGTGACCCCAGAATCCTCAACTCACCACAAACAATCTACGACCTCTTGATTGACATCTAGTTCCAATAGAGTCCTCCACAGGGGTTTCTCTGAGGTCGAGGGAGGAACCAGGCGTCGGACCCTACTCTGGTCCCCTCCTGAGAACAAGGGTCTCTTTCCGGAAGAAGGCCGGGCTCACTGAGAACCTGACCAAGGACCAGGTGTCCCTCTAGTGTGGCTCTCCTTCGAAACTCTTTCAACTATCAGACCCACCTTAGACTATTACTTCTGTGACCTGATCATGAGACGCTCTGAAACAAAGGGTGAGGTAAAAAGGTCAGCAAAGGAAACCAGTATAAAACGTTTTCTTTGTGAGACACTACCTAACAATTATTTCGTTCTTGTATTGCAGACACCGCTACCTAGTAACCCTTCGAGTCGAGGCTCCGAGACACCTGGGTCCGGTAGGGCCGAAGAACAGGAGAGACGGAGCCCCCTCAGCAAGAGAGGCTTCAGGACGACAACGCAGGACAACACGACATGCACAATGGGACCCGTGTCCCCTCGTCCGTAGCCCCACACTGGAGTGGTTGTCTTTCACGAACCCGAAGACGGGTCGTCCGACTCACCGCCGCAGTGCGTCTCGACCGGGCCGATGACGATAACTGTGACCGGCGCAGGGGTAGCGGACCTCGGACCCGACCCGGCGGACAGCGGCGACGGACGGTGTCCCAATGACACGACCCGTCTGCGTCCTGGGCCGGCGTTACCCCAATCCACCTTCCCCGAGGAGGGAGGTCTCCGGACCCGGAGACGTCAGGTGTCTGCGAGGCGCAGGAGCCTGGGAGACTTTGCCGTTTACGGACCCGGCTCAGGACCAACTGGGTGAGAGAAACGACAGAGAAAGGTGTGTCCGGGGAGGGGGTAAAGATTCCTGACGGGGGATGGACGGAGGAAGAGGTCGTGTTTCGAGGAGGTCAATGGCGTAGTCGAGGGTCAGGTCCTACAGGCCTCCAACGGAAAAGGATGAAAAAAAAAAAAAAGAAAAACTGACACGGCCCAGAAACAACGACGAGCCGAAGAGGGACGCCGCCGAATTGAACAATGTCTCGTGTCCGGGATCCCGCGTACCCGGGTCGTCAACACTGAGGGTCCGAGATCTAGTGTCTGAGTTATCGACACCCCGTGGCCGAATCACGAGGAGCCGGGCGCCCTAGAAGGGCCCGGTCCCTAGCTTGGGTACAGAGGATGTAGCCGTCCGTCTAAGAAATGGTGACTCGGTAGTCCCTTCGGGGGTAGGATAAAAGAACGGGACTTTAGGACAAGACCTAAATCTCCCTTCGTTGCTTTATCCTTTAAGATTTGTATTTCTGTGCCCCAGCGTTTGTAAGTAGTAAAGTCATTAATCGGAGACTTTTTAATTCTATAAAAGGTAAATTAAATGTAGGACAACTCGAAGTTAAACTCGTACATTTACCACGCAGAATACCACGTCAAAAGTGGGCTAGATGTACATAACTCACCTCCTATTACTTTTCGATATATTACTGGTCGTCGTACTCAAAAAGGAGTCGAGGTACTAAAAAGTATTCTTCGATACACTGTTTGAAAGAGTGACAAAGATCTTTGAATCCGTTGAAATTCAGACCCATACAAACTAAAACACGGAGTTTCTAAAGCGTAGAGAATCTCGTTGCAAGAAACCATTTTCTAAGTAAAGCAACTTCGTCAACTAAATGTTGTTACACAAGTAAAGACGACATGTCGTTTCACTAAGTCAATATGTATATATAAGAAAAGGGATCAGAAAGGGTGACACCAAATAATATCCTATAACTTATAAGGGACGCGATAAATTACCCTGAACGACAAAGTCAAGTCAAGTCAAGTAAAGTCAGTGAGTCAGCACAGGCTGAGAAACGCTGGGGTACTTAGCGTCGTGCGGTCCGGAGGGACAGGTAGTGGTAGAGGGCCTCAAGTGAGTCTGAGTGCAGGTAGCTCAGGCACTACGGTAGGTCGGTAGAGTAGGAGCCAACGGGGGAAGAGGAGGACGGGGGTTAGGGAGGGTCGTAGTCTCAGAAAAGGTTACTCAGTTGAGAAGCGTACTCCACCGGTTTCATGACCTCAAAGTCGAAATCGTAGTAAGGAAGGTTTCTTTAGGGTCCCAACTAGAGGAAGTCTTACCTGACCAACCTAGAGGATCGTCAGGTTCCCTGAGAGTTCTCAGAAGAGGTTGTGGTGTCAAGTTTTCGTAGTTAAGAAGCCGTGAGTCGGAAGAAGTGTCAGATTGAGAGTGTAAGTATGTACTGGTGTCCTTTTTGGTATCGGAACTGTTCTGCCTGGAATCAGCCGTTTCATTATAGAGACGAAAACTTGTATGATAGATCCAATCAGTATTGAAAAGAAGGTTCTCATTCGCAGAAAATTAAAGTACCGATGTTAGTGGTAGACGTTACTAAGACCTCGGGTTTTTTTATTTCAGACTGTGACAAAGGTGACAAAGGGGTAGATAAAGGGTACTTCACTACCCTGGTCTACGGTACTAGAAGTAAAAGACTTACAACTCGAAATTCGGTTGAAAAAGCGAGAGGAGAAAGTGAAAGTAGTTCTCCGAAAAATCAAGGAGAAGTGAAAGACGGTATCCCACCACAGTAGACGTATAGACTCCAATAACTATAAAGAGGGTCGTTAGCACTAAGGTCGAACACAAAGAAGGTCAGGTCGCAAAGAGTACTACATAAGACGTATGTTCAATTTATTCGTCCCACTGTTATATGTCGGAACTACATGAGGAAAAGGACAAACCTTGGTCAGACAACAAGGTACAGGTCAAGATTGACAACGAAGGACTGGACGTATGTCTAAAGAGTTCTCCGTCCAATCTACCAGACCATAAGGGTAGAGAAAGTCTTAAAAGGTGTCAAATGACACTAGGTGTGTCAGTTTCCGAAACCGTATCACTTATTTCGTCTTTAGTTACAAAAAGACCTTGAGAGAACGAAAAAGGTACTAGGTCGTCTACAACCGTTAAACTAGAGACTAAGGAGACGGAAAAGATTTTGGTCGAACTTGTAGTCCCTCAAGTGTCAAGTGCATAACGACTTCGGACCGAACCTCTTAAAACTCGTAATGAAATGATCGTGCATTCTACTCACGTTAACACGCCATCAACCTCGTAAGAAACCGCAACGGAAAGAAACCCTAACCTTACTTCGAGATATAAATTATCAAACGTAGACGATTAGGGTTTGAGGGTTGGGTGGGAAGGGGATGGGGGTCGGGAGCCGTTGGTGTTCAGAGACACAGACACTCAGACAAAGACTAAGTATCCATTCAAGTAAACACGGTATAAAATCTCAGGTGTGCATACACTACAGCATACCATAAATAGAAAGAGAAAAGCTGACTGAAGTAGATCATCCTATGAGAGATCCAGGTAGGTACAACGACGTTTACCGCAATCAAGTAACAAAATACCGACTCACCATAAGGTAGCATATATGTGTGGTGTGGAAGAAATAGACAACTACCTGTAAACCTGACCAAGGTACAGAACCAATAACACTTATCACGACGATACTTGTATCCGCACGCAGGTAGAAAAACTTAGTGTGAAAACAGACCCAGATAAGGATCCTCACTCTAAATCTCGTTACGAGAAAAGACCTCAAACACACTCAAGTCTTCATTCTGGTTAACCGGTGAGAATACTCTGAAACGCACTTCTTACTGCGGATGGGACACTCTTCATCTTCGATTATGATGTCCGAACTTACCTATAGATGATAAACTGTCCGTGAAAAGAATCTAAATCACACTACAGATAGAGTTAATTACGTCTGAATACTTTCACAATCAGCGAGACACCACAGGTTGAGAAACTCTGGGATACCTGATATGGTCCGAGGAGACGGGTACCTTAAGAGGTCCGGTTCTTATGACCTCACCCACCGGCAAAGGAAGAGGTCCCCTAGAAGGATTGGGTTTCTACCTTGGGTCCAGAGGACGTAACATCCGTTTAAGAATTGACAGACTCGGTGGTCCCTTCGGATTTCGTCAGAATATTCCTGTACGATAATAATAATAATAAATGAAATAAAACGAAATGTTATGACACAACCAAAACGGTATGTGACTGTACTTAGACGGTACCCACATGTACTCAAGGGTTAGGACTTGGGGGGAGGGTTGGGGGTGGGGTATTGTAGAGAGACCTAGTAGGGGCACGTGGTCGGGGTTCGTAGGACATAGGACATAGTTTGTATCTGACCACTAAGTAAAGAATGGACTATGATATGTACAAAGTTACGGTAAGAGGGTTTAGTAGGGTGGGAGAGGGAGAGGGAGTCTCAGATTTTCAGGCAAGATATGTAGACACAGAGAAAACGACAGAGCGTATCTCCCAATAGTAATGGTAGAAAGATTTAAGGTATATATACACAATCATATGACATAACCACAAAAAGAAAGACCGAATGAAGTGAGACATATTATCCGAGGTCAAAGTAGGTGGAGTAATCTTGACTAAGTTTACATAAGAAAAATTACCGACTCATTATGAGGTAACACATATACATGGTGTCGAAAGAATAGGTAAGTAGACGACTACCTGTAGATCCAACAAAGGTACAGGACCGATAATATTTGTCACGACGCTACTTGTAACCCCATGTACACAGAGAAAGTTAAGACCAAAGGAGCCACACATACGGGTCGTCACCCTAACGACCCAGTATTCCGTCAAGATAAAGGTCAAAAAATTCCTTAGAGGTGTGACAAGAGGTATCACCGACATGATCAAACGTAAGGGTGGTTGTCACATTCTCCCAAGGGAAAAGAGGTGTGGGAGAGGTCGTAAATAACGAACATCTGTAAACCTAGCGTCGATAAGACTGACCGTACTTTACCATGGAGTAACACCAAAACTAAATGTAAAGAGACTATTACTCACTACAACTCGTAGAAAAGTACACAAACAATCGGTAGACATAGAGAAGAAACCTCTTTACAGATAAATCAAGAAACCAGGTAAAAACCTGACCCAGTAAATAAAAAGACCTTAACTCAACGTCCCCAACGAACATATAAGAACTCTAATCAACAAACAGTCAACGAAGTAAACGATAATAAAAGAGGGTAAGACTTCCGACAGAAAAGTGGAACGAATATCAAAGGAAACAACAAGGCTTCGAAAATTAAAATTAATCCAGGGTGAACAAATAAAAACGAAAATAAAGGTTATAAGACCCTCCACCCAGTATCTCCTAGGACGACACTGAATACAGTCTCTCACAAAACGGAACAAGAGATCCTCAAAATATCAAAGACCAGAATGCAAATCTAGAAATCAGGTCAAACTCAAATAAAAACACATACCACAATCTTTCCTGTATGATAATAATAGGGATAAAAAGACTGGATGCAGGAGTGTGGTCAACTACCGTCGACACTGATGCTCTTGGGTTCGACCCTGTCAGATTGAGGTCTGGAAGAGGAGTAGAACGAAGACATAATCTGAGAAAGGGTGCCACTGGTTTCTACCGAAGGTCACACTCGAGACTTTTCCTTCACCTCTCTAGACATAACACATTTACTGTGTTCCTTAGGGACCCCTCTCTAATTCTGAAGGAAGGTCGAGCTGTAGAAAACGTCTCTATTCGTCCCGTCTCAAAGCGGCCATCCTTTTGCTTTAGAACGACAAGACCGAAGAGTCAGAACGGGGGACAGAAGGAGGGGGTCGCGTCGTCGATTATCGTGATAATTCGAGATGGTTTCCTTGTCTCGACCCCGGAGAGGTCCCAAGAGTAGAGTCCAAAAGTTCCTTCGAAGACGTCCTACGATTCGACGGTGACGGGTGGGTCGTCTGTCGTTCTTGGGCCCCTCTCCTCCTAATCCCGCCGGAGATCCCTCACAGAGTCTAAAGACGAAGCACCCGGTAAAAATAACTGTGAAACACCACCAAGGAGCCCTTTACCTAGACCACCGGGGCACGGAACATTTACAAGGACACGTCTTGCGTCGTTCAACGTCCCATGTCTTACTTTTACATTCTGTCTACCCCGACCTTCGTGCTTCCCGATTTCGTAGAAGTCCCCTTAGTCTCTCTTTAATCAGTTACAGTGTACTCCGATTCCCTGTACTGGTTTGTGACCTCGTTACTCGCTTCTTCCGACCTTAATCAAACTCGTTCTATTCTTACTTGTTATGTGTTCTAATACTTATTTTGTACTTAACACAGTACCAATGTCCTTAGCTTTAGAAGAAAGTGGTTCCTCGAATTACAAAGTTTTATTTTAAATTCGAAATACATGGGACAGAGGGAGGGGGGAAAACTTCGGGGAAGGAAAGGGTCTTACTCGGTCCCGACTGGGTGGGTGGAAACATCGGAGATCTTCTGGGGAAATCTTCTGGGGAGAGACTGTCGAGAACAGAGTTATTGACAACTTACTTACTTCCTTCCTTCCTTCGAAAGTGTCCCTTTTGACTGTTACTTATTCACTAAACAGGAGAAAGCGGAAGACGCACGGTCCGAGTCTAAGACGAAAACCTTTAAGGAAGTCCCGTCAGTTCTGTAGGTGCGACTTAGATAAGGGGAGGGTAACTAGTGACAGAAGGTCAATTGTAAAGCAGTACGTACAATGTATTGTCAGTAAATGGAAACACACAAAACATTTTTTACTATAGCACAAGATACACCAAAAACATATTTTTACTATAGTGCAAGATACAACAAAAGACGTTTAACGAAAGGGGCGGGGGTGAGTTGTAATACAACTCTTTAAGGGGATACGAGAACACACACAACATCAGGTAAATAAAACTGACGACTTTCTGGTGACAAATAAATAAGAGAACATTCACTTAACAAAAGTCCACAGAAAAAAAAAATTGGTCTTTACGACGATAAATCTTCAAAATGATATATACAGAAAGCCATGAGAACACGCTCTTAAAGGGAGCCCGTGTATGGACCTTCGTTCGAACGACTCCGTCTAACTGCTGTAGTATCATCTCGAAAAAGACTTCACACTACCCAATCTACCGTACTTGGTCGAGAGTGAAGGGGTGTGCACTCAGGTGGACTAGGTAAGTGACCAAGTCTCCTAGACCACCCAGGAGAGACGTGTAGCTCTCCTTACTTTTTGTCATATGACACCATCTGGATTAAACGTAAATGGTCTCAGATTTACTTGTAGTAGAAAGATACCACTAATCGGTAAATACTGAACTTATCGCAGGAGAGGAGGGGGGGTTTAAGTACAGGTGAGGTTTATTTATTTATTTATTCTTTTTGTTTGTTTTTTTATAAGTACAGGTAAGTCTTAGAGTCTGACATTGGAATAAACCTTTGTCTCAGAAACGTTGAATACGTTAATTCAATACTACCCCAGTAAAATCTACTCTCTTTCCGAACTGAGGTTACTGACCGCACGATCATTCCCTCGGTGCACTTCTGTCTTCGGCTTTAACCTCTACGTAGATGTGCGACTCCTTGCGGTTCCTGCCGGTCGTTGTGGTCCTCAGTTCCTTCTGAAGGGGAGAGCACGGACATCTCCTTCGTGACCAGTTTAAAAATTTTTTAGAGAGACTGTTCTGGTATAACGGAATTAATGGTTATCGAAATCTATTCAGAGCTATAAGTAATCGCTTGTAAGGAGTGTACTAAATAAAAAAAATCCTCACTACATCGTTTACGACGGTCACAGAAGGAACTTAAGGAAAGGAACCGGGTAAAGTGGTAATCAAAGAGTCCTTGTAAAGGATTATTAGGTAAAAGGGTACTTGGGGAGAGAGTGCCAGAAAACCCCTTGCTAAAATTGTAAAACCACAATGTGTATGTAAAATCTTATAGAAAAACCTAATGTATTTTAGGATACCTCTAACACAAACCTTAACGTACCTTGTGAATCTAGTCAAATCCATCTCTTAATACGTAAATACTATACTTTATAAAAAATGTACACTTATACTTTATAAAAAGATAAATATTCAGTAAAACTCGCTTAAAGTTACTTCCCAAGTAAAAGACTCATTAGCAGAACGTGTACAAAATAGTCTAAGTAAAGATACCAAAAGCACCGACAACATTTGCCACTCCCAAGACAAAACAAAATCAAACGAAGGATTGAAGACGATCACACATCTTTATGTCAACTAAAATACGAACCAGGATACAGAAACCATACGGACCAGTAAAAACTAACTCGAGACCTGAAACATAGACTCTTTATACATAGTCCTTAGAGATCACTAAGGAAAAAACAAAAACATTTAATTAAAAAAGACCTCATATCAACGAAATGTTACAACATAATCAAAGACGACATGTCGTTTCACTTGGTCAATACGTATATGTGTACTGGGGAGAAAAAACCTAAAGGAAGGGTAAAGCCAGTGGTATCTGGTGACTCATCCCAAAGGACTCCATATGTCATCCAAGGGTAATCACTAGACAAAATATACGTTATAGTTATCACATATATACGACTAAGGTCAGAGGGTTAAGTAGGGTGGGTTAAGGGAGGAACTCCAGACTTACAAACAAGAGATACACAGAGATAAAGACAAAACGTTTATTCTAGAAGATATGGAAAAGAGTTCTAAGGTGTATACACACAATTAGATACAACAAAAAGAGAAAGACTAAATGAAGATCACTAAGAAAGAATCTTCACTTCACTGTCAGGGAGTCAGCACAGACTGAGAAACACTGGGGTACCTGATATCGGGTGGTCCAAGGAGACAGATACCCTAAGAGGTCCGTTCTTATGATCTCACCCAACGGTAAAGGAAGAGGTGAAGGAATCTTCTTATAAAAATTTACGTTTCTTATTTTACGTGCTCTAATGTTTCTTTGGTCAATATAACTTGACATCGAGTTTCCTAGACCCGTAGGTGTCTAGGATCAAATTCTCGTCACGTCTTCAAGACTCACTACAACGACAGGTGGTCTCTTCCGAGTGACGTTTGGACCACTTCGTCTACCTCACCTCCAACTCCTGAAGTCGGGTCAGTACTCGACTCGACTGAACTCTGAGTTGACGTCAAAACCTTCTGATAAAGTCCAAACGTGAGGGGAGGACCCCACGTGGGTAGGTGCCCAGGGTTATGCTCGAATCAAATGGTAGACGACTAAAACCTGTTTCTCTTTTAGAGTTCGAAGGGCACAGAATCCCATATTATATAGACCGTCTTCGTCGATAGAAAGAGGTCTATTATCCTAGACTGTCTAACATCTAGAGTTCTGTGAATTAGTACCCCCAGACTGTAAATTCTTGAGTCCTCAAACCTCAAAACAACCGAAAGTTTCTATTCGTCTTGTATTATTCGATTTATTTAATAAGAAGTCAAAAGACGACTTTTACGATATTTATTGTAAAATGTTCAAGACAGAGTATAAAAATACTCCTTGTAATTAAGAAGGAGATCGTATTATAAAAACACTTCCTTTCCTGCAAAGATTTATATAAATAATTAGTGACTCATTGTTCTGTTTACTTTCCAACCCCAGTCAACAGAGGGTATTAAAAGAAAGTTTCTAGGTTTTTTAGCGTACAAAAATTACATGTCAAGACTTGAAAATCTATTAAATGTAGCCCGAAACCGTTGTCTTTCCCAATATATTGACACGTCGAAAGAAGATGGTGTCTCTCTAGACAAAACTTTTTTATTAGAGTGATAAATTTAAATCCTTTATTACTTACGAACCAATTCTTCCTTTAAAAAATTCTATTAAAAAAAATCGTAACAAAGTTAAAGTGTTGTTTTAAATCTCTTTCTACGTCTCTAAGGTATATACGGGGGTCGGGGTGTATACATGTCGGGGGAGACAATAGTTGTCAGGGGTGGTCTCCGATATAACCCATGGCGACTACCTGGACGTGACTGTGTGCCATTAGTGAGCGTCACGTACCAAATGTTCCGTCAAGTCATACACGATACCTAAACTTACGTATTACTATATATAGGCAGTGATGTCATGGATAGTATGCCTCGTCGGAGTAACGAGATCTTTAGGAGACACGAGATTGATCAATAGAGAGGGGGTTGGGGGACCGTTGGTGCCTGAAAAAAAAAAAAAATTGGTAGAGATATCAAGAAGGAAAAGGTCTTACAATAAATAATTATCAACTTCGGCATGTCATTCTTCGGTCAAGTCTAACTGAAGAAAGTAAATCATTAAACATAAACTTCACAGAAAAACACCGAACTGTCGAGTAAAGAAAACTTGGGCCTTATTATAAGATATCAGACATACATGGTATCGAATAAATAGATGAGTGAATAATTCTGTGGAACAACCAAGGTTCAAAACCGTTAAAACTTATTTCGGTGACATTTGTGAGTACGTATCCAAAAACACACCTGGATCGACTGAGTAAACTTTTCTGGGACTACGACCCTTTCTAACTCCCGTCCTCCTCTTCCCCTGGTGTCTCCTACTCTACCAACCTACCGTAGTGACTGAGTTACCTGTACTCAAACCCTTGAGGCCCTCAACCACAACCTGTCCCTCCGGACCGTACGACGTCAAGTACCCCAGCGTTTCTCAACCTGTGCTTACTCGCTGACTTGACTTAACTTGACTTGACTCCAAAAGTTGTCCGAAGGGATCACAGAGTCACCATTTCTTAGGTGGACGGTCATGTCCTCTGGGTCCAAGTTGGGGACCCAACCGTTCTAGGGGACCTCTTCCTTTACCGTCAGGTGAGACCATAATGACGGACCTCTTAAGGTACCTGTCTCCTCGGACCACAGGTGCCCCAGTGTCTCCTAGGCTGGACTGACTCGCTGATTTGTTGTTGATGCAAAAGTCACGGAGACCCATTTATGGTTCCTCGTCCTGACGTCCCACCATACCATACAAACCCTACAAATCAAAACATTCTTTGAATGTTTTGACGGGTTGACAGACGATGTCTCTACCATCGTAAAACGGAAGGGTGGTCGTACTTACTCGGAAGGACAATAAGGCGTAGGAGTGGTCATCAACCGCAACAGGCTGAAGACCTAAGACCGGTAAGATGCACGTCACCATAGGGCACCAGCAAAATCTAACTTGGTCAGGTAGGATTTCCTTTAGCCAGGACTTATAAATAGCCTTCTTGACTACGATTTCGACTTTGAGGTTATGAAACCGGTGGACTACACTTCTTGACTGAGTAACCTCTTCTGGGACTACGACCCTTCCTAACTTCCGACTTCGTCTTCTCCTACTGTCTCCTACTCTACCAACCTACCGTAGTGGTTGAGCTACCTGTACTCAAACTCGTTCGACACCCTCAACCACTACCTGTCCCTCCGGACCGCACGACGTCAGGTGTCCAGCGTCTTAGTCTGTGTCGACTCACTGACTTGACTTCACGAGAAACATATAAAACTTCCTGTCAAGAAATAGTCTACACCGAAAACGTTTACAAAAAAGGGTAGGACACCGGACAGAAGTTTTAAGAGAACTCTAACAGAAAACATCTCGTCTTTAAAAATTTAAAACTATTTCAAGTCAAATGGTTTTTAAAAAAACTGACGTGGTAGTCGAAAACTCCTGGATCAAGGGGTCCGTCCCTAGTTTGCACCCGGGGACAGGTACTTTGACTTAGGAATGGTGACCCTACGGTCCCTTAAGGAATAACTGATAAAAGAAGTGTCTAGTACGTTCTTCTTAAAAAGGGAAAACTAAAAATTTTGTTTAAAAGAGAATAATTATTTCTTATGTTGTTATTTATATAATGTCATAAGAGTTATAATATAATAAAGTTAATGAACTCTCGGTGATCTTCTTTTTTTGTCAAGACGTATCATATATCTAAAATAAA